>OZ025294.1:114083916-114683916 GCA_964019185.1 Maratus speculifer
AGTTCTGCGATAAGGAGGAAGATGAGTCTGATCAATTAAGCATTGCTCTCAATTGCTCATTGCTCATCACGCATCACGCCTGTGGCCGCAGAACTCTCCTTTATCTACTACTTCTTTCTAATAATATGTTAGCTTTACTTCAGTGATATATTAACATCACAATTTAAAAGCTATGTTATTATACGTAAAAGTATTTAAGATTATATTGCATAGGTAGAAATAGACCAAGAGGTGGCAGTGGGATCAAGTTCACGCCTGAAATTCCAGAATTAGTTAAAACTCGATTGGCATATTAAAACGCAATTAGTCTGTCAAATCATATCTTAGTGGAAAACACCTGAAAATATGATTTTAGCAATTGACTCATCAGTTTATTATTTTGTTTTCTTGCTCCATTGGTAAACTTACAAGTCAATCACTAGAATCTAGTTTTCAAGTGTTTTCGACCAAGATATGATTGGGCAGACCGATTGTGTTTCAATATCAAATCGAGTTTTAACTAATTCTGGAATTTCACCAGTGAACTCGATGATTGTCTATGTGGCCACCTCCCACTCTAAAATATTCCAGTGTTGGGTCATCCAATTTATTTTAAAGAAAATGGAAAATAAACTAGGCCTAAAATGTTTCTTCACAGAGGGCGTTCAAAGACTGAAAATCGAGTTACTTGAAAAATTGAGGAATGACATCATACAGGTTTCTCAATGTAACGTTGAGTTAAAATGTCTCTGAATGCTTTCGGGTAAAGTGGGCAGATGTTTTTTATGTAAATTTACAAATGTGACAGCAGCCATATATTGTTATCGACGTTAGAATGGCTCAGGAGCAAAAAAATAACGTGATCTAGATAGATGATTGCATCACACAATGCTATAGAATTTTGTTGTGCTCTGCGTTTGTTGGTATTTGAACCTGTGTTTAATTTGTATTGAATTTTGACAATATTTGATTCAAAAACTATAAATAATAGAGAACCTTTGATCACCAGTTACATTGCGGCTGGAAGTGTATCTAGTGTATTATTATTTATTTATTTTGCTGCCAAAAAAGCTCTGCAATTTAAACCTAACCGTAGTGCTATTACTGGAGGAATAAAAGTGAGTTTATTATTTTTCTCTTTGTATATGTATGCTCCAATGTATTTTTATAAGCACATATAATTTAGGTTTCATGTGTATATTTTTCTATAATGCAGTATTGTAGTAACTAGAAATTTGTGTTCGAATTTAATAAATTAATTCTGTTCAGTGAATTAATAAACATAAGCCTACTTTATCTGATGAAAATTTTTTAGGCTATTTCCTATCTCTATATTTTGAAATTTATTTAATTAGCTTTTCTTTGATAATGACTTAAAAAAAATAACAGTGAAATTTATTCTAAATGATTTAAAACTTCTTAACACTTGGCTCTTAGAAATTAAAACTATCATAAATAGTGGGGAATAAATACACTTTGAGATTTAAATCAGTGTCATTGATAAAATGATGAAAAATGTTTTTCTGGGTGGGTGGCTTATGTTTACATAAAACTTAAAAACATATTTTTTTTTAGCAAAATTAGATGTATTAATAATGTTGTCCCCTTTTTGAGATCAAGAAAAATGATAGTACTCATTATTTAATTATAGTATTCACCTGAATTTTGTTTTAATTCAGCAGTTAAGGTAACTCTTATTATTTTTGGAATTCTTCATGAATATTTAAGCTTTTCTGACAGCGGTATAAATAAAAATATTGGTACTTATGTATTAACGCCATCGCAGAAGTTGCATTAATGTGCCAATAAAGAGCAATCTTGTTGTTCACACCAGTGTTGAATTCAGGGGGTGGCCCGGGAAGGACATTCCCCTGGAGCAATGAAATGTCCCCCGAGAAAAGTGTCTGAATTCAATATTAACTTGGTATAAGCTACGCAGTTATTACTGAAGTTGAAGATATACCAAGGGGCTGAGTTAAGAGGAACAGAAGAAGAATCATTTGGTATTTATATGACAGCTGGGCACACTCACAGGTTTCATTTTGATTTCCTGTTCTGTAAGTGTAACCAGGGGCCTCGCTAAGGGGGGGGGATGGGGGGTGAGCCTCCCCCCCCCAAACATTCGTGAATGTTGTTACACTTGGCAAATTCACAAACTTAGTTGGCAAATTTTCTTTTAAAATTTTAATAAAAACTATAATATATTTTCAATTTTTGATAGAATTGGCAAAAATTACGAAACTAATTGGGAATATTATTAACCTTTTAACAAATAGGGGCTATATTACATTTTCTAATTGTGGTAAGTTGGCAAAATTGTAAAATGAGTTGGCAAATATTGAAATTTGACTTGGCAATTTTAGGTCCTCTCCCCCCTCAATAAAAAGTCTTAGCGATGGCCCTGAGTGTAACTCGCTAGTTCATTGAATACCTTAAATTACACATCACAAGAATGTATATGGAACTTGGTGCCTAAGCTGTAATCGCTGTTAGTTGACACATCTTCCACACCACTTTTGTTGCTGCTCTGGTTTTTATTTAGTCTGTAATATCAGCATTTCATTCAGGAAATTAATGTTAAGTTCATTTGTGATTTGAAAAGTTATTTTAGCTGTACATTACATTTTAGGACTTCAAAAAGTTCATTATTTTATAGCTTTATCTAAAAAGTATTAAAAATTACAAATGCAATAAGAATTCTAAAATTAGTATGAGTGTGGCTAAATTAAAATGAAGAGATTTATATTAGTTTAATATTTTGAATGTTTAATAAATAAAAAAAAGCACATTGTGTGAATAACTACAAAAGAGTATTTTTGTAGCTTTATCTTTTCCAACCAGGGTTGTTAAATACCTGGGTTTTCTTCAGAAAAAAACCAACCCACTGTATTTTTTCAGGTTTTTTTTTTTTTTCCCCGAGTTACGTTAGGTGGTTCAGAATGCTTGAAAAAAAAATGTACTTATTACTAAATTTAAATTAGCTAATTGATTACAAATATATATAAATCAATGACAGTAATAAAAAGTATGCTTTGCTTTTAGATAAATTGATTATTAGTAATAATTTT
This sequence comes from Maratus speculifer, assembly GCA_964019185.1. Classification (NCBI taxonomy): domain Eukaryota; kingdom Metazoa; phylum Arthropoda; class Arachnida; order Araneae; family Salticidae; genus Maratus; species Maratus speculifer. The sequence continues at coordinate 114,086,964 of OZ025294.1, forward strand.
AACAATAAAACTATCATTAAAGTACGTTACTAAAACTAATGCTGAATCAGAATTTTTAAACTAATATTTTGTTAAGGATAAAATATGTTTATTCATTTGAATTGAAGTGATTGCCTATATATATATATATATATAATAAATATTTTCTCTAGAAAAAATTCATTCTAAAAATTGAATTCTGAAACATATTGATTAATGATGGATTGCAAGATTTTTTCTTTTTAATTGTTTGCATTCCAAAATGTGTTGCTATATTCATTCTAAGGCATAGTAACATTTCCTTAGCCTGAGATAAATAAGAAATTTCCATTTTCCATATTCAAAGCATTCTTCACTCCATTTACTGAAAGGACAATAAGAAGGAATTTTCAAGAACAGAACAACATATAGTACTTCCTTCCTTCCTGTTTCTGTAGTCAAGAAAAGTAATTTGTTTTGATCTTAAAAATCCAACACTTGATGTCAGAAAGTTTTATGTGGTTCATTTGATGTTTTATGACTTTTTATCAGAAGTCTAAAAATTAAAGATCACCAGTGAACATTGTTGACTATGTCTCTCTATGTCTTTCATTTGCTGATGGTCACAGAATGCTCTTAAAAGAAAGACAATTGACATATCGTCAGTTTTTTCTAAAGCAAACCAAATAAAAGTGCATTAGTAATTTAACTGTTACAAGTAATTAAAAATAAATTTATGATACAATAATTTAATTTTTTTCTTTTTGTTTAATAAATAAAGTAATAATGTGAATTACAATACTTTAACAGCGATTTTAGCCAAATACCAAATATTTGGCACACAGGTTCTTTAAATTTCAGAGTTTTAAAATATTAAAAATTTTATATAGTATTTAACACACATACTTTCATGTTGTTAAACAAGATCTTTTTAAAAAATAACTTTATACACTAAAAAAACCTATGCTTTGAATTGATATTTCATAAGAGGATAGTTTTAAAGCAGTTTTAATTTGATGGACTCCTTTATAGGTTAAAACGAATGAATAATATTATGTGATATTCTAAAACAAATATTGAAAAATAACTTTATATTGCAGTATTTGCTCATAAAAATATTAGATAAAAAAACATATTTTTCATTCTGAAGAACCAAAATGTTATTCTGGCTAAAGAATCAAATATTTAAGAGTGCTGGTCAATAAGATATCAAATTCCTTTGCTAGGTCAAACTTATAGGTTCATAATGCATTCATATTTTTAAAATATCTCCACTGGAAATTATTTCAGTGATTTCTTTTTTCTTAAAATATGCATATTATCTTTGTGTGTTTTGTAATCAAAATGTTTCTAAAATTTATACTTTATTAATAAGTTTACGTGTTAAAATCATTATGAGCTGTGTTAAACGTTTAGCAATTGCAAAAATATGGACAAACAAAATTTCAAATAAATGGAACACACACATGTAATTATTGATACATAAAGAATTATTCCTATTTTCTACCCTTAGTTTTTACTTATATTAAACATATTTTGCCAAAGTAAATAATTTTTTTTGCTTTTAAGCTTAACTAATTTGTCATATGAAAAATTTAACATTTATATTCTAACTTATCTAAAATAAAATTTAAACTAGAAATATCTTTATTATTCTTTTTTTAGCATGAATAAACGAAATTACTGTTCTAACTTGTCGAAATGCAAAACTTAGATAAAAAATGTCTATATTATCATTTCCTTAATATGAAAAAACGAAAACATAGTGCAAAAAAAACTAATCAAAACAGAGATATTCCAATAAACAGTCGCAGTTACGCTATCAAATGATAAACAAATCAGATTACCCAACCACGTGATCACTTTACCCAACAAAATTCTTCAGGTAATGTGGGTTACCCGAAATCTCGGTAATTCACGGCTCTGAACGGTACGAAAAGTCACGTGATGGCGGTCTCTGAACGCTTCGGGTTCTACTCGGGAAACCCTACGTAACCTAGGTTTACGTCTCTGAACGCCATCAATGTTCAACTGATAAAATGATTATGTTACATTCCTTAAAAAAATTATATTTATTTAAACTTGGTGGCAATGAATAAAAAAAACTACAACAGCAACTACAAGAAACAATGTTCAACTGATAAAATGATAAAAGTGCTAAGACACAAGTTCGATTTTCTCAGCGATCCTCAAACATACAAAGATGAAAAAAAAATCTATTTTAAGTTTTACTAAAAGGATTAAAATAAACTAAAAATGAAGTTAATCCATCTACAGAATCGTTAGCTAACGCTTGTTGAATTTTACGTTTTCATTTTTTTCGTTAAAAGTTAAATAAAAAACTACAGTTAACTACGATAATTTTTTAATGCTATCATTTTATTCGTCTTGTCGAGTTCTATCTTTTGAAAAAAAATCACTTTCGTACGTCAACTTGTTCGCCAGAAATTTCAAAAAGACGTTTGCACTTTCTATTTCTTAAACATATTATACCAAACGCTACCGCGTTTGCTATGATTATCTGTCTATCAATCTATTAATCAAAGTAAAAGTTATCTAATTAAAACAACCATTAAATTTAGTAAAAAAATGTTCAATTAAAATTGAAAAATAAACACAAAATCAATAAGAATTTTTAAAAAATAATAAAATAGTTGAGGATATTAGAGTTTTAACAATTTTTTTTTTTTTTAAATGTCAGATTCCAATTTCTTCAATATCAGTCACAAATTGGCAGGCTCAAAGATGCATGTTCCTTTTCTTAGGCAGTAAATTAGCTACTGCAAGGAAAACCACTTTCAGCCAAATTTGATGAAAGGAAAGCAATTAAAATTTTATGTACACTCCCTAACAATCCAGATTAAAGGGCAGTAGGTTTCTAAAGTTAGAATTCTTGGTATCCATTTGTGAATTTTATTTATAGTTCTCGTTTGCTGAGAGTTAGACGATTTCCTTCTCCAAATGTGATGCTACTGCTGTAGCTGCATTTGCGAAAGGATCTAAAAAACAACTCGGTATAATCATGTATAAATTTATTGGAATCGGTTTGAGAAAACTTCATGAAGAACGTCCAAGTGTTGACAGCAAGTAAGTAAATTTCTTATTTTCTCAAACCACGAATAATGTGGCAATTTGGCTGTATTCTCTTCTACTTAGATTTTCTTTGAGCAAAAGAAATTTACCCACAGAAACGGCTATGAGGTTTTTGTTTTAATTAAGTTCAACTCATCATCTTGCAATCATCTGATGATTTATTAAAAATATTTAGAATATTTAATTTTATTTAATTAAAGATTCTAAACAGGTCTGTTACATAATCGATGTCATTTTTCAATGCAATCAGGTTTTAGCGTATTTTTTCACTTCTGTTTTTATATATATCGAAATCGATCAAATATTGTAAGTCTCATGCAAAATAATAGTGACAGCTGCATTACAAAGTAAAACAATTGTTTCACTTTGTTGAGAAATGATTTTCACTATAAACTTGTCAAAATATCCTGTCATTCAATGAATTGCTTCTATTCCTATTGACTGCTCTAATAATGCAATGAAGCGACGTATGCAGGTGTTCATTCCAATTTTTTGAAACTAATTGCTGATGACGTGTAACGGAATGTACAGAGAGTACATTTAGTATTGCTTGTTTAAAATGTGTTATACAGGGCTCCCAAATGGTCCGCGAACTGAACATCAGTATTTTTTAACAAAAAATTTCATGATACGTTTGCGCTAGAATCAACTTCCAAAAGTGGTTTCTTGGCAATTTGTAAGAAAAATCTAAAAAGAAAATTTCTCTAAGAAAATTCTGATGTTCAGTTGGCTGACCATTTGGGAGCCCTGGTTATAGAACCCTCTTGATGTCCCGTTGTTGTTCAAGCAACATCAGTAGTAATTGACAAAATATTATGATAAAGAATTTATTTTTCTTGTACTAACTTCGTGGTATTAAATATCGATTCCCTCTTTGTAACAATTTCCAAATTTTTAGCAAATAATAACTCTTGATTTTTTTTTCTTTAATGAGTTTTTGTTATTTGGTAATACTTACCCATGGAGTTGAATGGAAAATTTGCAGGTCTTTAAGTAACTCTTCTGCTGCCATCCAAGTAACAGCATAATGATATTTCAATGCTTTTAGCCATCTATTCCTCTTTGTACCAAATTATTACTCTGGATTTTTCCTATTGATATCAGACGGTTTCTTATGATGAAGGACAGTTTTTATTATCTCTCTGACTACAAGCAAGATTACTTTCTCGCCACTGTATGCAATTTTAATACTTTTGTTATTAAAATTATAATGATATATGAGGTTCGTAGTCCGTCATCTTCTTGATTAGAAGATGACTTAAAAAGGTTTGATATAGTTGGCTGTTTTAAATTTTCCTTTTCCAGTCTTTGAACTGGTTAGACATGGTAAACCCAAAACTTTCTTCTATCTCATACATGTTAATACTTCAAAATTCTCTATCACAGTATTAAAATTAAAGGCAATCTATGTTCATCGTGAGGATTCTAATGGTATGGAATTCCGTGCATTAGTTCTTGAAATAGAACTACTGCGACTATTGAGGAAAATGCAGAATAAAAGCGCGACCTGTTATGCGATTCGCACTAAAACATAATCAGCAATAATATTTATCAAGGTAAAACTGAAAATGAAGTTTGATGAAAACCCGTGCTTTAATTCCTGAGATACAGCTGTTGCAGAAATCGTGAAAAAGACAGCATAACAGGGCCACCTGTGGAGAGATTTTCAGCAAAATGTAAACAGCATCTATTCATGTTAAGGAATAATCCAATCAGACGTTTGGTGAAGATCTGTGTAGTAGTTCTTGAGATTGTCTGTAAAAGCTGTTGCGGAAATTGTGAAAAAACAGCATCGCAGCGCCACCTGTTGAGTGATTTACACCAAAAACTAATCAGCATCAATTTATAACTGAGAATACCTGAATATAGATTTTTTTTTTTTTTTTTTTTTTTTTTTTTGTAATTTCCGTGCATTGGTTGTTGAGATAGAACGTCTATAAAATTTATGTCCCCTTGCAGACAGATAGGCTAACAGACTGATTCACAGACAGACATTTTGTAAAAACATGTTTTTGGAATCTCTGATCCCTAAAACGGATAAATCCGTCAAAATCTGGAACTCAAAAATTATCACGAATACTTTCACGAATACTTATCACTAATACTTTTTTCTTGTAAAGATAGAAGAAAGTAAAAATAGGATATATCTTTATGTTTTCTATCAGCACGCATTTATTCAAATGCTCTTGTTGTCAAGAAAGCTTCATGGCTTCATTTCAAAAACTTCTTGGAAAATTAACCTTCCTACCCTGAATGTGTCTAATCGACCCAGTCATATAATTCGTTTCATTCGATTCAAACCAGAAAATTTTTCATAAAGTAAATTAAATAAACAACACAAAGATTTAAGTTAAATAAATATGTTTAATGGAATTAAATAAAAATTCTGGTGTGAAATATTTTAATCAAGTTTTAGTAAAATTTCAACAGGGTAGGAAGGTTAAGTTCATAGGTAACGATTAGTTTGTAGGAGATTGCTTAGATCCATATATTTCGAATACTCAATACTGTACTGCTGGCATTCTTTATTCGATTAAGATATTTTGAATTATAAAAAAATTTCCCTATATAAGTTTAAATAAATTTACTTTTGAACATGTTTATAGATATAATGATTTTTATCACTTTCACCAAGGTTAAACAAATTTCTTGAACTGATTCAAATCACGGGTTTGTTTAAAAATCTTTGTTCAGGCATGTGTCGTCATACTTCAGAAATTTTCGAAATACAGGTTAATGAAAAATAAAATTATGTTTAAAACTTTTAGCCAGCCAATGATAGCGAATTTTTTATCCACAATTTTTGAATTCATAATGATTTTTAATTCGAGTCATAGCCCTTTTTCGTGTTCCACGGCTATTTTCTGACATTAGTAAAATTAATTTAATCCCCCCCTCCCTTTGAGATTCAGGTTCATCTGTATAGATTTCTATTTAAAAGTGCAATTAAGGTTTTTGTCTTGGACTGGGTAATGTTGAGGAGATCAACTATTTTCATTATATTAGTTCCTAAATAAGTAGGTATGCCAATACCGCCCCCCTTGACTGTCCTAACGCCCCCCATTTTTCTCTAAACCCTCTACCGCCCCCCTGGAAGGCTCCAGCGCCCACTGGGGGGCGGTACCGCCCCCGTTGGGAACCTATGGTCTATACCAATGTGCAATAATGTAACATTACAATCTCCAATTTATAATGAAAACCAATGGATGCATTTAAAAGTTTTTCGCGATTTTCTAAAATTTCATTTTCTCGATAGAGTTTTGAAATTCGTGTCTTCATTTGTTTTAACCAATCTAGAAGTTAATTAATTAAAATTAAGACTACTGACAACTAACAACTTATTAGGTGACAGCACCTTTAGTTAAATTGCTTTAAAAATATTTCTTTACGGTTAATATTTCTTTACTTTAAAGTTTCGTAATTCGGTCAATTTTAATGATAGATGAATGGGACTTCAGTTTGAACAGGTTTCACTGTAATAATAAAACAATTCGGCCATCTTTTTTATTATTCATACAAATTTGTATATATTTTATATTAACACACCCAAGCCGTCGCCAATATTTATGGTTTCTGTTCGGAGGCGGCGCTTGAATTCATGCTTTGGTTCATCTGGTGGGATGGTACAAACGTTTATTCATACACTGTATGTGATGACCCTCTCGCATCATGTTTATTGAATTGAATTCGGTATAACTACACTGTTAAAAATTTTGCTCCAGTTTGAACCAAACTTTGGTGCTCAGTATCTCTACCATAAGACGGTGAAACCTCGTACCGACATTTGGAGCTTCCTAATTCACCCTCGTTCCAACTATTGGAGCTGTGCTTCAACAGAAGCTCGAAATATTGTTTCAAGATTTCACCATCTTACAGTTACAGTGTCAGCTATTGAGCACCAAAATTTGGTTCAAACTAGGACAAGATTTTTAATAGTGTACCAGCGCTAATGGAAAAATCAGAATGTTCATAAGAATTAAGTAAATTACTTGGAGACATGAATTTATTGACAACATTTAAGACAGTACAGTCTCAACATACAGGGTGGTCATAAAAAATCTTCCCCCATATACAGGACCAAACTGCACAAACTATCAAAAGGGAATTTCAGATTCAGTTATTTGGAGGTGTGCGCTCGAGATAGTGATGATTCGAAACAATAGAGCTCACACGGTTATGGTTACTGCGAAAATATTTCGAAGTTCTCGAATGGCAACATCCATTTTTCTGCGCAAATCCCTCAGTACATTGAAAAACCGTAAAATGGCGTTGGAGCGATTCACGTACTATGACTAAAATTGCCGTGCAATATCGTGGAATTTAATCCTAATCAGTTCCTATGTTATATAATATTCAGTACTCTAAAACAAATGATTACATTTTTATTTTCACTATGTGTACACAAACACAGCTCCAAAACACATTTAAAAAAATCTTGTAACATTATCTAGTACAAAAGTAAAAGAAAAAAAACCGGCCATTGAAAAACATCGTTATTGGTTCTTTATAATGGTTGTCATATCTTCACATTTCCTGCCGCAGGTGTGCCTTTTGTCCTCAAGGATCGGAATGTGGTCGCAATTATTGAACTTTATGTGGACAGTGAGGGGATGGGCAAGTTGTCTCCAGCTGAGTGGTGTGCGAGGATTTAGTGCCATGCCTGAACAATACTGCCCCCCCGCGCTTTATGTGGAGGTCACCTTACACAGGTGTTTTGCTTGCATTTCTATTGCTAAGTACAGATTTCTTTGGGCTGTGAAATCAGTCAAGGGGAGGCACTCTGTGATATCGAATGTGAGAAGGACGCCTTGACCCCTGGATCCAGATTGGAAGAAGTCTGAGAAAGAGGTCTTTCCTCCCCCCCCCTCCCTTGGGAATGTTGACCAGGGAAGGACGTTTTGTTCTTGGCTGCTGGTCGGACAGTTGAGATATAGATCTCTCAGGAATACGTTGGAGGGAGCTCTGCTCTCTCAGACCACTGCTATACCCAATATCGGGGTTTGAAGTCCGGGTGTCCGGCGAACCAACCGCTCTGAAAGTCAGAGCATTTGTAACTGTCATTTCTCATTAAAATTGTGTAGTTGTTGAGTTTATAAAATTTAGTCTTGAATATTTAATTAAATTTCTACAATTTATTGCAACCCATCTGCCACTACGCCACATGGTCTTTTTAGCAAGTATTTTACGCCGGTAATACACTATATTGCCATTGATTATTGGACACTTGCGATTTTAGACATTTTACTAAATATCAAGAAAAATACATGAGGAATAATCTCGAAACTCTTAGTGTATAAATATAATTGTATACGCCATAGATCGCCGTGTAGATTTTTTACCGAAACTCCATAGGGGACCGTCAACAAATTAAAAAAGAATGAATATCTTTTGAATAACTCTGTCAAAACTAATGTAGCAAAAGTGCTCAAACTCTAGATTATGATTGAATTCCTTATTGTAATACACTGTGTTCATTTTTATGCAAATAGCATGCATACTCGCAGAGTAATTAAGGTTTTTTATAAAAATGGTCCCAAATTTTTCCAAGTTTTTTCCTTATAATTTTCAGAGTTCTTAATATAAAATAATATTTTTTTCAGAAAATAGGACAAACAACATTGCAGACAGTACCCTGTAATCAGAATTAAAAAATAATAAAAATTGTATGAAAAATGAGTAGGTTTACTAAACATTTTTTTACTGCGCATGCGTCAAAGATATCAAAATTTCATTTGCATATTCTGTTAGCTAAATGTATAGAGCAACTTTTGTAAAAGTCTCAAAATCATAGCTTGAAAATTCTGAAAGTAATTGTCTATAGAAAAAGGACAAAATCCGTTGTTTCCAAAATGAAGCAAAAAAATTAGGGATTTTATCCAAATGTAGTAGTACATCCCGTATTGTGTATTCTATATTGACACTAATCAATGAATATATGGATACAACCCCTCTTGTTTTTGCTTCATTTTGAGAATAACGGATTTTCAACTGATTCAATTGGCGATTATTTTCAGAATTTTCAAGGTATGATTTTGTGACTTTCATAAAAGTTGCTCTATACATTTAACTAACATAATATGCAAATGAAATTTTGATATCGTTGACGCATGCGCAGTAAAAAATTATTTAGTAAACCTACTCATTTTGTACACAATTTTCATTATTTTTTAATTCTGATTACAAGGTACTGTGTGCAATGTTGTTTGTCATATTTTCTGAAAAAAATATTATTTTATATTAAGAACTCTGAAAATTATAAGGAAAAAACTTGGAAAAATTTGGGTTTTTATATTTTTATAAAAACCTTAATTACTCTGCGAGTATGCATGCTATTTGCATAAAAATGAACAAGGCATATTACAATAAGGCATTCAATCATAATCTAGAGTTTGAGCGCTTTTGCTAGATTAGTTTTGACAGGGTCATTCAAAAGATATTCATTCTTTTTTAATTTGTTGACGGTCCCCTATGGAGTTTCGGTAAAAAATCTTCACGGCGATGTATGGCGTATACTATTATATTTATACACTAAGAGTTTCGAGATGATTCCTCATGTATTTTTCTAGATATTTAGTAAAATGTCTAAAATCGCAAGTGTCCAATAATCAATGGCAATATAGTGTATTCATCTAAGTATATCATGACAACGCTATTTACAGTGCTCAGCAAAAGTTTAGACAATGATCGATTACGTTTCTATATTCAGAAGTATGTACCGGATTTTTGTAATTAATCTGTCATACATTACTTGTGACTTATCCTTTATTCACAAACAATAAATTTTAAATTTTACCTTTTACATATTACAAGGTAGAACCCGTAGAATTTCGACGAAAGAAAATGTTTAAGCAGGAACTGTTTCATTCATATATAATAAATCTACTTAATTAGTCAAATAAAAAATACACCTTATGTTCGTAAGTCTAACTCATAAACAAATGATATTTAACCTAAGTTAACAAAATACTGTTTCTATAAAACTCAGTTGTAGAAATGAAAATTAAACTTAATCGATATGTAAACAATAAAATATAATAAAGATCTTGTATTACTATTAAGTTATCAATTACGGCTCTTACGCACGGTATTCCAAAATGTACTTCATTTTGACTCAGTCATAAAATTTTTTGCCCTATGAAATCTAAATCCGACATGATTTTTACCAATTCAAAATTTACATATGCACCTCTCTTATCCGTGTTCACGTTTTTAATTAAATGTTATTTTAATTTAATCATTTCAAAATCATTTTAATTCAAAACTTGATATCTCGATTGCTATTAGCTATAAACAGATACTAATTTATATTATTTTAAGTGTAAATGAAAATTTCTGAAATAACCTGCATTCAATAAATATGATATACAATATTCCTGTGACGTCAAGAGTGTAAAAAAGAAAGTGTTGTACCGGGTTTAAAGAAAGTTTTTAATAAACTAAAAATCCTTTAAGTAATAAATAAAAACGAGCTAAAACGAATTTTTTTTCACTTAAAAAATGGCAACAAAAAGATACATTAATTCGCTTTTATCATTTTCATTTTAATAAAAATGGAGTATGTCTCTTGCCACAATTCATAAACGGTATAAAAAACTACGAAAAAATTAATAACTCAAAAAAAAAAAAAAAAAAAAAAAAAAAAAAAATAACGATGAAGCTTTCAAACAGATCGCATTAAAAAGTAAATTTTTTTCCCTATACGATGGTATAAAAATTGAAAATCTGCGGTATTTAGAAGTTTAAAAATTTGCAAAACAAAAAAACGCAAAACTTAAATTTCATTTCAAATTTTAAAGTGTTGCCATTCGCTAAATGACGTATGCGTTACGCACAGATACTTTTGGCCTTTATGATATAGATAGATAATATAGATATGACAAAAAAAAAAAAAAAAAAAAAAAGGAAATTAACATTATGGCAAAAGTATAGAAAATTTGTATAGTTACGGAAAAATAATTACAAATTAAAACCGAGTTGCACCTATACCTTGTCTGCAATTAGTGCAAGAATGTGACTTTTCACAGAAGAAACAAATTGCTGCATCACTTGGTGGTCTATTTTGTACCAAACACGTTAAACAGTAGCTCAAAGCTCATTAAGAGAAAAGTATAGCAAAAATTTGCATAAACCTTACGTGATATGATGTCACAAAGGTTTCAATTAGGTCTAGATCAGGGCTACAATCCGGCTCGTTGAGAAAAGTAGTATTTTCAGAGTTAAACGAAGTTTTTGTTTAGTATGCAACATGAATGGATGCATAATCTTGCTAAAATCCATACTTTGGACCAGCTAAAAGCTCCCCAACTGACTAAAAATTGTTCTTCAATGTATGTACGTAGTCTTGTGTTGCTTGGCAACCACTGAATATCTCCAGAGATACTCGAGCATTAAAGAAAAGTGAGGACCAAATCATTAAAAAATCAGCTCCTTGTTATCGACTTAAAGCCCAGGCTCTTTACGCAAGTCGTGCCAATAGTATGGCCACCCGTTTAGGCCATCAAAATTCCATTTTTTTTTAGTTACTGAATATCATAGTGTAACATTTCTGTCCATATGATCTATGTTTGCGAGTCCGTTGCATTCTCGCCTATTTATAGTAAGATTTCAAAGCTGGTTGTTTTATTATTTTTATGTAAATTGATTTACACTTTTCTTTAATTCATCTACAAATCATATCCTTCAACACAAGAAGTCCTGACTTACTTTTAATGTGACTAGCAATCATAGTTTGCATAAATGCCAGTTTATGGATCCTTTTGTCCTCTCGTTTTCTGGTGACACAAGATCTTCCAGATTTATATTTTCTTTTGAAGGAGTCACTCTTAGAGTATACTTCTCAAACAGACCTATTTGGACGATTCAATGCTGCTGAAATTTCTGCAACAGTCTTCCTTTTCCATTTCAGCTTTCCTACTTCAATTACCTCATCTAACTGAATATTTCTAGCTCGCGGCATTATCACTAACTGATGCTATATCGAGGTATACTTAAATACTTCAGACATATGACATCATAACTTTGAAATATGTATTTTACTATGAACAGCTGGCAAAAAATCAAAAAAGTGTCTAAACTTTTGCAATATGCAAATTTTACTTTTTTCAGATAAATTAAATATTATCTTATACTATAACGCGAGCAAAAATTGTGTGTGTGTGTGTGTGTGTGGGTAAATTTTATCTCAAAAACGGCTCTAACGATTTTCTCAAAAATTTGGATTTTACCATTTTCGGGCACGAGAAGACCATTGCGCTAGGTCCCATGTTCGGGAAAATTCGATTACTGGGTCATTTTGGGTCACAATGGGTCAGGATCAAGCTATTTATATCTAGAGAACGGCTGGATGGATTTTAAGGCAATTTTGTATCCAATCGTTTTTTGGCACGAGAAAACTATTGGGCTGGGTCACATGTTCGAAAAATTTCGATTAGTGGGTCATTTTGGGGTCATTATGGGTCAAGCCATTTTTATCTAAAAAACGGCTCTAACGATTTTGACCAAATTTTATATTGTATCGCTTTGGATTACAAGAAGACCATTGGGTTAGGTAACATGTTCGAGAAAATTCGGTTAGTGGGTCATTTTTGGGGTCATTGTGGGTCATGCTATTTTTATCTAGAGATCTTCTGATGCAATTTTGACTAAAAATTGCATTCTATGGTTTTCGGGCACAAGAAAAACATTGGGCTAGGTTACATGTTCGAGAAAAAAATTTAATGGGTCATATTGGGTAATTAAGGGTCTGGGTCAAGCTATTTATATTTAAAGAACGACGTGATCGATTATAACGAAATTTTGTATGTAACAGTTTTTTGACATGAGAAAACTAATGAGCTAAATCACATGTTTGAGAGATTTCGACTATGAGGGTCATTTGTGAGTCATGATGGGTCATAATGGGTCATGGTCAAGCTATATCTAAAGAACAGGTGGGTCGATTTTAATGAAATTTTGTATGCAACATTTTTTTGGCACGATAAAATCATTGGACTAGGTTAAATGTTCGAAAAAATTCGATTAATGGGTCATTTTGGGTCATTAAGAGTCTGGGTCAAGCTATTTATATTTAAAGAACGGCGTGATGGATTATAACGAAATTTTGTATGTAACAGTTTTTTGACATGAGAAAACTAATGGGCTAAATCACATGTTTGAGAGATTTCGACTATGAGGGTCATTTGTGAGTCATGATGGGTCATAATGGGTCATGGTCAAGCTATATCTAAAGAACAGGTGGATCGATTTTAATGAAATTTTGTATGCAACATTTTTATGGCACGATAAAATCATTGGACTAGGTTACATGTTCGAAAAATTTTGATTAATGGGTCATTTTGGATCAGAAAGGGTCTGGGTCAAGCTATATATAATTAAACAACGGCAGGATCAAGTTTAACGAAATTCTGTATGTAACAATTTTTAGAACGAGAAAACTAATGGACTAAGTCACATATTCAAGAGCTTTCGATTATAAGGGTAATTTGTGGGTCCTAATGGGTCAAGGTCAAGCTATATCTAAAAAATAGGTGGGTCAATTGTAACGAAATTTTGTATACAGCATATTTTTGGCATGAAAAAATCATTGTGGTAGGTCACATGCTTGAGAAATTTCGATTAGTGGGCCACTTTTGGGTCATTCTAATTTTATCTAGACAACGTTTTGTGCAATTTTGACTAAAATTTGTATTTTATCGTTTTCGGACACAAGAAAATCATTGGGTTATGAAAGATTTTTGAGGAAATTCGATCAATGGGTCATTTTGGATCATAAGGGGTCAGGGTCAAACTAACTATATCTAAAAAACGGCTCAATCGATTTTATCTAAATTTTGTATCTAATATTTTTCGGCATGCTAAAACTAATAAGCTAGGCCACACGTTCGAGAGATTTCTATTATAAGGGTCATTTGTTGGTCATGATGGGTCATGCTAATTTTATATAGAAAATGGTACTCACCATTTTGACTATACTTTGTATTATATCGTTTTTGAGCAAGAGAAAACCATTTGGATGGACACATGCTCGCGAAAATTCTATTAGTGGGTCATTTTGGGTCTTAATGAGCTAGGGTCATTCTAATTATATATAACAACGACTCAATCAATTTTACCTAAATTTTGAAACAAAACGTTTTTTGTTACGAGAAGACTATTGGGCTGAGTCGCATGTTAAACAAAATTATATTAGTGGGTCATTTCGCTCCATTGCTAAATGCTGCCAAGGTAATTTTACCTAAAAAATGGCTTAAACGATTTTGATTCGATTTTATATTCTACTGTTTTTGATTACCTGAAGATGATTGAGCTATGTCACATGCTTGATCAAATTTGATTAGTGGCTCATTTTGGGTAATACGAGTCAGGGTCACGAGAATATGGCAAAATCCAATAACTTGGTGATATTTGACAAAATACTGCGACATATGGTTAAAAAATCGATTGTAAAAATTACGAAAACTAAAACACGTATTTGGAGCCAAATGAAAGAATTCCTCCAAATTTGGCTATATCTAGCAGAAAATATTGTCTTTCAGAATGTAAAGAATTTTTTTATACATTCTTACGAGGATTCGAGATGCATGGTTAAAACAATCAGAGTCGAGCTAAAAAAGTGATTTAGATCGATGTCCTTTCGTTGTAAATTTTAAAATAAAGTAAAATTTATAAACATGCGCATAAAAACATAGTTTTCTTATTAATTGTTTTTCTAAATAAACATGTTTTACAGTAATAATACCGAGTGAATGACGCAGTGAAAATACTATATCGAGTTGAACACAAAGTTAATTTTGACCAAGCTAAGCTCGGTCTCCCCTGCTAGTCTTATATTATAACCATTATTTTCATCCGAAAATGTTTAAAATATATATAAAGATAATTTTGTAAAACTCAAGAGTTCGTATTTTTTATTTAAAGGTTAAATAACACCAGTGTCTAAACTTTTGCTGAGAACTGTATAATTTTACAAAGCATTAATAAAATTGCGCATATAAAAAAAAAAAAAAAAAAAAAAAAAAAAAAGGTGTTGCATAGCTGCCAACATCTTACGCTTTTTTGGCCGGAAAAATTTTATAGAAAATTTTACCATTTCAAATCGCCGTAATCTGCCGATTAAATAAGTAAAGAATTTCGGTACTTCTAGGTTATGCCGTCTACTAAAAAATTATCGCCAAACTATAAGATTAAATGGCAATAATGGATGATCGTGAATGTCACATTCAGTGACATTAGATAAGATTCACGTGTTTAAAATGTCATTAAGTGATTTTAACTTCGTTTTCTTATTTGAATTTTTATTAATATTCAACTAATTATTTGTTTTTCGTTATTTAAAATAAAAATTATGTCAATATGTATAATTTGGCTATTAGTTTAGCGATTTGTATAATTTGGCGAAATTGGTCGACGGGTAATACAGAAGTACCAAAATTTCTATTAAATTTATGAACTCATGAAATTATGACATTTTTATTAGATTTATGAACAATGTTAACCCTTTCACGATGGGAGCCTTTTACGAAATTTTTGATGCTTTGTCACCGGTTTTTAAAACAGAAATTTGTATCTTATTAAATCGAGAAAATACTTCTATTAAAAAGGCAAATTTTGCAGTATAATTTTACTGTTGGGGATAAACAAGGATTCTTACGCCTTTTTGCGGCATGTATACGTGCCGCTTGTCCCCAAGGGGTTAAAATACAAAAGTTGTGTAGACTCGTAAAGTAACACAGAAACAAAAAACAAGAACTATCTAATTTTAACTGCACAAATTCGTAAATCAGTTTATTTGTTATAGGTAGTTATATAACAACAAAATCATTTAATTGAGAAAGGACATAATTCATATGATTTTAAGTTTACTCACAAACAATGTCAGAAAAGCAAATATGAATAAATTTTCATCATTTTTATTCAATGAATTTAAACATACACTTTTTAATGGCATCAAAACAGTTTTAAAAAATACAGTGAATAAGCAGTATTAAGCAAATGAATTTGAGTATGGTCATATTTTTTAGAGTTATAGTGCAGTGAATTAGCACTACTAAGCAGAAAATTTAGGATGTCTCACAACTTTTTATTCAGCATCAAAACATTTGCAAAAAGGCATAGTACAGTGAGTTAATAATGTTAAGCGCGGAATGTAAATATGCCGCACATTTTTCCAACATCTAAGCATTTTATAAGAGCCACAGTATAGAGGAGCACAAATACAAAAATTGTTTCGAGATTTTCTAATTCCAGTGTCATTCATTCATGGCAGTATCCCATTCTTCTGATGCATCGGAAGAACTGACGGACTCTATCAAAGATAGTATTTCAGCATTGGTCGTGTTACCATCGTTACGCATTACAGCGCGACGTACGTTTTCCAAAGTTTTTTCCTGGAAAAGAAAAAAAACAACATTATCTCTTTTGGCACATGATTTTAAGTAACAAACAACAAAACACAAAGAAAATGCGTAGTCCAAGAGCCAACAGATTAGATAGTTTCTAAATAACAACACCTGCTAGTTTCATGCAGTTTCGAACAAAGTAAATTAAAACTTATGTCACAAAGTTGTTTCTTTTTTTATTTAAGAACAGCCTTAAGATTGGAAAATGACATGTTCTCTGAAGGATTTAGAAATTACAAGAGAAGCTGTTGTGGTGGTTAAGAGAGAATTTTCACCACTATTCAATGAAGCTCAGAATTTGCTAGCATATAGTGTCACACACACACACATGTATATATGTGTATATAATATATATATATATATGTATGAATGTGTATGTACTGTTGTTCGAATTTGTGAGCTAATCTATTAATTTCAGAGATATTCGTATTCGATTTCGAAGCCAATTTTTGGTTATTGTCTGCGCAGCCAATCTTTATGTAAGTTAATTTTAGACTTAGAAACTTCGCATTTTTTAAATTGTTGAGAAATAATTAATTTGAGATTGCTTTTGAGTGCAGAGCACCGTAGGCTAAATTAAGAAGCTACATTGCACTACTTCCGTATTTTCATTTAAATAAACAATCTTTTAAACCTAAAGCTTACAATCTCTTTCTTACAACGTGGCAGCCCTGATGAAGTTGCAAAATAGCATTGGTCAGCTTTTCGAGTCAGCAGTCTACTATGTTTTATAGTGATGATATAACTTTTAAAAGATTACGCGGAATCGTTTTGAAAATGGCCACTTATTTTACGGTTATACTGTTTTTGTTTGAACTTCCCATACAAAATCAGTAGAGAGGCAAGCCAAAAACAGCATGTTCTCTAAATAATCTTTTTTAAAATAATCAATCATTTATGGTGATATTGGCTGTATCCCTGCCTATTGCAAAAACAAATTTGCTTTTTTTTGGGGGGGGGGGGGGGTCCAAAGTTTTCTGGAGCAATCAAATTTTTATTGCTTTTATGTCGACACTCATTTATAAAGACTTCTTGCACAAACTTGCTGATATTTCTAAACACAAAAATTAAAAATAAAGGTTAGTGCCTAAAATAATAATTTATAGTGTTTTCATTTAATCAGGCGAATTTTGTTGGCTATCAAAATATGAAAAAATTCAGATTTGCTCTCTATACATAAGTACTAGCAGTCGTCGCCCGCTACGCTGGTCCCCTTTTTCCAGACGATTCATTGATCTTTTTACAGTAGTTTTTGTTGGTAAACGACATAACCCCAATGCAATTTCCGAAAACGACCCTTGAATATTTATCTAACAATGTAAGTCTCATCAAAATCCGTCTATTAGTAGTTTTTATTAAGACTAATCTTTCATAATCGGGTTTACTTGATCATAGAAATTTACTCCAAAATAACTGACGAACACTAAAACTGAGCATTGTAGAGCAATATGCAATATACTAAAACCATCCTTAAAAGATTATTTGACTTACAATGCAAGTTTTATCAAAATACATCTAGTAGATATATTTGATGAGTAATATTCCACAAATGAGTTCTCCTGATTATCGAACTTTAACCCATAATTCAATAAGTAAGCTTATAAAACGATGTAAAACATGCTAAATGCTTAAAAGAAATAAAAATCCATGAAAATGTTTTTAGCAGGACTCGGGTACATCAACTGCTGGAACGAAATACCGATTTACATTTTATGTATAAAGTAGAAGTAAGATAGATTTCACATCATAGCAAAATTGATCATTAAAATTAATGAAACAGCATATTATTTTTCGTTATCTCTGCGTAATAAATGCCGTAATTGCGTCGCAATGAGTAAAATTAAAGAGGTTTCAATGCACTAATATTGGGATTTACGATTACGGTTACAACAACTGTATTTAATTTGTACCAAAGCAATTTCACTGAACTGAACTAATTGGATATGTTTTCCGATTATAGAGTTTTCCTCATCTTAATTTTTCAATTACTTAAACAAAAGATGTTTTACCGTCTCAGTGCTAGGTTCAAAGGCATAGATGTCACATATGCGCCGAATTGGCACCATTTTTTTTCGGACGCCAATTTGGCGAAAACTCATTTACTAATACCAGTTACATATAAAATTTTAAAAAGGGAATAACAACAATAAATACAATAAAGTTTTATTGATAACTATAGAACAAAACAATTTATATAATTTAAAAAAAGAAAATCAAATTAAATAAGCAATTTATAAATAATTAAACAATAACATTGGGTTACCATATCAAGCAAAATAACACTTTGGAGCCAATTAAGTACCAGATGCATATATGATATTGGCGTCAGAAAAAAATCACGCCAATGTGATGCGTATATGACATCTCTGCCGTTTCAAACTATTTGCCAGTTGCATTATTGTGTATTATCTGTGTCGCGGCTATAAATGATATTATACATGCTGCAGTTTAAAAGCTCTTTATGTTTATGTTACATCACGTCATTGTTGCATATCATAAAAGTTCGTGTCAAATGAAACGTTTATTTGAGCGAAAGTATAATCACTTTTAAAACATAGAATTTCAAACTTGCATAGTTTCGAGTACTATTTTATTAAACAAAGAATGCATAGTAAATAAAAGAACAAATAAACATTTACAATAAAAGTTTGGTACTACTTGGTTATCCCGTCGACCCATTTCACCCACAGAAATTGCCAAATTAATAACTAAATTACACATGTTGACATAATTTTTAGTTTAAACAACGAAAGAACAAATAAATGTGTAACACATCAATAAAAATACGAATAAAAAGTAGAATTAAAAATCTCCTGTTGACTTTTTAAACATGTGTATCATGTATAATGTCACTGAATGAAACATTCACAATCATCCATTATTAATATTTAATCCAATAGTTTTGCGATAGTTTTTCGGTCGACGGGATAATCAAGTAATACCAAATATATTTTCCTTATCTATATCTAAACTGTAGGCATAAAATTTTAACTGTCCCTTAGCACAGCAGTTAACATTTTCATATTTGAATCAGGGAAAAATGTAAGTTATAACTCAATAAATAAATATTTTTTATTCAAAAAAATAGTAAAGAGTTTTGCAGGCTTTTTGTTTAGTAACAATTAAAAAAGATAAAGCGCGTTCAGTAAATAAAAGCGTCTAGAGATCACACTTTCTCATTTTGATCCCGCGGGGGATCGGCCACTGCGCATATCGTTCCCCGCATGGCGTAGTGATTTTCGCGGATTTTTGCATATTGCACATATATTTCCGTGCATATTTTGACAAATATAAGTTAGATATATATTTTTTAACCATTTTCTATTATTTTAATTAAGAAATAATAATAAATTACAAAAGTTTAATTAATAATAATTGAACAAAACAATTTATATCGATTTGTAAAAGGAAGTACAATGTAAATAAGCAATTTATAAATAACTAAACAACAATGACCGGGTTACCATATGAAGCATAAAATCGCCATTTTGTTGCACTCTATTGATTAAAAAATATATATGTAACTGATACTTGATAACGAAGTTTTTGCCAAACTGGCGCCAGAAAAAAAAATTGCGCCAATGTGGTGCTTATATGACATCTGTGTCCTGATATATATATATATATATATATATATATACATACATATATATATATATATATATATATTTAATATAATGTTATGAATAATAAATTCCAATATCTTGATGCTATGTAATTTTTCTTTTACAATGTTATTTCATATGTTTTTTTTTTCATTTATCTTTAAGTGAAATTTAATTATACATGTGCTGAAGGGTTAAGCTAAAGCTGCTTAAAATGTTTAGAATTAAAAATTATTACAAAATTACGATATAAGACAGTCTATTTTAAAAAAAAGTCTATAGAAATGTGTAACAACATGTACATAAACTGTAAACCTGAAAAAGAAAGATTTTTTATAGCCTTTCTTTATGAAGAAGTAATTATTATATCAAAGATATTATAAAAAGTCCTTCCGGCAATGCCGGGAGGAAGAGGTAGCTTTCATATACTTATATATTTTTTTATTTATTTTAAAGTAAGTTACATTGTTCAAAAATACCAAGCTCAAATTAGTGGAAACAATCTTATGAAATTAGTGATTTTATAAGATTGAATACTAGTTTTTGTCAAGACTGAATATTAATAGGAATTTTTAAAAATTAGTCATTTTTATTCAACCTGATTTTATTTTAAGCGATTTAGAGAGTCACCAAATTCCACGATATCATGAAGTGTATGCCATTTTAAAGCAACATGGTGGATTGTTCAGATCAGACCGTTTCAAAATGTCAGCCATAAGCAAAATTAAAAGTGCTATAACTCAATCATTTTTTAAGATATAGACAAAATAAAAAGTGTTCTGGAATCGTTGTTTTAAGTTTTAACACGTAAAAGAAAAATATTTTTCAACTTTTAATTTTTTCGCATTTAATTTTAAATTTTAAATTTTTTAAAAAATTTAAAATGGCCACCATTTTGAAACAAAATGGTGGATGATGCTGGCCAACGAACTCGGTCGATAAATTTGTATGTACTATGTACATACCAAGTTTCATTGAAATCGGCTCATAAATACGCATGTTATCACGTGAGAAAAATCAGATCGTTTCAAAATGTCAGCCATAAGAAAAATTCAAAGTGCTACAACTCAATCATTTTGTAAGATATAGACAAAATAAAAAGTATTCTGGAATTGTTGTTTTAAGTTCTAACACGTAAAAGAAAAATATTTTTCAAATTTTGATTTTTCGCTTTTAATTTTAAATTTTAAATTTTTTTAAAAATTTAAAATGGCCACCATTTTGACGCAAAATGGCGGATGATGCTGGCCAACGAACTCGGTCGAGACATTCGTATGTACTATGTACATACCAAGTTTCATTGAAATCGGTTCATAAATACGCGTGTTATTACGTGACAAAAATCAGATCGTTTCAAATTGTCAGCCATAAGAAAAATTCAAAGTGCTATAATTCAATCATTTTTTAAGATATAGACAAAATAAAAAGTGTTCTGGAATCTTTGTTTTAAGTTCTAACACGTAAAAGAAAAATATTTTTCAACTTTTAATTTTTTCGCATTTAATTTTAAATTTTAAATTAAAAAAAATTTAAAATGGCCGCCATTTTGAAACAAAATGGCGGATGATGCTGACCAACGAACTCGGTCGAGACATTTGTATGTACTATGTACATACCAAGTTTCATTCAAATCGGTTCATAAATACGTTAGTTATCGCATGACAAAAATCAGATATATATATATATATATATATATATGGTTATATATATATATATATATATATATATATATATGTCAACATTTGAACGGAGGGTGGTTTTGGGGTCTGGGGGTCATGATCGGTGAAAATATACCAAAATTTTCCAGAAGTGCTTTCCTCCGGACGGCTGCAATAGGTAGCTTTTTACTTTTTGTAATGAAAGCTACCTAAACTAGTTGGATGTGTCAATCCCGAAACTTTCTTCTATCTCATAAATACATTTTAATATATATATATATATATATATAAAAAAGTGGTGACTTCAAAGTTACCTACTATCAAATTTCCTCGAACATCTGACCTAGCCTAATGAGATTCTGGTATCCGAAAAGCCTAAAACGCAAAATTTAATTAATATTCTGAGAAAATGAGCTTAGTAGTGCCTCATGTTGGATTATTTATACTAAAACCTAATAAGCATCTATTGATGTCAAGACCTAACAGAATCTGAAATTTGATGGAATTTCGTCCATTAGTTCTTGAGATATAACAAAAAATTTGCAAAACGTAGCACAGCAACAGCATATCTTGGACAATTTATGCCAAAATGTAAAAAAAGTCTAATTATGTTATGGTGTAAAAGAATCTGAAGTTTGATGAAATTCTGTGCATTAGTTCTTGAGATATAGCTAGTTTAAAAAAAACATGTAAAATATAGCACAGCAGCACGATCAATTGAAGGATTTATAACAAAACGTAATCATCGTGTAATTATGTTATACGTCATTTTGTAACAAAATCTGAAGTTTGATGAAATTCTGTGCGTTGGTTGTTGAGATATAGCTATCGGAAAAATCGTGCAAAATGCAGCATAGCTGCACCACCTGTTGAAAGGTTAATACCAAAATGTAATCAGCGTCTAATTATGTTATATATTCTAGTGTAACAGAATCTAAAATTTGATGAAGTTCTCTGCATTAGTTCTTGAGATATAGCAATCGCAAAAATCGTGCAAAATGTAGCATAGCAGCGCCACCTATAGGGCAGTTCACAACAAAACCTTATCAGCGGCTATGTATCTCAAGGTATCGCGGAATCTCAAGTTTGGTGAAATTCTGTGCATTAGTTCTTGAGATATAGCTCTCATGAAAATCAAGAAAAACGTGGCATAGCAGCGCCACCTGCTGGCCAATTTACACCAAAACTTAATCAGCGTCTATGTATATCAAGGAGTCACAGAATCTGAAGTTTGGTGAAATTCTATCCATTAGTTCTTGAGATATAGCAATCTTGAAAATCATGAAAAACGTAGTACAGCAGCGCCACCTGCTGGCCAATTTTCACCAAAAACCAATAGGCACTAATTCATATCAAGGTCTAACTGAATATAAAATTTTATTAAATTTAGAGCATTAGTTCTTGAGATAGAGCGCCCACAAATTTTTTGTCACATACAGACAGACAGACTCACAGACAGACACACAGACTCACAGACAGACGGACAGACTCACAGACAGACATTTTCTAAAAATAGTCAAAACGTGTTCAGGACCTTCTAAAACGTATAAATCCGTCGAAAACCGGAAGTCGAAAATTTTCATGAATCCAATACTTTCTTCTTGTAAAGATAGAAGAAAGTAAAAAGTATTTGGCATATAGAATTAGTGAAACTTCAATTTCCATTAGCATAGTTTGGTGATGCATAACATTTTTTTTTTATCATTACAGAGTATAAACAATTACTGTTATAACTAATTAAGTGTTTAAATGTTATTATAATTATTTTCTTGCTATTAATACTGCTTTGTCTGAAATGTCAAATAATGGTGAGTAATTTGTTTGGATACCAACTTGGACATTTTTTCGCCAAGTGCTGGCAAAAATGTACCACTAAACTATATTGATGGAAATTCAAATTTCATTAACTTTTTACTTTCTTCTATCTTTACAAGAAGAAAGTATTGGATTCATGAAAATTTTCGACTTCCGGTTTTCGACGGATTTATACGTTTTAGAAGGTCCTGAACACTTTTTGACTATTTTTAGAAAATGTCTGTCTGTGAGTCTGTCCGTCTGTATATGACAAAAAATTTGTGGGTGCTCTATCTCAAGAACTAATGCTCAAAATTTAATAAAATTTTATATTCAGTTAGACCTTGATATGAACAGGTGCCTATTGGTTTTTGGTGAAAATTGGCCTGCAGGTGGCGCTGCTATACTACGTTTTTCATGATTTTCAAGATTGCTATATCTCAAGAACTAATGCACAGAATTTCACCAAACTTCAGACTCTGTGGCCCCTTGATATACATAGATGCTGATAAAGTTTTGGTGTAAATTGGCCAGCAGGTGACGCTGCTATGCCACGTTTTTCATGATTTTCATGATAGCTATATCTCAAGAACTAATGTACAGAATTTCACCAAACTTCAGATTCCGCGATGCTTTGAGGTACATAGCCGCTGATATGGTTTTGGTGTGAACTGCCCTATAGGTGGCGCAGCCATGCTACATTTTGAACGATTTTTGCGATTGCTATATCTCAAGAACTAATGCAGAGAACTTCATTAAATTTCAGATTCTGTTACACTATTATATATAACATAATTAGACGCTGATTACATTTTGGTATAAACCTCACAACAGGTGGTGCAGCTATGCCGCATTTTGCACGATTTTTCCGATAGCTATATCTCAACAACCAACGCACAGAATTTCATCAAACTTCAGATTTTGTTACAAAATGATATATAATATAATTACACGATGATTACGTTTTGTTATAAATCCTTCAACTGATGGTGCTGCTGTGCTATATTTTACACGGTTTTTTTTAAAACTAGCTATATCTCAAGAACTAATGCACAGAATTTCATCAAACTTCAGATTCTTTTAATACCATAGCATAATTAGACGCTTTTTTACGTTTTGGTATAAATTGTCCAAGGTATGGTGTTGCTGTGCTACGTTTTGCAAATTTTTTTTTATATCTGAAGAACTAATGGACGAAATTCCACCAAATTTCAGATTCTGTTAGGTCTTGACATAAATAAATGCTTATTAGGTTTTAGTATACTAGGGGGGCCCCGCCCCCCTGCTCGCTATGCTCGCCAACCCCCCGCGTAATCGCTTCGCGATTCCAAATTATTGGCTACCCCTGCTTGCTGCGCTCGCCAATACCCCATGTTATGAATAAGCAGTTGCAGACCTTTCAAATGATGTGTCACACGACTGGTGTTGTAAAGAAATTAAAAATGTGACCCCCCCCCTGGGGAGAGCAGAGTGTGGGGGTGACACACAAGACATCCATGATATGAATAAGCAGTTGCAGACCTTTCAAATCTTGTGTAACACGACTGGTGTTGTAAAGAAATTAAAAATGTGTCTCTCCTGGGGAGCAGAATGGGGGATAACACACAAGACATCCATTATATGAATAAGCAGTTGCAAACCTCTCAAATGATGTATCAAACTACTGGTGTTGTAAAGAAATTAAAAATTTGGCGAAATATTACAGTTATCGCTAAGTTGGCGTCACTTTTGACAACTAATTTTGGTCGCCAAATTTGGCGATATATCGCCAAGTTGGCGACAAACTTGGCGATTGTTGGCGATGGTAACCTTTCCTCTCTTTATGGTAACCCCTACGGCGATGGTAACCCATACGGAGTCCTTTCCTGATTGGTCTATTCGACTCATGGAAGGAGTGGACAACCCGGATTCGTTAGTTCCGGAAATCTTCCACATCAGCATCATTCCAGGAATCATTCCTTTTAAGGCTAGTTTTTTTTTTACTATAGAAGGAAAATACCCAACATGAGGCACTACTAAGCTCATTTTCTCAGAATATTAATTAAATTTTGCGTTTTAGGCTTTTCGGATACCAGAATCTCATTAGGCTAGGTCAAATGTTCGAGGAAATTCGATAGTGGGTGACTTCGGGGTCACCACGTTTTTTTTAAATATTAAAATGTACTTATGATATAGAAGAAAGTTTTGGGATTGACACATCCAACTAGTTTGTAATAGGAATTGGAAGGAAAATCTTACAATTATCTATCAAAACAATTAACAGTTTGAAATAGAAAGAAACTAAAATAAAAAAACTAGCAAAAGCCATGCTTTGTTTGGATTCGCGAAGTATTATGCTATAAGATAACTATTCGAAAGTAATAATATATTTTTTTTAATTACTTTTGCATCTTTATTAAGCAAAAATGTAATTTTATGTTTCGGCGCATTTTACTTTTAATAAGTATTTCAACCAAATAACTAAGAATTTCCTCAGATTGTTTATTTATGATATAAGACTGGTATAAATAAAAATATTTTTGAAGTAGAATTATGCAAGATATTAATTAATTTTATTTGTTTACAATTCTTTTATTGCCACTTCACAAAAACATAATATTTTTGTGAAGTTTTTATGAATTCTTTTAAAATTCATAAATATCGTCTGCTTAAATGATTTCACAAATAAGAATAAATTGTGTATTTGAATTCCTAACACAGAAAAATACTTTAATAATTGCATGTTAATAAGAGAATTTTCACAAATTTTAATTAATTAAAAATATGCTATATTTTTTCTAAAAAAAAGTATTTTATAAATTTTATAAAATAAATCATGAAACTACACATAGTTAAAAGGAATGAGCAGAGTTTGAAAATCTGAAAACAGTTTTTGAGATATTTTGTCAGAATAATGAAAATATATTTTATTTATTTAATGATGTTTCTAGCTATAATTACTGACCCCATGATTTAAGTTTTTCTTCTGAAAGTACACGTGATTCACTTTTTATTTGAAAAAAAAAAAAAAAATTGTAATTTAAGAAATTACCCCAACCATTTGAAAAATGTTTCACTCGATACATTCATCTATCATTTTAAGCTAAATACCAGTTGTTTTATTGTGTATTATCCGTGCCACTGCTATAAATGACTTTATACATGCTGCAATTTGAAGGTACGGTTCGTTTAAGTTATATCACTCTATTGTCGCCAAGCATAAAAGTTGGCGACGAAAGAAACATTTCAAACTATTTAACATTGTTGGTGCAAAAGTAATCATTATTAAAATACAGCTTTGGCATATACTGTTACACTTGTAAGACTTTGGCATATATTGTTTGATTTTACAGAGCAGAATTTTGGTGATGGAGGTTTTAAACCAAAATCGATCGCAGCACATGCATCTGTGAATGGGTCCATCAGACATCGAATCAAAAAAGTTTTTTCCCAGTTTTTCCCAAGCCGATTGCTTTTTAGTTTTCTTTTTAGGTGGTGGAAAATCAAGAGTAATAGCTATAACATTTTCCGGCTTGTTAGAATCACTATTGGCACTCAAATTTTCCTGGTTAGAACCGACCGATAGTAAAACGCCATGGCTAGTGGATTGGTCGCCCTGGCGACATGATGTTTTACAATTAATCGGTTCGGCATTAAATTGCTTCCTTTTTCGTGATCGCCTTTCAACACGTAATTGGTTTTCAGCGGCTCAATAATCTTTTGATTTTATCATTTTCTGCATTGAAAGACGTTTTTGCGCCAAACCAAATACAGTATTACTCAGTTATCCCGTCGACCAATTTCGCCAAATGATACGAATCGCCAAACTAATAAGCAACTTATACATGTTGACTAAATTTTTATTTTAAATAGCAAAAGAAGAAATAAAAATCACTTTATGATTGTTTAAGTACGCGTATTGTGTTTAATATCATTGAATGCGATATTCACGTTCATTCATTTCTTTGGCTTCGGCTTTTTCCGTATCTGTTAATTTCCGTCTACCCATTTTTAAATTTGTTAGTTTTCTCCTTTATTACAATGATTTTAACCATTTTAATTTACTATTCAAATAAAAATTCTTCTAAAAGTAAAGAATTTAATTTAAATTCAAATAAAAATTCTTCTAAAAATAAAGAATTTAATTTAAATTCAAAAGTGGTAACATCATTCAAAAGTGGTAACATCATCGGGTCCATTCTCCCGAAAACAACAACCATTTTTCAAATGGTTAAAAAAAAAAAAAAAATGCGTTCGTAATGGAAAAACATGTAAAATAAATTAATTAAAATAATATTTTTTTTAAAAATATTTTTGTAAAAAAAATAATATTCTGCAAATCTACAGAACATAATTTATATTTGTGTTTAATTTCAAGTCAAAATACTGTGTAGTTTTTTTGTAAAGTGTACGACATAATGTCATTTGAGTGGCCTAGTAGAGGATTCGCTTCGCTCATCCTAATAAATATGTATGCATTTAAAATGAAGGAGAATCGCGCCATCGATGAAGGGATTACGTGCATAAATGTGTAATAAATTTATTTCTGTGTAATAATATAAATGTATTTCTTCATTAGAGAAATACCACATCTTCATCAATGGAGCGATGATTAGAAAGAAACACGCGCGCGAGAATAAATTTATTACTATTTCTTCATCAGAGAAATACTACAATCTCCATGCACGGAAATATATATGCAGTATGCAAAAATCCGAGAAAATCGCTACGTCATGCGGGGAACGATATGCGCAGTGGCCGATCCCCCGCGGGATCAAATTGAGAAAATGTGATCTCTAGACGCTTGTGTTATAATGTTTGCAATAAAAAATTTTTGCATGTTTGAATTGAAATAAATAGCGATTAATATTCACTTTGGCACGGTGTTGATATAACGGAAAATTATCCAAATGCGTCCAATAAAAAAGGCGTTCCAAATTACGCCAATTTTCTGTAAACTCGATTGTGGAAGACCTCGGATCAATTTAACGCGACATTTTAAAGTTCATTATTCGCCAAACCACGTCAATCAACTTACGCCAATCGTCGTGTCGGTAGAATCGATTATTTAATTATACCTTTTTAAATAATAGATATCCTTCTATAGTAAAAAAAAAAACTAGCCTTAAAAGGACTCCTGGAATGATGCTGATGTGGAAGATTTCCGGAACTAACGAATCCGGGTTGTGTGTTTCCTTCCATGAGTCGAATAGACCAATCAGGTATGGGCTCCTTCTATGCATCGCCGTATGGGTTACCATAAAGAGAGGAAAGGTTACCATCGCCAACAATCGTAGAGTTTGTCGCCAACTTGGCGATATATCGCCAAATTTGG
The DNA here is from genome assembly GCA_964019185.1 of Maratus speculifer. Classification (NCBI taxonomy): domain Eukaryota; kingdom Metazoa; phylum Arthropoda; class Arachnida; order Araneae; family Salticidae; genus Maratus; species Maratus speculifer. The sequence goes on from OZ025294.1 coordinate 114,115,783, forward strand.
CGACCAAAATTAGTTGTCAAAAGTGACGCCAACTTGGCGATAACTGTAATATTTCGCCAAATTTTTAATTTCTTTACAACACCAGTCGTTTCATACATCATTTGAGAGGTGTTGCGAAATCTCCTCCGATGAAAGTGACGTTTGTTTCTCGTCTGCGAGCGAGCGATGTATTTATAATGTATTTATATGATGCTAAGTGGCAACTAGTTTCGTTGCCTTGACGACCAGTGTTTTGGAATGTTTTTTAGTTTAGTTTATTATTGAGAGTTGTTGAATTTAATGGATCTTTGGAATGTTACATGAATTGAATAATAGTGGAAATACCAGAATGTCTGGTATTGTACATATTTGTAAATATTTCATCATATTTTGAATAAACTTATTATGAAACAAGAAAACCTTCTGATGTGGACCGAATTCTCTTCATGGTGCCCCAAGACTTGATCGTTTATGCTAGAATATACGTAGCTGTTTATGAAACGCCATTTCACGCATTAAGGAATATAATTTTTTTTTTCCTCTGAAAATAATGAGAACAGATACAAGAATTTATCTGGCGAATCTGACGGGTTTGAAATTCGCGGCCACGAGAGATTGAGGTAAGACCAATTTGATTATTAATTTATAAATTTGCATGGAATTTTGATTGAAAATAAATAAATAGAATGTTTTGGTCTCGTTATGAAATTTATTGTTTTAGTTTCGAAACTGATAAATTATTTTAATCTCGGAATTGAAAATAGATGGTTATTGAAATTTAGTTTCGTTTGGAAATATTTAACGATATTATACTAGGAAATATTTTATTATATCGTTTTGAATATGGATCTGGAAAAAATAAAAAAGAAACGTACTTCCGTTCGAGGGAGTACAACGAAACTAATTTCTAAAATTGAATCTATTTTGAAGAAAAAAAAAAAAATAAAAAAATAATTGTAATTTAAGAAATTACCCCAACCATTTGAAAAATGTTTCACTCGATACATTCATCTATCATTTTAAGCTAAATACCAGTTGTTTTATTGTGTATTATCCGTGCCACTGCTATAAATGACTTTATACATGCTGCAATTTGAAGGTACGGTTCGTTTAAGTTATATCACTCTATTGTCGCCAAGCATAAAAGTTGGCGACGAAAGAAACATTTCAAACTATTTAACATTGTTGGTGCAAAAGTAATCATTATTAAAATACAGCTTTGGCATATACTGTTATACTTGTAAGACTTTGGCATATATTGTTTGATTTTACAGAGCAGAATTTTGGTGATGGAGGTTTTAAACCAAAATCGATCGCAGCACATGCATCTGTGAATGGGTCCATCAGACATCGAATCAAAAAAGTTTTTCCCAGTTTTTCCCAAGCCGATTGCTTTTTAGTTTTCTTTTTAGGTGGTGGAAAATCAAGAGTAATAGCTATAACATTTTCCGGCTTGTTAGAATCACTATTGGCACTCAAATTTTCCTGGTTAGAACCGACCGATAGTAAAACGCCATGGCTAGTGGATTGGTCGCCCTGGCGACATGATGTTTTACAATTAATCGGTTCGGCATTAAATTGCTTCCTTTTTCGTGATCGCCTTTCAACACGTAATTGGTTTTCAGCGGCTCAATAATCTTTTGATTTTATCATTTTCTGCATTGAAAGACGTTTTTGCGCCAAACCAAATACAGTATTACTCAGTTATCCCGTCGACCAATTTCGCCAAATGATACGAATCGCCAAACTAATAAGCAACTTATACATGTTGACTGTGTTTAATATCATTGAATGCGATATTCACGTTCATTCATTTCTTTGGCTTCGGCTTTTTCCGTATCTGTTAATTTCCGTCTACCCATTTTTAAATTTGTTAGTTTTCTCCTTTATTACAATGATTTTAACCATTTTAATTTACTATTCAAATAAAAATTCTTCTAAAAGTAAAGAATTTAATTTAAATTCAAATAAAAATTCTTCTAAAAATAAAGAATTTAATTTAAATTCAAAAGTGGTAACATCATTCAAAAGTGGTAACATCATTCAAAAGTGGTAACATCATCGGGTCCATTCTCCCGAAAACAACAACCATTTTTCAAATGGTTAATAATGATATGGAAATTTCCTTGAAAATAGAAGAAATTAAAGATTGTCAGGAACAAATAAATGAAAAATTTTCGGAATTAAAAGAGCTAGATAAAGAAATTTTTGAGCTCACGGATATTAAAGAGGTTGAAAATGAAGTTTCGTGTTGTGAAGAATAATAGAAAAGATAGTTAAATATCGAGGTAGAATGACGCGTTTTATAAAAGAAAACGACATTAAATCTAATGATACTGCATCTAAGGATAAGCCAGCGATATGTAACGATGATCTTTCACACGCGATCTTGCATAACGAAACCAGAACAATTAAATTGCCAAAATTGAATATAGTTAAGTTTTATGGGGACTGTAGTCAATGGCTAGATTTTTGGAACTCATATGAGGTTGCTGTTCATAACAACGACTCATTGAGTAAAATCGAGAAATTCACTTATTTAAAGACGTATTTAGGTGGATTAGCATTAAGTGCTGTTTCTGGCTTTTCGCTAACGAATAAGAATTATGATTCATCAATTCAATTATTGAAAAGTAGATTTGGGAGATCGGATTTAATAATTAGTTCCCATATGAATAAGCTTTTGCTTACGGAACCTGTAAGCAATTCTTCAAATGTAGTAGGGTTAAGAAAAATGTATGACGCGATTGAAGTACAGATCCGATCACTACAATCGCTTGATGTTGCAACTGAAACATACAGTAACTTGTTATGTCCGGTAATTTTACAGAAAATTCCCGAAGATTTAAGTTTGAGTTATAATAGGAATAGGAAGACGAGTGAATTATTTGATATTAAGAATTTAATGGAATTTTTGAGGAAGGAGGTAGAATGTCGGGAAACATCGTTATTGTTAGCTAATTCTAAGGGTGGGAATGCAAATGAACCAACATTCCGTAATAAGGAAATAATTCAAAACAGTAAAAATAAATATTATTTGAATCAGAAAAGAAATGATAACACAAGGCTTTCTTCAGCCGCTGTCTTAACGACTGCTACGAATGAAACTTGCATTTTTTGTCTGGATAAGAATCACGCAAGTATAAACTGTCCTCTGACAATAAATGAAAGAAAAAATTCTCTTAAAAGTAATGGTCGTTGTTTTATTTGCCTTAAACGAAAACACATCGCTAAATTTTGTTTTAAAAGGAATCAGTTATGCAAAATTTGTAAATTGCGTCACAATGAATTAATTTGCGACAAATCGCTGTCCTCCATTAAAAATAATTCAGATGATAAAAGCTCCGACTCGACGCCAGAGATTGTGACGTCATTAGCTTCCACCAGATGTTTCAAAAATAAAAGGGAAAGGAAAGAATGTTCTCCTGTTTTGTTGCAGACACTCAGTGCAATAGCAAAGGGAAACAAAAAATCTGAAATTGTTCGTGTATTGTTAGATGGGGGATCGAATCGGACTTTTGTTGAAAAACGGATTGTGGATTCGTTAGGTTTAAAGATCATAAAAAGAGAAACATTTCGAATTCATTCCTTTGCGGATAAACAAACTAAATCAATTCAGTGTTATGATATAGTGGAAATTGAATTGTAAAATATAACAGATTCTCATAAATGCATCAAAATACAAGCCGTGGTGATTGATAAGATTACGCATGGAAAAATTGAAATTCCTTCTCAATGGGTTAAGAATCTTGCACTACGTCAAGGAATTAAATTATCTGATAATGCAACTAGTAAAGATATACACATTTTGATCGGTTCAGACTATATATGGGAAGTTTTGTGTGATAAAATTGTTAGATTAAGCAGATGTTTAGTTGCAACAGAGAGTTTGTTCGGATTTGTAGTTCAAGGTAGGGAAGGAAATTCGGAATCTAGAGATATTTTGGTAAATCATGCGATTGTTATGAGGGAAGAGTTAGGATATGAAAGAGTTAAAAATTTATGGGAATTGGAGGCAATAGGAATAAAACCAGATAAGGAATTGTCGCGATCAGATTTAGACATTATCAATAAATTTGAACAAAATACCTTATATAAAAATAACAGATATGAAACTAAGCTGTTGTGGAAGGAAAATTTTAAAGAGCTTAAAAGTAATTATGAGATTGCAGAACGGCGTTTGATGAGCCTATGCAATAAATTTCGTCGCGATCCTGATTTGTACATTAAATATAAGGATATTATTGAGGAACAGCTAAAAGAAGGTATAATTGAACAAGTTGAATGTCAATCTGAACTTGATAAAGATAAGGGATATTTTATGCCTCACCATGCAGTAGTGCGCGAATCTAAAGAAAGTACTAAAGTTAGGATTGTATACGATGCGTCTTCCAAGAACAAACATGAACAATCTCTTAATGATTGTTTAGATACTGGTCCCAATCTTAATCCAGATTTACTTAAAATTATTTTAAAATTTCGCTATCATCGAATTGCTTTTTGCGCGGACATACAAAGAGCCTTTCTTGAGGTCGGTATTGTAGAGGAAGATAGGAAATTTTTACAGTTTTTATGGTATAAGGGTGGGGCAGATCTCGCTTTCTGTGGCCGTGATGTCAGAATTCTAAGATTCGCCAGAGCAGCCTTTGGTGTTAAATGTAGTCCATTCCTTTTGAGCGGTACCATTAGACTGCATTTGAAGAAATATGAAACTTCGAATCCAGAGGCATATAATATTCTGAAAGAACTATATGTCGACGACCTAATTAAGGGAACGGACACTGTAGAAGAAGCCATTACGGTAACTAAAGATGCCGTATCTATTCTAAAGGCAGCCAACATGAATTTAAGGCAATGGACTTCTAATTCCCCAAATTTAACTGAAAAATGGAAGAACAACAATCTTGAATGTCGTGAAGATCCTGTTGATTCTAATGTGTCCTTGAAGATTTTGGGTTTAATTTGGAATAATGATTCTGACACTCTTAAATTTGAATTGAGTTCATTATTGAAAAAAATGAATACGACAGCAACAACACGCCAGGGAACCCTTTTCAAGCGACAAGTGTTTCCTCATCCTAAAGGAAAAGGACGGCGTTACTTATGGAAAGATTTGAATTTGGGTCAAGACATTCATTTGTATGACATTACAATTCGACTTACTGATTGTGATCAGTGGACAAGGAAATATCTAATAAATGCTGGCATTGAGCTCAATGATCCTGAAATAATTCCTCTTGATCCTCATACAGTGCAGCGTAGAGCAATGGAGCCTCGAAATGAAACTGTGCCTCAGAGCTTTGAAGACAAGAAACTATTTAAAATTTTCAAATACGATAAAAGGGTATTGAAGTTCTATGGAACATGGCAAGATGTCTTAAACGACCCGCCACAAATGCGTACAGTTATTTTGCAGTATTACTTATCTGATGATACTATGGAAGTTCTCGAAGACCATCCACTAAACAGCGGACGAGACCCCTATAAAGTTTTCATAAAACGACAGAAAATACCAGTAGACAGAAATGAATTACCGGAAAACATCCCGTTCAGTTACATGGAAATCAAAGATGAAGACCTAGAATGGTTTCATCCAGAGAATTTTAGGACTGGAAAAGACATCTTGGTTTTCAGGAAGAAAATATTCCTTCATGACTGCGACCATTTCACTCGTCATTATTACAAAACCCATCTAGGTGTAGAAGAAATGGAAAACATTACAGTAGCTGAAAAACCGAAGTCGCTTCCGCCTAAGATTATTCCTCCTCATACAGGAACAGGAGCTTGGGACAACTCACTACAGAACTGCTTATCCATAGTTCCAAAAACCGTTAAAAAAGATTTCAGGAAGGAACTTTATTTCAACCAAGTTGTACTGAGATTTAAAGCTCGATTGGTTTCTCTAATAGCGGATGATAACTTCAGACGGTTTGTGATCTCATTTTATCCGAGCGATGATTCTGTATCCATTAACGAAGAATCAGTTCCAAACTCATGTTTTCCTGGCGGATTCTTCCACAAAAGGGATAAGATACATAAGAAGCAAGTGGATCCAAATGTTCGGCCAGTTTACTACCAAGCGGATGATGTCTATGTAGGAGTTCATATTCGAGCGTCCGTTAAAATATTCAAACTCACTGATGCTGATCCGTATGTTTTGACATTCATGAATGATCATCCCGAACTGTACTCAGAGAAACATATTCAAGCACATAAAGACGGGATGTTAGCTTTGCATACGAAACGAGAATATACCAAAGATGAAGAAGATAAGATTGTTAAAAAATTTAAAGCTAAACCTGGCAGTCAAGTGACAGCTCCATTACCACTTAATAGAATTCATGAATCTAAACCGTTTGAAGTTACTGGTATCGACTTCGCAGTGCCTTTATATGTTAAAGACAAAGACAAGGTGTACATTGCACTTTTCACATGTGCTGTTACTCGTGCCATCCATTTGGAAATCGTTAGTAGTCTCCACACTGAACAATTCTTGATGGCGTTTAGAAGATTTGTCTCTCGAAGAGGGATATGCAGAACTGTTAACTGCGACAATGCCAAAACCTTCAAGGCAGCTGAAAATGAACTAAAAACACTCTACGCGAACGTTGCAGATCCAAATGTCCAAAATTACTTTGGAAAAAAGGGCATAAAATTTACATATATTGTTGAAAGAGCAGCTTGGTGGGGTGGTTATTGGGAGAGGATGGTTAAGATGACTAAAATTATATTAAGGAAAATATTAGGGAGGGCTTTATTATCATTTGAAGAATTACAAACTATTCTGACCGAAATTGAGGCAATTTTGAATTCTCGGCCATTTACGTATGTATATAACGATGCTTCAGAACCATCACCTCTCACCCCATCACATTTTTTAATCGGGGAAAGGATAACATCCTTACCTCACCACCAGGCTGGTCGTAACAATGAGCAGATCTTCTCCAGCTCAAAAAGATTTTTATTGAAAAGATATTTGTATAGAGAAAAATTGTTGAACCAATTTTGGAAACGTTGGAAGGGAGAATATCTGCTCCAACTAAAAGATATACATAATGTACATTCCATAATTGAAAATTGTGAATTTAATGTAAATGATGTAGTTTTAGTAGGTGACGACAAAGTTCCGAGACATTTGTGGAAATTAGCTAAAATCACCGAACTTTTCAAGGGACGAGATGAAAAGGTCAGAAGTGTAATGTTGAAGACAGCATCAGGGTTTATAAAACGACCCATACAACTGATTTATAAGTTAGAACTTTAATTAATATATTATGATTTCTCTAAGTAAGTAAAATAATTGTATTTGTTATATATATTTATCTTATTATTGTTCATTATTGTTTGCATTAAATTTTGATGAATGTATTCATCGGGGGGGGGAGGATGTTGCGAAATCTCCTCCGATGAAAGTGACGTTTGTTTCTCGTCTGCGAGCGAGCGATGTATTTATAATGTATTTATATGATGCTAAGTGGCAACTAGTTTCGTTGCCTTGACGACCAGTGTTTTGGAATGTTTTTTAGTTTAGTTTATTATTGAGAGTTGTTGAATTTAATGGATCTTTGGAATGTTACATGAATTGAATAATAGTGGAAATACCAGAATGTCTGGTATTGTACATATTTGTAAATATTTCATCATATTTTGAATAAACTTATTATGAAACAAGAAAACCTTCTGATGTGGACCGAATTCTCTTCAAGAGGTTTGCAACTGCTTATTCATATAATGGATGTCTTGTGTGTTATACCCCATTCTGCTCCCCAGGGGGGACACATTTTTAATTTCTTTACAACACCAGTCGTGTTACACAAGATTTGAAAGGTCTGCAACTGCTTATTCATATTATGGATGTCTTGTGTGTCACCCCCACACTCTGCTATCCTCTGGGGGGGGGTCACATTTTTAATTTCTTTAGAACACCAGTTGTGTGACACATCATTTGAAAGGTCTGCAACTGCTTATTCATATTATGGATGTGTTGTGTGTCATCCCCCACTCTGCCTCCCAGGGGGGTACATTTTTAATTTCTTTACAACACCAATTGTGTGACAAATCATTTGAGAGGTCTGCAACTGCTTATTCATATTATGGATATCTTGTGTGTAACCCCCCCCCCCTCTGCCCTCAGAGGGGCGCATTTTGTAATTTCTTTACAACACCAATTGTGTGACACATCATTTGAAAGGTCTGCAACTGTTTATTCATTTTATGGTCACCCTTGTGTGTCACCCCCACTCTGCCCTCCAGGGGGGGCACATTTTTAATTTCTTTACAACACCAGTCGTGTGACATATCATTTGAGAGGTCTGCAGCTGCTTATTCATATTATGGATGTCTTTTGTGTCGCCCCCCACCCTGCCCCCCAGGGGGGCACATGTTTAATTTCTTTACAACACCCGTCGTGTGACACATCATTTGAAAGGTCTGCAACTGCTTATTCATACCATGGGGTATTGGCGAGCGCAGCAAGCAGGGGTAGCCAATAATTTGGAATCGCGAAGCGATTACGCGGGGGGTTGGTGAGCATAGCGAGCAGGGGGGCTGGGCCTCCCTAGTGTTACAAATTAAAACTATACTTTCCAGTTATGCTGATTTTATATTATGTTGTTACAGCTATACGTAAAGACGTACATATGCACGTTTCCCTACGTAAATCTGTCTGTCATTTTATGGTACATTTGTTTGACTTGCAGAACAGTAGTATCATCATACTCAATGTTAGAAATATTTTTCGACATTATAAACAGACTATTTAACTGTCATTTTTGGTTACCAATACATTTTTTCACCATTCTTCATATAGGTTGCTACAAAATTTTCAACGGAAAATAATATTTTAGTTAGGTGTATGTAACAAATTGCTAAATATTACTTACATATTTGTCATTCCTAATGTATTCAGATCATTTAAAATATAAAACTTTCTCTCATTTCAGGTAGAATCTATATATACATGTAAGATAACCATATTACATACATTTAAAATACATTCTTTTCATACATTTCATTAAAAGTGCAGAAGAATAAGGGAAGAGTTCCGTATCAGGTTCTGGTTGGCACGATTGGCGAAGGATCCCAAGATAGTGGCAAAATACATTTTTAGCATCTTCTCAGCATTTTCAAGGAGTCGAAAATTTTTTAAATATACATTTTTATAATATAAACGTTATATTTTTATTCTATTCAAAATATAATTCTAATAAAATTTGCATTCTAAATAAAAACTAGTCGTTGGGGGCCACCGTAATACTTACCCATCATATATATATGAAAATAATACACTTGAAAACTATTTATAAAATGGATTGCAATTCCAAAACAAAATTTAAACGTGTATTTATATTTTTATTCTGCATAGTAATGCTGTATTAATGAGTTGAGGATGAATCTCTTTCGATAAATTATACAACACGCCTAACTACTCAAGTAGTACTGAATTGCGAAAAAGAAACGTCCTTATAATTCCAAAAATAATAATCTTATTAACTAACAGTTTATTGCGTCGGATTAAGCGTCTCATTTTCAATTAAAATATATCTTTGAATTGAAATTTGAATGAAATACAGGGTCATGAAAAATCGAAGAATGTGGAAAACAGGATTGCAGATATCTCGGCAACTAATAATTCGATCAACTTCGTTCTTTATACAAAATTTGTGTTATTTTATTGCCTTTTACGATCACTCTTTAAAATAAAAAGTTTCGAAAATTTTTATATGTACCTTTCATCAAAACGAATTTTTCGAGAGTCCGAAAAAAATAGTTCCGGATAATAGAGGTTACTGATATTAAATAGGTTTCGTCCCATTCTTACATACTAAGTACATACAAAATTTCAAGTCTCTATCTCAATTCGTTCGTGAGGTAGAGCGTTTACAGACAGACAGACTGACAGACAGACAGACGGCAATTTTTTTTCTAAAAATATGTTTTGTGAAATCTCCAGTGTCGAAAACGTGTAAATCCGTCAAAAAAAATTTCGATTTTCAAAACGATTGCAAGACTTACCCTATATAGATATGATGGGTAAGTAATAAATAAACAATTTATAAATAAATTAAGAACAATATCCAGATTACGATGCCAGGTAAAATAATGCCATTTTGATGCCAATTATGTATTTCGATGCGTATATGACATCTGTTTCCATGAATCGCCATATAAATAATAGTAAATTTCCTTTTTTATTATTATTGTATATTTTGTAAAATAAAATTATTAACAGTTTTTCTCTCTGTTCATATGTTTTCCCAATCAAAACAGCCGTGTAAATTATTTAATTAACAACAGCATAGTATGTAGTTGCGCAGCTGAGAAATATTTAGAAAGAACAATCTTTGCGACCGAAAGCAAAGAAGAAAAAATCCCAATTTGTAAAAAAGAAAAAAAAAAGATGTATCGCTATATTGTGAAAATCCGTCAACCTATTCAATGATGTAAGCAATTTTTCAAAAAACATATAGCTGTTCTTGTAATTAATCTTGACATTCTAAAAATTTTCTGTTTTAAAAATGTCGTCATTTATATTTTATTTAATTTTAATATTGGGTATTTTTGTTGTAATTGTTATTCCGAAACCAACTATATAGGCAAAATAGTGATAAATTATCAGATATTGATTTACCGGAGCGTCTTTGACAATGAATATTTCTCCAAAGCCGTATAGATATTGTCTCCATATTTAAATTAAGTAATTTTATTTTAAATTAACTAGGGGGCTCCGCCCCCTGCTCGCTAAGCTCGCCAACCCCCCACTTGATCACTTTGCGATTCAGAGTTCTAGCCTAGCCCTGCTTGCTGCGCTCGCCAGTACCCCATGGTATGAATAAGCAGTTGCAGACCTTTCAAATGATGTGTCACACGACTGGTGCTGTAAAGAAATTTATAATGTGCCCCCCTGGGGGCAGAGTGGGAGGGTGACACACAAGACATCCATAATATGAATAAGCAGTTGCAGACCTTTCAAAGATGTGTCACATGACTAATGTTGTAAAGAAATTAAAAATGTGCCCCCCTGTTAGGCAGAGTGGGAGGGTGACACACAAGACATTCATAATAAGAATAAGAAGTTGCAGATCTTCCAGATGATGTGTCACACGACTGGTGTTGTAAAGAAATTAAAAATGTGCCCCTCCTAGAGGGAGCAGAATAGGGGGTGACACACAAGACATCCATAATATGATTAAGCAGTTGCAGACCTTTCAAATGATGTGTCATACGACTGGTGTTGTAAAGAAATTAAAAATATGCCTCATGGGGGGCAGAGGGGGGGTGACACACAAGACATCCATAATATGAATAAGCAGTTGCAGACCTCTCAAATGATGTGTCACACGACTGGTGTTGTAAAGAAATTAAAAATGTGCCCCCCTAGAGGGGCAGAATGGGGGGTGACGCACAAGACATCCATAATATGAATAAGCAGTTGCAGACCATTCAAATGATGTGCCACACGACTGGTGTTGTAAAGAAATTAAAAATGTGCCCCCCTGGAGGGTGCAAAGTGGGGGGTGGCACACAAGACATCCATAATATAAATAAGCAGTTGCAGACTTTTTAAATGATGTGTCACACGACTGGTGTTGTAAAGAAATTAAAAATGTGCCCTCCTGGGAGGCAGAGGGGGGGGTGACACACAAGACATTCATAATATGAATAAGCAGTTGCAGATCTTCCAGATGATGTGTCACACGACTGGTGTTGTAAAGAAATTAAAAATATGCCCCTCCTAGGGGGAGTAGAGTGGGGGGGGGTGACACACAAGACATCCATAATATGAATAAGCAGTTGCAGACCTCTCAAATGATGTGTCACACGACTGGTGTTGTAAAGAAATTGAAAATAAGCCCCCTGGGGGGTAGAGGGAGGTGACACACAAGACATCTATAACATGAATAAGCAGTTGCAGATCTTTCAAATGATGTGTCACACGGCTGGTGTTGTAAAGAAATTAAAAATGTGCCTCCTCTGGGGGGGGCAGAGTTGGGGGGGGGTGACACACAAGACATCCATAATATGAATAAGCAGTTGCAGACCTCTCAAATGATATGTCACACGACTGGTGTTGTAAAGAAATTAAAAATGTGACCCCCTAAGGGGGCAGAATGGGGGTGACGTACAAGACATCCATAATATGAATAAGCAGTTGCAGACCTTTCAAATGATGTGCCACACGACTGGTGTTGTAAAGAAATTAAAAATGTGCCCCCGGGGGGGGTGCGAGCGGGGAGGTGACACACAATACATCCATAATATGAATAAGCAGTGTCAGACTTTTCAAATGATGTGTCACACGACTGGTGTTGTAAAGAAATTAAAAATGTGCCCTTCCCTGGGGAGCAGAGTGGGGGGTGACACACAAGACATCCATAATATGAATAAGCATTTGCAGACCTCTCAAATGATGTGTCACACGACTGGTGTTGTAAAGAAATTAAAAATGTTTCCCAAGGGGGGGATAGAGTGGGGGTGACACACAAGACATCCATAATATGAATAAGCAGTTGCAGACCTTTCAAATGATGTGTCACACGACTGGTGTTGTAAAGAAATTCAAAAATGTGCCCCCCCCCTGGGGGCCAGAGCGGAGGGGGACACACAAGACATCCATAATAGGAAAAGGCAGTTTCAGACCTTTCTTAAGATATGGAACACGAGTGCTGTGGATAAAAATTAAAAAAGTTCCCCTTTGGGGGGGGGGGGGGCAAAGTGGGGTGCGGCGCACCAAACATGCATAATTGGAATGGGCAGTTACATTTGTTTTAAACTTTAAGGGGCTCCATTCGCCAACCCCCCGCGTGGTCGCTTCGCGATTCCGTTCGGTATTGCTTTGGAATCCCGGTTGGAATCGCTTCGCGATGCATAAATGGAGCCCTTCGACTCATGGAAGGAGTGGACCACCCGGATTCGTTATTTCCGGAAATCTTACACATCAGCATCATTCCATGAGTCTTTCCTAGTTTTTTTTTTATTATTATAGAAGGATAAGGATTTTAAAGGATTTTTTTTTCTTATTTATATTTAAAATAAAACCAACAATAGTTTATTTTATTTTATTTTTCGAGATGTTTGTATATTTTCCATTTCTAATTAATATAACCACTTCAATTCTTTAATAAAGATAGTTTAATATGCTGCGCCAAATGAAAAACATAAGCCAAATGGTAACCCTTATGTCCAACATAAATGAATTTTTCTTCATAATTTTATAACTAATCGACCTAGAACGGTGTACTATACATGAAAACCTTCCTTGGAACTAGGATTTTCCTCAGAGGGATTAGTCTGAGCGATATTGTTGAGAACATAGATTTAATAATAACTTGCAAAAAGTAAAAAAAAAAAATACAATGCTACCTTTAATTGACCATATACCACCACAAGTTCAAATGACGAAAATGACCAAATCGAACTATACAATTACAAAATATTCTATACTAGGACTTCCCTAAGAAAGATTAGTCTGAGCGATATTGCTGAGAACATATACTTAATAATAATTTCCAAAAAGTAAAGAAAAAATACCACATTTAAAAAACAAATATAATTTAACAAATTACAACTATTTGGAAAATAATATTTTCAAAGACTATAATTTTAGGTTTATAAATGATTTTTATATTTTAAAAAACAATAATAATATCATTTTTAGGATGATCAAAACGTAGCTTATGTAATAAAAGAGTTATATTAAAATGCCAAGACATTTAGAGAGACGTTATTATTCCTGAGCCAATCATAAACAAATATTAAATGAAATTTTAGTTTAACAATTTTTGGTACTGTATTATTTTAAATTTCCAAACATTGCACATTTTCAATTTTTACGCCATCGTATAAAGAGAAAATTTACTTTTAAATGCAACTTGTTTGAAACCTGTATCTCAATTTGTTATTGAGTTATTAATTTTTTGTTAGTTTTTAATATGTATATATATATATATATATATATATATATATATATATATATATATATTTTTGCATCGTGGCAAACACATTCAGATATATTTCAGATTTCCCAATTCTCTACCGAGAACAACTATTTTCCAAATAGTTAATAAAAAATGAGACGTTATTTTTTATTGATTATATAGTGCCATAAATTTAAATGTCAAAAATGAGAAAAGTAAATGGAAGAAATGCAAAATTTTATATAAAAATTTCTATACACGGTAAAAAATGGGAAAGCAAACTATGCAAATCAGCCATGCATGGGTATAAAATTGGAAGTATGCAATGCATTAAAAGTAATGTAGATAATAAAACATTAAAATATCTTGAATCGGAATTTGAACTCTTTGAAATGACGTAAAATATATAAACAGCACAAAAAATTGCACAAATCATGATGGTTGAGTAGAATGAAGGAGTTTTTTTACATGGTGTGTGGTCCCCTTAGATAGTTAATATAGAATAGTTAATAATATAATATCTATATCTGTTTTCTATGGATACGATGAGGCTCTCGATAAGAATTTAGCGAATTCTCTCTTTAAAAAATGATATATAAAAATCCTGAAAATGCCAACAAAGGAATGCAATGCATCGTTCGAGTGTGTCTCAGATATACTCGATCAGATTTAAATGGATTGTGCATGCTAGCCACTACATACACTGCTTTTATTTCTTTTCAAACTTGTTCTCATGAAGTTGAGCAGTATTTCATTGTAGCATGCATTAAATAAAAGGAATATACAATGCGTGCAGTATAAGGTACGAACGATATCTGAATATCTAGTCTGCATAAGCCTTGAGCTGTAAAAATGTCACCACAAGTAACTTATAAATCTGCGCATATTTTTTCGAAAGACATGCTGACTCAAATACGTCAGTATGAACTCGATTATGCAGTTTTATTCCAAATATTTATTATTTAGACTAATGACGGTTGAGAAAATCATAAAATCCCCAGATTAATAAAGCTGAAAAATTAATGTACCTCTCCCCCGTACCATTTGTTATGGAATTCTTTTGTGGTGCCCTGTAATTGAATAGTAAATATTCTTTGTGCGGCATGCTCTACAAAATATATATTCTAGTTCTCCTCATAAATGCATATCAATTTCATTATGTTTCGGGGCGCGTAACATCATTAAAATGTCCTTGGAATTTTTTCATCCCATCGGCTATAATGTAACGTTATATTTTTTATTGTCCCTGTATTTGAACTATTTATCGAATTTTACCAAAATTTAAAATGACTCAACGAAATTCGGCAACAAATATATATTTAAAATTTAAAACGATTCGGTTGGATAGTTTTTGTGCTGTTCTATGTGGACAGAGAGACAGACGGTTCAGACGACGGCTATAGGTACTACGTTTTTATATAATTACGAATGCACCTAAAAAACTGTTAAATTTCAAAGCACATGCCGAAATTGAAAACACATGACAAGCAATTATTGCTCAAGGACAGTATTGTAACCGATTTCTTTTGTGTGTCCCTGTAAACGGATTAAAAATGATATGAATGTCCTGTTCAAACGTAATCGTAATGCAATTCATCGATTTATATAAGTTTCAATACTTTAAAATAGTGTAATTTCATTAAAATAATCTGTTAACGATTTTCTTATAGACCATAATGTGATGGAAAACTTTTGGGTTACCCTGTAAGTAAATTATTAATCTCACATACTTCATATACAATAATAAACATGCCTAAGGGACCCTAAATAAGGTTTACCAATTGCATAAAAATCCGAGTATATTTACGGATGTTAGAATGTGGACAGGCGGACAGACAAACCGAATGCATAAACACTTTTCAACTTTGTTGGAAAATGAAAAAAAAAGCGCAACCGATTCATTTAATGCAAATAAATAAATAAATAAATAAATAAAAATAAAATAAAATTTCACCCAAAAAGCCAGAGCAGGATTTGGTACTTTTCTATATAATTGGCATCGAATTATCGTTATTAGGTGCGTGCGTAACTATGTACATACGTTGCACCTATAGTTGTCGTTTAGTCCGTCCGTCTGTTCGTCCGTCCGTCTGTCTGTCCGCCTATAACAACGCAAAAACTACCCAACCGAATCATTTGAAATTTAAAACATATATTTATTACATAATTTTGTTGAGTAATTTCAAATTTTATGAAAATCGGATGCATAGATCAACTACAAGGGCAATCAAAATTATTCCTTTACATTACGGTCAATGGGTGGAAAAGTTTCAAATAAGTTTTAATCGTTTGAAATTTTAAATATATAATTATTAGATAATTTTGTCGAATCATTTCAAATTTTATGAAAATCGGATACATAGATCAGTTACAGGGACAATCAACAGTATACCATTACATTCCAGCCAATGGGGAAAAAAGCATCAAATGCATTTTAATCGTTTGAAATTTAAAATATATAACTATTATACAATTTTATGGAGTCGTTTCAAATGTTATGAAAATAGGATGCATAGATCAATTACAGGAACAATCAAAAGTATTCCCTTACATTACGGTCAATATGAAAAAATAGTTTAAGGTAGAATTGGCATAAACCTATGAAGTATATATATATATATATATATACATATATATACTAAATTATACATTCTTTACAATCTGTGATGCAAAGAATATTTATTATTAAATTACAGGGCCACCTAAAAGCATTCCACTACATAATGTTATACGGGAAAACTTTGTTTGGGACGCGTTTTAATTATATTAAACTATTTCAAATTTTATGAATATGATATGCGTTGCTGAGGTGTAATAAAAGTTACTTCCTGTATATTTACAGGAACACAAAAAAGATTTCGGACACTATACTGTATCCGAAGTACTGTCTACTATAATAGCAAGATCTGAATGTTTTTAAAACTTAGTTATCATACGAACGCATCACATTTGCTACACTTCACGTGCTATTTCCAACTTGTTTTGCATAACATGGTAACCAGGCAATTGTTTTTTCTATATTAATTAAATCTGTATTTAATCGCGTTTTTATTTATTATTGCTTCCTTTTTAATATCCCCCCAGGGGGATACCTTCTTCAGGTATTCACGGGCTTCACAACCCCGGGGCACCCTAGTGATTTTTCTCTTTTCTATTTCCTCTTACTCCTCTTGCCTTCCTTTCATCTTTGTTTCACTCTCGTTGTGGTTTCCTTTTCGGAGGTGAGGTCAATTCTGTATGAGCCGATATCATCCTGTATATCGGCTCATGGAGAATTGTAAACCACCCACGTGTTGGCCGTGCGTGGCGACCCATGTCCCTGGAAAGGGGGATCCTGGCAGTTGAGGGAAACCAACACACTGCTTTGGCCTCTGCTTCAGGTAGACGGGCGGTGCATATTGGTCCCGTATGCATCAATCAGCAGACTTTGGTCACTGGCTTTAGGGATCAAGCGAGCGAGCAATTACTAGTCATCTCGTTAAGGGTGGACTGACATAGGATTGTCTTGTGACCGTATAGACCCTGGTTAGCACTGGTGCACGAATGTGCATCCCCTTGTTGGGCTCGGGAGTGGGTGGTGCGGCCGGGGTCCGAATTACTTTCTGAATTAATATGGATGGAAAAACTTCTCTTTCATCTATTTCTCTCCCATGTGGAGAGCAACAAAAGTCACAGAATTCCTCTTTCACTCGATTTTTATAATTAAACGCAATGATAGCCTCTCTGATAGCTCTTTCAAAAAAAACTTCTTTATTTCTTATTGCTAAAACCTTCCAATCTGTTCCTGGTGAGTGCCACTCCCTCAAAAAATTACAGTCTGGGGACTTGATAGATGAAATTTCTACAGCCAACCAGTCACAATTTCTGTCCAATAGTAATACAATAGGCACATTTTCTGTATCTGTTAAAGCACATCCAACTTTAAATGCTTGTCGTGGTGTAATATCTGAACCAGATCTGTTATTTTCCACAAAAGAAGAAATTCTAACTAACTTAAAGGATCAAAATATCATTGATGTCCGCCGTATCACTATCCGTAGAAATGGGCAGATAATTCCTACTAAACATATAATTCTGACTTTCAATAGCCATATTCTACCTACCAGAATTAAAGCCGGCTATTTAAATTGTCCAGTCCGACCTTACATACCTAATCCCATCCGTTATTTTAAATGCCAGCGTTATGGCCATACCAATACTAATGGCCAATGTCGTGGCACTGTTACCTGTGTACATTGTGCAGAAGTTGGCCACGACAGTAAAACTTGTGAAAAACCTGAACGCTGTGCAAATTGCAAAGGTGATCATATTTCATATTCTCGCTCCTGCCCTATTTGGACCCGTGAAAAAGAGATCATTACTATCAAAATAACCCAAAAACTTCCTTACCCTGAAGCCCGTAAAATTGTAGAATCGAGAACCCCATCTGTTGGAGTTTCTTACTCTAGCTTACTTAAGCAACAAACAAAACCTGTAAGGTACATTAGTACCTAGATTGAAGCTCCTTTTGAGAACTGTTCTCCTGAAAAAACATCTAGTCCCCTAAAGAAAAAGACCCGTGATGCCCACGCTACTGCTGTTACCAGAGTTTTACCTAAATTAGTTCTTTGGAAACCGTCATCAGAGCCTGTGAAAATTGAATATTGGACTAGTCAAACGCAGAAATCGAGCCAATCAAAAAATATAACCAAACATGAAACAGGAAAAACTCCTGTTTCATCTGTTTCAAACTCCCAGAAAATTGATAATAGTCAAACAGTAAAACTAACCCAAAAAACTAAAGAAAATAAGACAATTCGAGGCTCTTCACGGTGGCAAACTGTGAAGAGTAAACAAAGGAAATCTTGTCACAGCCCATCTGCTACCAACTTGAAAAATCCCTAACAAATGAATCAGTATGTGGAAGAGGCTATGGAGTCGGCCTCTTACGACTCGAGTGAAGAGGAAGAAAATATTGTTTATGATGAATATACGCCTAAGTGATTTTAACTGTTTAAATTGTTTTCATTTATTTTTTGTGCATCTTCTTCTGCATTGTTTATATCTTAACAATTTATTTTAACTAGATTTTATTATTTTTATTTTTTTAATTTCATAATCTAGGTTCTCAGGACAGTTTTGATCTTACAGATTTTAACTTCTTGCATCTCCTTTAAGTTTTCAATTTTATCCTCTTTGACTGATTTTAATTATATCATGACACTACATTCTTTTATTTTTTAATCTTTACTTTATGTGATATTCCCTCAACTTGCATTGTTTATATTTTATCATTTACACCAACTTCTACAGTTTTCTGTCTCTTAGTGTTCTCTATGGCCTTTGTCCCCTTTTAATTGGATTATTATTATACATATCATTGTTTGATTTTTAATTTTAATTTACACTCTGTTTTCTTTTCGTCTTTGTCTTGGCGCAGCATGTCCCCAAAGGGACCTTGCGCCATAAAACCCCATACAACCAACCAACCTTTTTAATATAACAGAAAATAATTCAAAAGTGATTTTCGCCAAATTTTCGCCAAACCAAATACGGTACTACTTAGTTATCCCGTCGACCAATTTCACCAAATGATATAAATCGCCAAAGTAATATCCAACTTATGCATGTTGACTAAATTTTTATTTTAATTAATAGAAGAAAAATTAAATTAGTAAAACATTAATAAAAAGTCGAGATAAAAATTACTTTATGATGTTTTACGCACGCGTATCATGTTTAATGTTATTGAATGGGACATTCAAGGTCATCTGTTGTCGGAATTTAATCTTATAATTTGGTGATATTTTTTTTGGTCGACGGCATAACCAAGTAGTACCCGAAATACGTATATGATATTTTTGTCCTATTTTTATAGTACTTTTCCATTAATACCTTCACTTCGGCGTTTTTATAAATCTTGGTCCTTTTTGGGCTTCAGAAAGTCAGATTTCATATCTGATGAACGTTTATGCTTATTTTGTACACATAAATATGGCATAAATGTCATATACGCGCCAAGTTGGTGCGATTTTATCTGTCGCCAAATTGATGAAAACTTTGATTTTGAATATTGCTGTAAGTGTTAATATTTTCGATTTATTGTGATATGTATATTTTTTATTATATTTATTATTATGATTATTATTTATAATTTTTATTTATTGCTTCAACTATTGTTTCTTTTTTGGTACTACTTGTTTAAACTGTCGACAAACTATAAGATTAAGCCAAACTATAAGATTAAACGCCAATAATGGATGATCGGGAATGTTTCATTCAATCGTATTAAACACGATGCATGTGTTTAAACCTTTCAGGGGCAAGGCATTTGTGCTCCAAAAATGGTCAATTTATATTTACGAACAAATTTAATTGAAAATAATCTGAAATAATCAAAACCGTTTCGTCACGTATATTATGAGATCAAAATTGTACTAAAAATTTACTGGTACCAGTTGGCAATTTATGCATTTAAATTAACCTTTACATATACTGCGAATGGCTCTCTTCAAGAGGTTAAAACGTCATCAAGGGATTTTTAATCCCACTTTTTATTTGTATTTTTATAAATGTTTTATTAATTTATTAAGTTATTTCTTCTTTCGTTATTTAAAATTAAAAAAATATATCAATATCTGCAATTTGGTTAGTAGTTTGGCGATTCGTATAATTTGGCGAAATTGGATGACAAAATAACCAAATATTACAAAAAAAAAAAAAAAAAGTGATTGATGTAAACAGAATAACAATATATAATCTAAATAAAAGTAACATCTAAAGCAGCCATGTCAAACTCGTATTTAATTTAAATACGAAAGAATTGTTTCCAATTTGCACGCGCGAAATATAAAAGATGTTACATCTTACATGGCGATTATAAAAGGCAATTATAAAAAATATCAAGTTCTAAGTTGCTAAGAATTATGGCTTTTTTCTTTTCAATTAACAAAAAAAAAAAAAAAAAAAAAAAAAAAAAAAAAGATTTCTTTTCCAGTTGGTTTCTTAAGTTTAAATATGTTTTCTAGCACTTACATGAAAATTACTTGCATATTTTCCTTGCTCCATGTGCTTGAATTTGGAAATCTAATGATAACATCCAGCTTGTGAAAATGACACACACCAAATTTCTGTGACGTATGCAAATAAATTGTGCTTTTTTATCAGTTTTTTTAATATAACTTTTAAACTATTTGGAACTAATTTTTCGTAGGTGGTGCATTCACCAGATTACCTCCATAGGTACCTAATGGTACAAACAGAATCAAAATCCGACAAGTACTTTTTGAGATTTGCTTGACGAAAGAATTTTTTTTTACTTTTAATATCGTTACGTACTCTGAGTATAAGACTTCGCTTCGCTCAGACAATAAATTCGTATACACGGTTAAAAAAGAGGGAAGCAAACTATGCAAAACTGCCATGCGTGGTTATAAAATTGAACGTACGCAATATATTAAAATTAATGCATATAATAAAACACTAAAATATGTTGTATCGGAATTTGAACTCTTTGAAATTACGCCAGGAAGATAAACATACACTCTACACCAATTTTAGTACGTAAAAATGGCACAAATCATGATGGTTGAAAAGAAAGAGAAATTTTTTTATATGGTGTGTGAACCCCTTAAATAGTTAATACAGAATATATATAACATTATTATATTATATAATTAAATATATAACAGTATAATATATAATTAATATATATAACAGTATAATATCTACATCTGATTTCTATTGATGCGATTCTCGATAAGAATTTAGGCTCTCTTTAAAAGTGGTACATAAAAATCGCGAAAACGGCAACAAAGGAATGCGATGCTCGTTTGAATGTGTTCCAGGTATGATCAATTGTATTTAAATAGGTAATGCATGCTGGTCACTAGATACGCTGTTTTGTTTTCTTTTCAAACTTGTTCTCCAGGAGTTGAGCAATACTTCGCTTTAGCATGCGTTAAATAAAAGGAATTGGCAATATTTGTAGTATAAGATACGACATAAGATTTGAATATCTCGTCTGCATAATCTTTGAGCTGTCAAAGTGTCATCACAAGGGATTTAGAAATTTGAACACATTTTTTCAGCAAAACATGCAGGCTCAATACGCCAAAGTGAACTCTATTATGCAGTTTTACCTGAATAAATTACTATTTAAAAGACTTTGTAATGTCAAATGAGAAAATGATTCTATAATAAAAATCTTTTGATTGGAAAAATATAATGCCCCCCCCCCCCCTCCCACATAACATTATGCTTCGGAATTCTTTTATGGTTACCTCTAAATGATTAATAAGTATTCTTTCTGTAGCATATTCTACAAAATTTATATTCATGTGCCTTTCATAAATGCATATCGATTTCTTTATGATTCTACGGGTGTTATAATTAAAAAGCACTTGGAATTATTTCAACCCATCGGCCATAATGTAACGGAATACTTTTAAATGACTCAACAAAATTCGGCGCCAAATATATATTTAAAATTTCAAACGATTCGGTTGGGTAGTTTTTGTGCTGTTGTATGTGGACATACTGATGGATAAGTAGACAGACGGATGGATCAATCGACGACTGTAGATGCTACGTATTTATATAATTACGAACGTACCTAAAAATAGTTAAATTTAAAAGCACATGCCAAAATTGAAAACTCATCTCAGCATTTGTTACTAAAAGACAGCATTGTAGCTGATTTCTTTTGTGTGTCCCGATAAATGGATTAATAATGCTATGAATATCCTGTTCTAACGTAATCGTTGTGAAACTCAGTGATTTATATCAGATTCAATCCATCTCAACAGGGTAATGTCATTAAAATACTCTGTAAACATTTCTTCCCATAGACCATAATGTAATCAAACTCTTTAGGGTGCTCCTCCAAAGGAATATTAATCAAACATGCATCATATACAATACTAGCGGCCCGCCCTCGCTTTGCTTCGGGTAGTTCCGTGTCACTACTGACATCGCAAATTGTTACTACCACTTCATCCCATTAAATTCAACTACTAAAACCATTACTCTCCTTTTAAGTAGTCGGGTAAAAAGTAGCCTGTATGTTAATCTAAGGTGCCAGATAACTCCATACAAAGTTTCATAAAAATCGATCCATCCGTTCTTAAGTTATAGATGGTGTAACTAACACGACTTTGTTTTATGGATATAGATTATAGCAGCCCGCCCAGGCTTTGTACGGGTATTAAAAAAAAATTCAAGTTATAAATTTTTACACACATACTCATACTCTCTTCTTTGTGGGTGGAGTTATTAAAAAAGTGTAAACTTATAAAAGAAAATTCGGATATTAGTATTATTTTTTATTTATTTGTAATTCATACACAACATTTTTACTTATTTACTTTTTACATTTTTACCTATTTATTTTATTTTTACAATAATTACAGGATGTCTTTATACACAACGTTCACAGCTTTCTTGTCATTAGTCAATACAAACATGTTTTCTCTAGAGGTTACTCTTGAAAGAGCGACATACAGTTGTCCATGTGAAAAACAGTCAACGCTCAAATCTAAGCCTGCAACGTTGAAGGTTTGACCCTGCGATTTATTAATGGTCATTGCAAAAGATGTGTTTACCGGAAACTGTAAACGTTTAAATTGGAAGGGTAAATCCGATGGTATGAGAGGGATTCGGGGAATCAATACATCTTCTCCGGTACCACATCCTGTGAGTATTGTGCACTCTATTATGAAAGTTTTCAGTGATTTTACCAGCAAACGCGTGCCATTGCAAAGTTTAGGTGGATTCAGGTTTCTTAATAAAGTAACAGGACAACCTACTTTCAACACCATTTTGTTAGGAGAGAGTCCAGACGGGTTCAAAGAGTTTAGAAATTATGTAGGAAAATGAACAGCTTCTTCCAAATCGAGAACAGTATCGACCGAGTAGTATATTTTCGTCGGCGCATCAATCTTTGAAAGAATCAAGTTATTTACCTTATCTACTTGTTCGTTAGTTGGTGACAGAATCGCTCTTTCTTTAAATCAATATATTCCCTTATAACTTATGTTATCAATGTCAGGATAGACATTGTTGACTAACTCTTGGATGTTGTCTATCAAAACACAAAGGTTTTCAAGGTTAATCCTTCCCTCACGTTGTGTTAACTCTCCATTGCCAACTTTTAGCAGCATCTCTGAAAATAGCCTGTTCTCACGTGAAGATGACGAAACCTTCATACATATTAGTTTTAAGCTCTAATTTATTGACATGTGGCCAAAGGTTGGATCTTTTTAGGGAAGCATTTATTTCGTCAGCACGTGTTCCTCGAGTCACAATTGGTAGGATTTGACGAAAATCTCCAGAGAACAGAATTGTACATCCACCCATAGGTGAATTTTTGTTGTGCATATCGCGCATTGTCCTATCCAGTGCTTCCACAGACGTCTTGTGTGACATGGTAGCTTCGTCCCAGACTATTAATGAGCAGTCACGCATCAATTTTCGTGTATTGCTCTGTTTAGAAACACTACAGACGCTGTTATTGTCATCGGTGGCGATTTTCAGCGGGAGCTTGAATGTAGAGTGTGTGGTTCGACCTCCTTCAAAAAGCGTAGCGGCAATGCCGGATGACGCAACAGCTAACGCAATTTTTCCAGTAGTTCTCACTTTTTTTAAAAGCAGATTGATTAAAAATGTTTTTCCTGTACCTCCTGGGGCATCAAGGAAAAACAATTTCCCTTCATTGTTATCAATTGTTGATAGTAATGCAGTGAATACTTTTTTCTGATCGATGTTTAATCGGGGCTCATCTTGAGCTATATTTTGTAAAAGTCTCATTTGATCATATGATGTTTCTCTTGTGTATTCGGCACTGTTAGTTAAATCTGAGTTAGTAGTATTAGCTGGCATCGGCAGCCCAAAATCCTTGATCGATTTACCCGAAAGTAATTGCTATACTTTATTCAATTCAAATAATGCTTCGTCAAATATGTTTTGATCACATTGATCAACTGAGTTTAACTCTCGCCGTCGCCGATTCAGAATATCACTGGCCCTTGAAATTTATTCCTTAGATTAACAGAATCAGTTATTTGACAAAACGCTACTATGACGGCAAATAAATATCTTAATGATGTAGCTGAACTACAAACAGCTGCTTCTGATAATGTGTTTTCCCAGTGAGAATAGTCTTCCAAGAGCCCCATACTTTTGCATGCTGCTTGATAAGTATTGTAAACAACACCTTGTACAGTTCTTAGGTGTGCAAAGGATGTCGGGCCTTTTACAATATGTAGTAACATTCTCAGATAAAAGCATTCGCTGTTGCTGGGATGAATCACATAGACTCTGCCAAGAGCATCCGTTTTTTTTACTCCGGGGAAACCATCAACCGCAGTACCTTGTTTTCTCCGTTGAAAAGTTTTAGAACTCTGGTTCCATGTATAGTAACTTGGAACTCTGTCATATGTCAGTGTTTTCGCGAAATCATCTTGAGCACATAACTTGAAGAATGCTGTCAATGTTGTATCCCGCGAGTTATTAACAACTTCTTGTATATTGTTCTCCATGAAATATACTCTTTGACCATTTTCTAAATGAACTACAAGGTGGACAATTGTGGGAGCCCGGTCGTGCACTTCGAATGATAAAATCCTCCATACAGCTTCAGAGCTGCATATGTAACGTCCAGACTGATATTTTTCCACTTCATTTGGTGATTGTATGCTGAAAGTGGCTTGATCACTACCTTTATTGATGTACTTAGTAACATATTGGATTGACTTTATCGAATTGCACAACTCTACGTTGATGTGGGCATCAAAAATTTTCAATAGGAGCGGATTATAGGGAACGATCCATCGGATATCAATATCATGGTTTCGGACGGTAGCATTTTGCCCACCCTGTTCTGGCGATCGTCGACGATATTTGGGATATCCGTCATCGCTAGTAATTGTTTGAGTTTGGAAAGACTTCGGAAATTTTTTGCTGCATTTAAAATCTCGCTTACATGGAGAATTCGGGTTTAAAGTTCCGCAAGGGCCGTGTACCATATGTTTCTTTATGATTTCGTACAGGATAGGATCTTCATCTTTATCCGGTAATTCAGCTGAAATGACCATGTCAATTTGGTTTGGTCTAATTTTGTTCACTAACCCCACCAGCAGGTGTACATGTGGCAAGCCACGTTTCTGCCATTCTATTGTGTACATATGACAGCGCAGGGGACCGAATATATGAGACTTGTTAATGAGGTGCAGGAGTTTCTGTACTTTTAAATGGAAGACTCTGTTAACTATATCGTATCTGTCTTGTGGAGTTAAATTGGTGTTAATATTTTCTTTGATTTCCGGCCAATTTGGGTTACATGTTGCAGTTATAAATAAATCAGGTTTGCCGTAATTTCTGACGTAAGTCATGGTGTCTTGCGATTTTTCGTGTAAATATCGAGGCCCACCTGTGAATGATGAAGGTAGTATAACCAACTGCCCAATGCCGTTGACGTGTTCATTCGTCTGTAAAGCATCCTGAAGATGAACGTAATTTTCGGCTCTCAATTTAGTTTGATTATTACGGATGTAGGCCAATCTCTCAGATTCAATTTTCGCATATTGATCTACCAAGTATTGGTTTGTTAACATTCCATATCTAAGCAAAGTGTTGAAATTGTTACGTCTTGTCATTATACGGTAGCAATAGTAGTTCATACATGACACTGTTTTACGCAGAGGTGTACCATCGATTGGGTCAACTTGAGAAATATTAATGGCATAACCATTTTCTCCACGACATAGCATCAAAGGATATTGTAAGCTGTCATAAGATCTGTATAACTCTGAAATTTTTTGCAAATTATCATCACGATTATGCAATACAATATCTCTTTTGTCAAATTGCTGTCCAGCTATCACCACTGCTACTTCACTCGTGGACGGCCCATTATATCGTCCTCTGTGTTCTCCAACAGGAACTTTATTTGCATGGATTACGACATTAAAGTCAGGAGTATCTGCTGGAATACTCTCAATCGCAGTTTTGAAAGACTGTATATAGCAATTATGAGAATGTAACATATCTTGGAGAGATCTAATTAAATCTCTATCAATCGGCTGTGCAACACTTGAACACCGCGTAGATGCTTGTTTATCTGGATCTGCAATAAGATATATTTGAAGAAATTTGTGATCATCGGCTCGAAGTGGTAGCAAGCTCCCAGCTAAGTGGTACACTTGCCCTTGAATTTTAAATGTAGGCATGAACCCACGCTCAACGACTTGCTTACTCTTAAAAGAGGTCATTTGAAATGTGTTATTATAACGGCGTATATTGCGCATGAATTGTTTGGATTTCTGATGATCACCCGTAAGAAGAGAGTGAAGTGGTTCAGGTGGAGGGAGAATTTCTTCTAATTTGACTTTTCCTTGTAAGCAACACATGCCTTTCGATTCGTCCTTGAATTTCAATGCCAAGCAATGTTCACACACTACTGACATAGCACCTATTGATACTATACGATCGTCCTTGTAAGAAATCGAAGGATCGTAATTCATGGCAGAATTTTTTTTATTTACCCATGAATTAGTAACTTGTGCTGATGATTCTCTGGCTCTCTGTATTCGATGTCTATCCCTATCTCGACTGCGGCAAACCTCACGGTCTACTGAAGATTCTCTCTCTCTCTCAGCTCTATATCTATCCCTAAGCTGACTGAGTCGAACCTCACGCTCTACTGATGATTCTCTGGCTCTCTGTATTCGATGTCTATCCCTATCTCGACTGCGGAGAACCTCACGCTCTACTGAAAATTCTCTCTCTCTCTCTCAGCTGTATATCTATCCCTAAGCTGACTGAGTCGAGCCTCACGTTCTGTTGACGATTCTTCATCTCTTTGTGAACGTACTCTTCTGGCATTCACTGTACTACGACCTATGTTCGAACGACGACGTCTTCCAGACATGACTTTATAATTTCTGTACAAAATTTACTCAGTTCTAGACTTATGTATGATTATCTATGAACAAATTGCCATATTATTAGTATGTGCCCCAGTAAAAAATATCTAAATACTTACCACTAGCGGCCTTCGCCCGCTACGCTGGTCGGTTTATCTAAAGAAATCTTGAAGAAGTAGTTAGATAAGGTTCAGACATACATTAAAAAAAAAAAAGCAAGTCGATCATTCAAAAAACGTTGGGAAATATCAAATATTTACTGTAATTTTTTAAGAAAAACAAAGTTTCGAAAAAAAAAATTAAATCGAAAAAAAAATTACACTGACATATTAATGCAAGGAAATTTTCCCAGAGAGAAAATTCGCCTTGAATACAATATTTCAAATTCTTTTAATTGCTTATAGGCGTTAATGCCAACATAGTGAAAAAAAATTCCATGCTGGGAATCGAACCCGGGCCATCAGTATGGCGCACTGACGTTCTACCGACTAAACCACATGGAACGACAGCCAGCTTGAAACTTTCTCATACTTAAGTAGACTGGCGAAAACATAACGATAGCGCGTTTTAAAATCGCACAGTGACATCTATTGGATTTTATATGTACTAAAAAACGTTATGTACTAAAAAACGTGAGCAGCGCACCTAATAGTTTCTTTTGTTTCTTTTTGTTACTTTTTTGTCTGTTGTCCGATTTTGATGAAACAAAGCCTATACACTGCCCGGGAGTGTGCATTCTTCATTAGTGAAAACCGCATAAAAATCCATTCAGTAGTTACGAAGATAACCTCGAACAAACAGACAGACAGACAGACAGACAGACAGACAAAAAATTCAAAAAATTTTTTTTTGTGTTTCATTGGTTTTCTTTTATCGCCCTGACTCCATTTTTGTCAATTATCTTCAATGTACAGACACACCGGGTCCTACTGTTTTATTATATGTATAGATTTAGAGACAAATGATTATCAACAATCATAAAAAACCAAAGATTCTATTCAGTACTTTTTTTTAACTGAAATACCTTAAACTACGATTTTAATTAAATTAAAAATACTTAAAAAATAATTTGCTATTCGTGCGACTAAAAACAAAAGATAATCAACAATCATCAAGAACAAAAGATATCTATTCTATTCTATCCTATTTTCTAAACTTACTTATCTAACTCTAAATTTTAACCAAGATCCTAATAGAAAATTCCAATCCAAAAATTATGGTTTTATTAAATCTAATCTTATCTAACCTTATGTACTTATAATTACTATAAGTGCGATTTAAAAATTAACCTTAGAATAGAATATCATTTATATTTTAAAACTACTATCATACAATTATTTATCGTAACTTACTTATAATTACCTACTGATAAGTTGTCGCGCTGAAAAGCACGTTTTTATTAAGTAAGCTCCTTTAAACTGCACAGGAACCATAATTTTTCCCGGACAGAAAAAAACAACATTAACTCAAAACAAACTTGCCACATAAGGTGACGTTGGTTACAGAAATACAATACCAATGATAATATTATTAGCACTGCAGGTTTGTGTAGCACTGCACTTCTTTAGCTGTATAGTTTTAAGTACAGTTAGCATTTCTGAACACACAAAAAATGGAAGTTAAAATTATGTTGAGAAAACAACAAATCTGCGAAGCGAATTACGGAGCGCAGAGTGGAGTTGAGTGGAACGTCGCCTGCTAGAGAGATTAGGCGTCCGTTCGTGACAGGCGATCGGGCCAATCGAAGCGAACGGTTCGATGCCGGAATGGCGTGTGCAGTCTCGCGATTGGCCGAGAAAGTTGTTCTTTTGCATTTCTGAAATAAAAAGTTACGAGTCGTAAAATGTAAATGACAAAAAAATGTTATTGTGGAATCTCCATAAGAGATAAACATATACCATCGCGGGGTTTTCTGTAGACCTTTTTAATGTGCACAATAATTAGTACATTATTTTGATAAATCTTGTAGGGTTCAGCCTGCGTTTGCAATGTATAAGTGGAAAAAATGAAATTATTTACAACATCACATTTAAAACCTCAAAAATAATAGTATTTCACCACTATTTAATGGATGTTATTATACATATAAACCTTCCTCTTGAATCACTCTATCTATTAAAAAAAATCGCATCAAAATCCGTTGCGTAGTTTTAAAGATTTAAGCGTACATAGGGATATAGGGACAGAAAAAGTGACTTTGTTTTATACTATGTAGTAATAAAACATGCTTAGGGGACGTTAATAAGGTTTACCAATTGCATTAAAATAAGCGTATATTTACGGGCATTAGAACGAGGACAGACGGACAGACAAACCAAATGCATAAACAATTTTCAACTTTGTTGGAAAGTATTAAAAATTCAAACCCAAAGCTGAATATTGAAATCACATCGATTCATTTAATGCCAAATAAATAATTTAAAATGCTCGCCAAAATGCTAGAAAAGAGTATAGAACTTTTCTGCACATGGGCATGCGAAGAAAAAACTGCGCCAAGAAACTGTTTCATTTTGGCACCCTCCCACATAACTTTTTCTTGTAACAGGCCAAAAATGACGTTGGTAGTACAAATTTGGCTCCCCATAAATTTCCGCGACCATGTCGATTGCCCCCTTCGCTCCCCCCCTTTTGCACGGCGCTGCTTTCGCATGATTGGCGCCAAAATATCGTTATTTTGCATGTGTTGGTACCCCGGCCATTATTGTTTTTTTATTAATAAATTGCTTAATTTTTTTATCCAATTATATAAATAATTTTTCTTTCTTTATTAATTAATTGTGTTTTTAATTATTATTATTTTATTTTTAAAATAATGCAAAATAATTGAAAAATATATTTGTAACTTATATTCAAAAATATTTTTTGCCAAATTTGCCCCAAACCCGATCCGTATATGATATACCTACTCTAATTTCATGGTACTTTTCCGATATTACCTTTACCTTGGCGTTTTTATAAGCCATCATCCTGTGGAGACTTCAGAAAGTGATATTTGTTGCAAATAGATATGAACAGTTACATAAATTAACCTGATGAACGTTTATGCTTATTTTTAAGTATAAATATACCACGGATGTCATATGTGCACTACGTGGCGCGATTTCTTCTCCCATAAATTGGTAGAAACTTTGTTTCGGTGAAAGTTTTTGAATATTTCTCTAATACGATTTTTTGTTACATTTATACTTTTTATTCTATTTATTATTATGTTTATTATTTACATCTGTATATTTATTGCTTCCACCATTGTTTATTTTTTAAATAAAGTGATGGAACAAAATAACACTCACGGGTTATCATGTGAGACATGAAATCGCCATTTTGTTGCAATCGCATTAATTTGGTGCATGTGTGGCATCTGCGTCATGTATATGTTTTCATAAAATGTAGCCATAATAAAATGCGTGCAATAGAGCAATTATCGCCGGGGAAGACAGGTTGCTTAATGAGAAATAATATAAAGTAATCTATGTAAACAAAATTAAAGAATATAATCTGCACTCATGTCAAACTCGTATTTTATTTAAACACGAAAGAATTTTTCCTAATTTGCACGCGTGAAATATATGAGGCCAAGCAAAAGATGCGATTACAAAATGTTGTTATAAAAATTATCGCAAAACCCCGAATACTAAGTCACTAAGTACAGCTCATATTCAAAATATTAGAATAATTGAGAAAAAGTAATAAGAAAAAATTATTTGTCATTTATTTATTTTTTATACTAAGTAAATGCAATTAAATTTCTTATAAATTAAATCTGGAATGTTTAGATAAGATTTTAACATTTATAAAATATAAAATACAGCACAATAAATTAGGTATACAGCTTCCTTAAACACACTAGAATATTAGAATAAAATTTAGATTGGTTCAAAACATTAGAATATTTTATTTTACGCAACAATATTACTTTATAAATATGAAGTAAATGGTAGTTAATATTTTGTAGCATCCCCTTTAGCTTTCATAACAGCGTACAATCGATCTTGCATACTATATACAAGGTGTTTACAAACATTTCTATCAATATTAGCCCAAATAGACTTTATACGTGCCACTAATTCAGTTTTACTTGAAGGAGGATTTTCTTGAAGTTTTTTCTTCATTATACACCATAAGTTTTCGATGGGATTAAGATCTGGTGAATTTGGTGGCCAAGGAAGTACCTTAATGTTGCGTTGGCGGAACCAATTCTTAGTTGACACCGAGGTATGCGGGGACGCTAAATCTTGTTGAAAGATGAAATCATCTTCAAATAAATCTTCTGATGATGGAATCATGTAATATTCTAAAATTTCTTGATATATCAAAGAGTTAACCTTTTCGTAGACGATGCATAACTTTCCAGGTCCTCCTGCACTCATACAACCCCAAACCATGACACTAGCAGCAAATTTTACGGAACGTTTAAGGCATTCTTTATCAAATGCTTCTTGCTTCATTCTCCAAACTCGAATACCTTGATTACCATATGAAACACAACAAAACATACTTTCATCACTAAATAATATATTTTTCCAATCTTCATTGCTCCATAAACGTCTTGATTTACACCAATTCAATCTTATACGCTTTTGTCATGCAGTCATGAGAGGTTTTGTTTTCGGTACACGAGATTCAAATTTAAATTTATGGAGACGTCTTAATGTTGTCGATGTAGAAACTTCAACTCCTTCTTCTTTCCATTTTCGGTGCAAGAATCGCACACTTTTAAAACGGTTTTTCTTAACTATACGCTTCAGTTTCCTGTCATCTCTATCAGATGTTTTTGGTTTTCGGCCACCATTTCGGCGATTATTTTGAAATTTTCCAATTTTTGAATATTGTGTTAGTATTTTACTAACGCTCGATTGCGAACAATGTAAATAATTCGCTATAAAACATTGATTTTTACCGTGCCGATACAAATCAACCATACGAAGTTTAGTAGATTCAGGAATATCACTCACACGGCCCATTTTAAGACGAAAATGAAACAAACTGCAAAAAAGAATACTGATTTTAAATAAAATAGTCTGAATTTAATCAATGATGCCACCAGTTAAGAATTGGTAATAATTAAAGGAGAATTAATGTGAAATATTCAAATATTTTGAACCACTTGAATAAATATTCTAATATTTTGACTTTTCAAAATAATTTTTTTGCAATTAATCTTTTCAAAAATGATATCAAATTTAAGATAACAAGTAAGTTTAATCAACAATAAGTTCTTAATAAAAATATCGTTTGCATATTTTCATTAAAAGACATTAAATTACCAAACGATATTTTCAATTTCTAAAAAAAAGGTAATTATTCTAATATTTTGAATATGAGCTGTATTATGCCTTTTTTCTTTTAAATAAATAATATAATTGTCTGAGCGAAGAGAAGTCTTTATACTCAGAGATACGTAACGATATTAAAAGTAAAAAAAAATCTTTCGTCAAGAAAATCTCAAAAAGTACTTGTCGGATTTTCATTCTGTTTGTACCAATAGGTACCTATGAAGGTAATCTGGTGAATGCACTACATACGAAAAATTAGTTACAAATAGTTTAAAAGTTATATTAAAAAACTGATAAAAAAGCAGAACTTATTTGCATACGTCACAGAAATTTGGTGTGCGTGATTTTCAACAGCTGGATATTTTCGTAGATAACCGAATCAGTACATGGGGTAAGTAGTAATCATTAACGCGCTCAAAACTATTGAATGCAATAAAACATTTTAAAATTTAATCATGCAGGAAAATAAAACTGTTATTTTTAGGTAGCTTTCATTACAAAAAGTAAAAAGCTACCTATTGCAGCCGTCCGGAGGAAAGCACTTCCGGAAAATTTTGGTATATTTTCACCGATCATGACCCCCAGATCCCAAAACCACCCTCCGTTCAAATGTTGACATATATATATATATATATATATATATATATATATATATATATATATATAACCATATATATATATATATATATATCTGATTTTTGTCATGCGATAACTAACGTATTTATGAACCGATTTGAATGAAACTCGGTATGTACATAGTACATACAAATGTCTCGACCGAGTTCGTTGGTCAGCATCATCCGCCATTTTGTTTTAAAATGGCGGCCATTTTAAATTTTTTAAAAAATTTAAAATTTAAAATTAAATGCGAAAAAATTAAAAGTTGAAAAATATTTTACTTTTACGTGTTAGAACTTAAAACAAAGATTCCAGAACACTTTTTATTTTGTCTATATCTTAAAAAATGATTGAGTTATAGCACTTTGAATTTTTCTTGTGGCTGACATTTTGAAACGATCTGATTTTTGTCACGTGATAACACGCGTATTTATGAACCGATTTCAATGAAACTTGGTATATACATAGTACATACAAATGTCTCGACCGAGTTCGTTGGTCAGCATCATCCGCCATTTTGTTTCAAAATGGCGGCCATTTTAAATTTTTTAAAAAATTTAAAATTTAAAATTAAATGCGAAAAAATTAAAAGTTGAAAAATATTTTTCTTTTACGTGTTAGAACTTAAAACAAAAATTCCAGAACACTTTTTATTTTGTCTATATCTTAAAAAATGATTGAGTTATAGCACTTTGAATTTTTCTTATGGCTGACATTTTGAAACGATATGATTTTGTCACGTGATAACACGCGTATTTATGAACCGATTTCAATTAAACTTGGTATGTACATAGTGCATACAAATGTCTCGACCGAGTTCGTTGGCCAGCATCATCCGCCATTTTGTTTAAAAATGGTGGCCATTTTAAATTTTTAAAAAAATTTAAAATTTAAAATTAAATGCAAAAAAATCAAAATTTGAAAAATATTTTTCTTTTACGTGTTAGAACTTAAAACAACGATTCCAGAACCCTTTTTTTTTGTCTATATCTTACAAATTGATTGAGTTATAGCACTTTGAATTTTTCTTATGGCTGACATTTTGAAACGGTCTGATCTGAACGATCCACAATGTTGCTTTAAAATGGCATACACTTTATGATATCGTGGAATTTAGTGACTCTCCAAATCGCTTAAAATAAAACCAGATTGAATAAAAGATGACTAATTTCTAAAAATTCCCATTAATATTCAGTCTGGACAAAAACTAGTATTCAATCTTATAAAATCACTAATTTTATAAGATTATTTCCACTAATTTGAGATTAGTATTTTTGAACAATGTAACTTACTTTAAAATAAATAAATATATATATAAGTATATGAAAGCTACCTCTTCCTCCCGGCATTGCCGGAAGGACTTTTTTATATTAAAAAATGTCATAAAAACTTCGATTTTGAGATTTTGTGATAATCTCTTAATAGCATTTTTTGATCGCTAAAAGAATGTTTTATATATTTCGCGTGTGAAAATTAGAAACAATTACGTTTTTAAATAAAAAATATCTTTTATGACATCATTTTCCCTTTATATTTATTTTTATTGCATGTTTTCTTTTAACTTATATTTTGTTTGTGTGTGGAAGTCAATTCTGGTCACTAATTTTTCGGCACGGATACCACAAGCGCATCAGATTTGGCGCAATTTTTTTCAAAGCCCATTTGGCGAAAACTCCGTTTTCAAATAACGCTTACATACACATTTTTAAATAATTTTCTATTTTCAAAAAGAACTTACAGTAAATAAAATAATAATAATAATAATTAATAACTATAAAAAGAAATATTTTATATAATTAAAAAATGGAAATGAAAGTAAATAAACATTTTATGAGTAAATAAACAAATAATAAATAAATAAAGCCGGGTTACCATCTCAGGTAAAATAATGCCATTTTGACGCCAATTATGTACCCTGGTGCATATGTGACATCTTTTCCCATTTTTCATCCATTTCCTGTTGGCATACAACTTTGAAATTTATAATATGTATGCATACCTGGGAGCAATACTGGAATTAGACATTGATTTTTTTTTTTTTAATTCGATCCAAAAAGGGGCAACGGGGGCTATTTTTTAAAGATTTATACTGCATAAAGGAGTCACTTACCTATTTTTATATACACGAAGAAGTAAGTGGTATGTAAAAACAATTACAGTATACATAAATAAAATACTTGAGGTAATATACTAGAGATATAAGCACCGGGTTTGGCGAGATATTTTATGCCAATTAGGCGAAAACATCGTTTTGATTACCAGATACATATAGCATGCTATAATAACACGTTATTTATTTATTTCAAAATGAAAAAAAGGAATAAACGAAACATTTTCTGTTATTAAAAAAAAAGAAATAACAATCAATAAATGATAATATTTTTAGAACAAACAATTTATTATAACATTTGTATGATAACCAGCATGTTAGGCAACTGAACGCCATTTTGGCACCAATTAGATACCTCGGTGTGTATAGAGCATATATGTGCCATATTTATTTGTAAAACTGAGCATGAACGTTTACCAAGTGTGTTTTCATAGTCGCTTATATCTTTTTGCAACATAGCGCATCTTCCGAAGCCAAAACTGCACAAAAGAAAAAAAAATCAATATTTGCAGTATTTTTTTTTTTTTTTTTTTTTTTTTTTTTTTTTTTTTTTATGTAATGCACATTTTGTAATCAGTAGGCTCGATAATCAGACCTCGTTTTTTTGCTTTCAAAGATGATATTTCATACGACGTCTTTTTTGGATTCGTCGTTTTTCCATATTTGATAGTATGCGTCTACTCGTTTTGTAACTTTTTTTGTAACTTTCTTCTTTATTAACAGCGACATTTGGATTTCCTATTTAAGTAAAAATTCTTCTCAATACAAAGAATTTTGTGAAATTAAATAAATAAATGAAATGCGGACATCTATTGCTCAAAGCACAAAATTTTTCCTATTGAGTTTATAAAAATCAGTAAAAACATAATTTTTATGATAATAAAAAAGTGACTTATGTAATAACAGAGTCATATATTATGTACGTTATGGATTAAGTATGAATATTTCTCCACCATTTATAAATAATAATAATAATAAAATAAAATGCGGACAGACCAAAGTCTATATTTGACTGAAAACAACAACCATTTTCTAAATGCTTTAAAAAGATGGCCAATGAAAAGTGATATTTCAAAAGTATTATGAAATTAGTTAAAAACCATTTATTTTAAACTAAATGAATAAAAGATTTATATTTTAATGAAATAAATGGGATTTGAAAAATTTTTGGAAATTTATCACCATAGATGTATCAATATTACAATCAGTACTTTGTATGCAAAATGGAACAATTAGCAATACTTTTTGTACCCGAAAAATGGTCGTTGCTTTTTTTAAGGTTAAAAAGGAGGTTACGAAATATTCCTATACAGAGATGCCAAGCCCCCGCTTATTGCACAGCAGAATTTTCTTATTAGGAAAAGTCATTTTTTAAATCCGCCGAATGTTCCTATTTAATAAAAGATTTTCTGTATTAAAATGCCGATATCCAAAATGCTGGAGACTTGGCAGCTCTGCCTGTAACATTTTAATTAATCACGGTACTTTTTTTAATCGGATTCAAATTTAGTGAAGACAACGTTTTTTGGCCAAAAGCAGCTTTTTTCCACATGTGTAACTACGATACAATTCCTTGATGCTGAAATAAAATGTTTTGACTTATGCTATTATTGCTTCCCCTTATTTATTTATTTGAATTTTAAATAAGATGACTCAAAATCGTGTTTTTTAAATGTACGGAAAAAATGCATTTCGAGAGAGGACGAAAAGAACAATATTTGGCGATTTATTTCCTGCGTTTGGCTAAGTTTCTTACTACCTTGTATTTAATACTCTTCACAATACTTCGCTGTTACATGGACTTAGGCGCTTTTATAAAAAGTTTGACGTAGTTCGGGCTTAAGAAAGTGAGTATTTTACTGAATAATACAAATAAATGAAAAATGAATACTAAGAAATACTAATAAAAGAAAATGAAGCGTTATATTGATCTATGTATATTTAAAAATGCGTCTGCTAGCACTAATTAGATAATTTATGTGTTATAATAGGAGATAAATAGCTTTTGATTCTGTATTTCTATGCTTTAAAGCATTAACGCTTGTGTGTTTTTAGTTATCATTGGGAGTACCTAGCCGATTTAAAAAATAATGTGGGCAAAAAATGTTGGTAACTATCTTTGCTGCAAAATATACTATATTTTGCGTAGGAACAATAATCACCATCAATGCACGAGCAAAAAAGTTCTAAAATTGAGAATTCTTTGATGTCAATATGACCAAAAATTTAAAATATTTTTTTTATTTTTTGGTGGCAACTTTTAGGATATAATATTCTCGTTATGAATGATTTCTAAAACATTCGACAATTTAATTTCACAAATTAAACATTTTTCTCTAGAAAAAGTTTTAAACCCAATTTATTCAGAATATTGCAATTTCTAGGATACTGTTGGGGTCAGAAACTATAACTTTGGCATCACAGTAACTTATAAGATGTAAGTGCTCGTTTAGGACAAATTTTTGAAAAAGGATTCCTTAACTCTTATCGATAACCTCATTGCATCCGTGGAAAACAGATATTTAACATTATAAACTATTCGGACGGATTTCACACCGTATAAAATATACTCCATTCTCATCGGTGCAAAGCTTCTGTTTATGCTCATGACATCATTACAAAGAGTTATATTTCCAATATAGGAAAATTTGGTGTTTTATTTTCTGTATTACTTTTAACATTTTGCATATTTCCAATTTTATATCCATGCATGGTTTGCTTTTCTTTTATAAAAATAGTATATGCAACTTTATATATAAGATTTTGTAATTCTATGATTCAATATGCTTATTTTCATCATATTTTATCACAATGAATGACCAATTAAAGGTAACATCTCATTTTCTTTATTTTCGCAAGTTATTTAATGTGTATTCTCAGCAATATCGCTCAGACTAATCCCTCTGAGGGAAGTCCTAGTAATAATAATAAAACAGATTTCTTTTCCAATTTGTTTCTTAAATTTAAATATGTTTTATTGTATTTAAATAAAAAATGCTTGCGTATTTTCTTTGCTCCATGTGCTCAAATTCTGGAATGCAGCAAAAACATTCAGCAGTGAAAAGTGCCGTACAACAAATATCTGAGATGTGTGCAAATAAATCGTACTTTTTTATCAGTTTTTTAAATATAATTTTTAAACTATTTGTAACAAATTTTTGAGAGTAGTGCATTCAGTAAATTACAATAATAGGTACCTTTTAGTACAATCAAATTCACAATCCGTCATGTATTTTTTCAGATTTGCTTGCCGAAAGAATTATGCTTAACTTTTAATATCATTGCGTACTATGTGTATTAGCCTTCGCTTCGCTCAAGCAATTACTATTTACTCCATACACTCTGATTCGGTTCTCTACAAAAATATCCAGCCGGTGAAAAATGACGCACACCAAATATCTGTGACGTATGCAAATAAATTGTGCTGTTTTATCAGTTTTTTTAATAAAACTTTTAAACTATTTGGAACTAATTTTTCGTAGGTGGTGCATTCACCAGATTACCTCCATAGGTATCTTCTGGTACAAACAGAATGAAAATCCGACAATTACTTTTTGAGATTTGCTTGACGAAAGAATTTTTTTTAACTTTTAATATCGTTACGTACTCTGAGTATACAGTGTCTCACATAAGTGATGGAACACTTGTGCTTTACAAAAGGAAACTAATCAAATAAATTAAAAAAACATGTACACATTTTTTGTGGGTGTGTTTCATACTTAAATTTAATAAAGATTATTACATAACATACATTTTGTCAAAATATTAAAATATTAATTTAATAAAAATACAAATGTTTAGAACGGAGCAAAAAATAGCTCACATAAGTGATGGGACACCATTATATATGCAACAAAAATCGTCTGAAATAAGCAATAAAAATATTTTTTGGGGTTTTATTTTTACTTAAAAGCAATTGGCAATAATTTATAAAATCATCTGCAGTATTTCTCTCCAGTTTGTTTTCCAATTTTTGTGTTTTTTAGCTCTGTGTAGCTATGAATGCTAAACGAAAAGAAACTTCGCCTGGAATTCGAAAATTAGTTATTAATTTGCATATTGAACGTGGAAAATCTATTAGAAAAACTGCTGAAACAGTTGACTTGAGTCATTCAACAGTTTTCAATATCATTAAACGATATAAAAAGAATCATATGATTTAGGATAAAAGAAGACCTGGCCGACCATCAAAGCTATCCAATGAAATAAAGCCCATTATTGTTCGAAATATTAAAAAAAAAAATACAAAAAACAGTTATATTTGCTGATGAGAGTAAATTTAATATACTTGGTTCTGACGGTAGAATCTTGGTGCGGAGAAAACCCAGGGAAGAATTTCGCAAACAGAACTTGGTACCAACAGTAAAACATGGTGGAGGAGGAGTTATGGTATGGGGGTGTATGTCGTCCGCTGGAGTTGGTAATCTTGTTTTTATTGACAGTATAATGGATCAGTACAAGTATATTGATATTTTAAAGCAAAATTTGAAATCTTAAGCACGAAAATTGAACCTTCATGACGATTTTAAAATCTACCAGGACAATGACCCCAAGCACACTGCTCTGAACGTTAGACTCTGGCTGCAGGACAGTTATGTCCTGAAATAATAAAAACACCACCACAATCTCCAGACTTAAATCCCATAGAGAATATTTGGCAAGAATTGGAATCAAGAATTCTCAAACACACCATTTCTTCAAAACAACAACTAAAATCGGTGCTTCAAGAAGAATGGGGTAAAATCACTCCAGAAATCACAAAAAAATTAGTCGAATCCATCCCAAAAAGATTAAGTTATGTTTTAAAAGTAAAAGGAAATCCAACAAAATATTAAAACCTTTTAAAAAGTAAAATTTTTGGAAAATATATGATGGAAAAGTAAGTGTCCAATCACTTATGTGAGCCATTTTTTGCTCCGTTCTGAACAATTGTATTTTTACTAAATTAATATTTTAATATTTTGACAAAATGTATGTTATGTATTAATTGTTACTAACTTTAAATATGAAACACACCCAAAAAAATTTTGCACATGTTTGTTTATTTATTTTATTGCAGTTTCTTTTTATGAAGCACAAGTGTCCCATCACTTTTGTGAGACACTGTAAGACTTCGCTTCGCTCAGACAATAATACCTATTTAACAGTGCAAGTTACATCTAAATCCCTTCCGTAGAACTTGGGGCGTAATCGGGAAACCGGAAATTTTTGCTTGTATTTTATATATACGAGATGGAACCCGTCGAAATTCGACGAAAGAAAATCAATAAGAAAATCTGTTTCATTAATTAAAAATAAATCTACAAAATTAGTTAAAGTAAAATATGCATCTTATATTATGGTCAGTCTAACTCTCAAACAAATGTTATTTTAAGCTAAAATTAACAAATTTCTATAAAACCCAATTAACCGAATTATTAAAAGAATTAAAGCCAAAATTCACCGGATTTTATAACAGACGATATTTTAAAAATAATATACGCATTTTAATTTCTAGTTTTTTTTTTTTTTTTTTTTTTTTTTTTTTTTTTTTTTTTAATTTAAAGAGAAAATGGATTGCTTCTGTTGCTACAATTACAAAATTGGTACTAAAAATTATAAAAAATTAATATCACAAAATGTAATTGAGATACAGCTTTGAAGCAAATTGAATTTAAAAGTACATTTTTCCTTCTATACGACGATATAAAAATTTAAAATGTACGATGTTTAGAAGTGTAAAATTTGCAGTAGCGAAAATTGCAAAACTGATATTGCATAGAAAAGTGTTGCGCATTTCAATTTCTTTTCTTTTCTTTTCCTTTTCTTTTTTTCTTTCTTTTTTTCCAATTTTAAGAGAAAATGGAGTTATTCTGTTGCCACAATTACAAAATTGTTACTAAAACCCGAAAAAAATTAATATCTCAAAAATAAATTGAGATACAGCTTTCAAACAAATTGCATTTAAAAGTACATTTTTTCTCTGTACGACAGTGTAAAAATTAAAAATATGCGATGTTTAGAAGTGTAAAATTTATAGTAGCGACTATTGCAAAACCGAAATTACAGGGGCAAGAGTTGCCATACGCAAAATGATGTATGCGTTACGCACAGATACGTTTGGCTTTTATAATATAGAAGATAAGTAGATAAGGATTGGAAATTTCAGGTTTTTCGACGAAGAAATCGCCAAATTAGGAAAATGTGAAGTAACTTACGAACTACTGAATTTAAAAGAATTTGCTTAGTACCATTCGATTCAGCATGAAAAAATACATCAAAATATGTTATCAGTTGAAAAATATCTGTAAAATCCAATTTTTAAGGATTTTTTTTAGTTCTTTTTTTTTTTTTTTTTTTTTTTTTTTACCCCCGTTGAGGGTGGAATTTTCGAAAATCCCTTCGTAGCGGCACTCGATGTTATAAGAAGTATTTTTACCCCAATTTTCAAGATTTTTGGTTCGGTAGTTTTTTTTTTTTTTTTTTTTTTTGTGCTGCGATTAATACGAAATACAGACTTTCTTTTATATATATAGATTACAATCATGTTCCATCAGAACAAGATCCATAAAAAAAAATCCTACAGTTTTAAAAATAAGCATGAAATAAAATTATTCGACAGAACTTTCCGGTTGACTTATTAACCTTCCTACCCTGTTCAAAATTTACTCATGCTTGAAAAAACATTTCAAATCAAAATTGTTATT
The DNA here is from genome assembly GCA_964019185.1 of Maratus speculifer. Taxonomy (NCBI): domain Eukaryota; kingdom Metazoa; phylum Arthropoda; class Arachnida; order Araneae; family Salticidae; genus Maratus; species Maratus speculifer. The sequence continues at coordinate 114,158,266 of OZ025294.1, forward strand.
TAAAACATTTTAATATATTTAATTGACTTATTTTTCTCAATCTGTTATTTAGCTCTCTTTATAATAAAAGTTCTGATTCCAATCATATAAAACAAATTATAGTTATGGGTCGAATTAGACCCATTCAGAGTAGGAAGGTTAATTGAAATAATCATGCTTTTATATGTTTTTACAAATGTCTGTCTGTCAATCTGTGAGTCTGTGAATCTGTGATTCAGTCTGTCTGTATGTGACATAAATTTTGTGGGCACTATCTCGATTACTAATGCACTGAATTTAATAAAATATATGTATTGTTAGTCCATGCAATAAATTGGGGCTTATTCGTTTTTGGTATAAATCACTCTACAGGTTTCATTGCTATGAACTATTTTTGACGATTTCCGCAATTGTTCTATTTCAAGAACTAGAGCACGGATTTTGATCAATCTTCGGATTATCTTGTCCATAAGATACATTGGTGTTTCTACATTTTAATGTTAATCCAGGCCCAGACTGGCCAGGCTGGCAATTGCCGAGGGCCCCCCCAAAATAGGGATGTATTACTTTATGCAAAATTACATCAGATTTATTTGACTATTTCCCAAAAATAATTTTTTTTTACAACCGAATTTACAATAAATTTTAAGCGGTTGCCAATTGATTTTTAGGTAGATTTCGTATGAAATACTACCTGTTGCATTCGCAGCAGTTTATATATATATATATATACTAGATATTCAAATAGAGAAAGAGCAGACATTACATTCTTTTGCACAGGTGCTATCAGATCCTGACACCCCCCACCTTAGCGGAAAATATGCCTTTTAGTCTATATTTTCCCCAAACATATAGTAACATCGCAGAAGAGTTCAATAGTCTCTTTACAGATTTCTTCATTATGGCTTATTACATAGGTATTTCCAAGGTGTCTGAACACTATATACTGACATCTCTACTGAACCTTTACTACTATTATTATTACATAAACAATACACATGTTAATACACTATTATAAACAAAAAAAAATCAAAAAAACATTTACACACACACAGAAGAAAAAATTTAATGTGTGACGACATCCCTTTAAGGTTGTCCACTATTGGGTCGTTGATGTTGATGGGCTACCAACTGGTTGTTCTTCCCAGCTCTTTCTATGTAGCCTGGAAATTGCGTCAGCATTTAAATGTTGGGCTCCTGGACGATGAGAAATACTAGGTTCCAGCGTTCCACCCCCAATTACTTGACCTAAAAACTTAGTCAATTTCTCTCCAAATTTACATTTATCTAGCCTAATCGTAAAATTTCTGCTTTTAAGTTCTTCAATGACAGCCCTAACATGCTCACAATGTTCTTCCCAGGTGTCGGAGAAAATGATGACATCATCAATATATGCTTCCGCATACCTCCGATGACCTTGAATAACCTCATTCATATCTTTCTGAAACGTGGCAGCCGCCCCTGATAATCCAAAAAGCATTGTACGCCACTGATAAGTTCCATTATGCGTTGTAAAAGCTGTCAAATGTTTACACTCCTCAGCCATTTTAATCTGCCAATAACCTCTCAATAAATCAATCGACGATAAATACTTAGCCGACCCTGCGGTATACATGATTTCTTGAGAATCTTTCATCGGAAAGGTTGGCACCTGAGTTACCGAATTTAATGCTCTATGGTCTATACAAAGCCTAACAGTTGCGTCTTTTTTCGCCACACAAACAATGGATGACTAATTTCAGCATTTGACACTTCGATTAGATTTAATTCTAATAACTCCTGAATCTGCCTATCTACTTCCTCTTTATAAGCTACCGGTACACTATATATCTTTGGCTTTTTCCTTTCCACCCCCGGTTTAAGATCAATACGATGCTCCCCTACATCAGCTGGTCGTACAGGACCATAAATACCTCTTTTATTCTCCCTCAAAATAGACTTTATATCTTTAACTTGATTGTTAGATAACCCTTTTATTTCGAACCTCTCTATATCTCGTTCTACTTCCTGATCCCGGTTCAAAATAGGAATTTCCGCAACTTCTCCAAATTCCTCATCACCCTCGAAAACAATATTAACTATATTACATTTAGCAATAAATTCTCGTATTTTATTTTGGTGCACATGCTTCCTACTCCCGTCAGCTAACTCAACTATAAAAGAATGCTGGTTTTCGTTTTTCGACTATGGTTGCCGGCCCTTGCCACCTAGAATATAACTTATTAGTTGAATCGGGATTAACAATATTACCTTATCGCCTATTTCAAACGTTTTTTCCCTAGACCTTAAATTATAATGGTAAGCCATTCTATTTTGTTGCACCTCAGACGATAATTTTGCCTCATTTGCGGCTCTTTCTAAACGTCCTCTAAGTTTATTCAAATACTCATGAATCGGCGTAGTATCTAACTGCGCCCCCTTATTTTCTCCTGCCCAGGATGACTTGAGAATCGATAAAGGACCCTCCGGCGCTCTACCATATAATAATTGGAAAGGTGCGATTCCCGTCGTAGAATTTGGGACTTCCCTATACGCCCATAATACAAATGGTATTTGTTCATGCCACTTTTTTCCTTCTTCTTTAATAGTATGATGTAACATACGTTTAAGAGTCTAATTAAATCGTTCCACAAGCCCGTTAGACTGTGGATACTGTGGGGTCGAAAATCTTGGACTAGCACCTAACATTTTCTCAAATTCTTTTGTTAAGTTGGCAGTGAAATTGGTTCCGTTATCACAGGCAATTACATTTGGAATTCCCGTCCTCATAAATATTTGAAGTAACGCATCACACGCGGTTTTAGCACTTAAACTTTTTAGAGAGATCGCATCCGCCTACCTGGTATGCTGATCAATTAAGGTTAGTATATACTGATGCCCTTGTGAACTTTTAGGATCAATAGGCCCAATTAAATCAACATTAACTACCTGAAATGGAAGTTCCGGGCGCGACACTGAGGAAATAGGAGCTCTATCATTTACTTTAACCCCTCTAGTCAATTGGCACTCTAAACATACCTCACAAAATTGTTTAGTTTCTTTCGCCATCCCCTCCCAATAAAATGAATACCTGATTCTCTGTAAAGTTTTCTTGGCTGCATGATGCCCTCCAAATACCGAACTATGCGCTAATTTTAGGATTTCTTCCCTTCTTACTTTGGGAACTACTAATTGCGCTATAGTCTCGCCTAACAATTTCTCTTTGTGATATAATAAGCCATTTACAATATAATAATCCCCTTATTTATTTTAGCTAATTCCCAAGCTTTCTCTAATTCTTTACATTCTAATTGGGATTCCTTAAACATATCGGAATTGCTAACAATAGTTTTATTACCTTTCTCCACTTCCGTTTTTTCCGTATTCTGAGTTTGTACATTTTCTGATTTCGCTTCTATTGGGTAAACATTACAATTATCGTTACTCATATCTTCCTTTTCACTCGAATTATCAATAATAATTTCCGAACTTTCTAATTCTTGGACCTCTAGCAATGGCTCCTCGCGGTTGACACCTGACAACTCATTAATCACTTCGGGATGTAAAATCACTTGCTCATTAATATTATCTGTCACTGCGCAAAGAACTTCCTGATGAATTATATTAGTTTGTCCGAATTGCGGAATAGCTAACGGTAGTTTAACCAACGGCGATTTAACTGCTTCACCGAATAACCCTTGTAAATAAATACTACCCGCTCCTTTCAATTTCTCTTCCGGTACCAAATCTTTATGAACAACACTAATTTCAATAGAATCAACCAATCCCTTTGCTTTTTGCCCATTTACACTAACTTCAATTTTCTCGAGTTTATTTAATTTCTCACCAATAACGTTAGTTCTCTGTTCGGCCTTTGCCGATATTCTCGCCACAATAGCTCCATTAGGTAACTCTTTGCTTTCTTTTACCACAATCTTATGCACACCCGCTTTCGGATCTCGCCCTTTATTACCATTATTTCCCTCATTACCCATTTTATTATAAAAACGTTGGTAATGTCCTCTCAAACCACATTTAAAGCATTTAGGAGCTGAAGCATCATTAGGCTTCTTAAAATCTATTTTCCTATCCGGAAAAGAATTAGTCTCATTAATCCCGTTTTGCCTCCAATTATTACTAACTTTGCTATCCTCCCTCGGTCTCATTTTTTCACTGTTTACATGCCTATCTTTACTTTTAAAACTTTTATACGTAACTGCATAAGACTTGTTTTTATGGTCAAAATAATGGTCACATTCTCTAGCAATTTTAGAAGCTTCTAACCATTTACCCTGGTGAGTTAACCCAATATAAGATGCAGTATCCTCATCTAACGTACTTACTAATTTATCCGTAACTATTAACTGGTTGACCTTTTCATAAGAGTCAGCACCTCTAATCTTACAGTAATTTTCCCATGTCGCTATTAAACGCGATACAAATAATACATGAGTTTCGTTCTGGTTTCTCCTGGCCTTCTTAAAATTTTCCAAACATGCCTTCGGTGTCGGCTCATGTTCCCTTAGAACTAACTCCTTTAACTCCTCATAATTCTCCATTTGTTCCGTAGTGGTATAAATTAACAAATTATCCGCCTTATCTCCTAACATATTTAGCAGAATTTCGTCCTGCTGGTTTTCCGGTACATTTTTAGTTTTGAATGCCCTTTCTAAACTGTTGAAAAATAGATTCCATCCCTCAGTCCCTTCCGGTACTTTGATAGATAGAGTTTTTACGCTTTTGATCAATTTTTCTATATTACTTTCATTATTAGATTCCCTAGAAACATTACAATTATTTGCCGAACCTTGAACCCTTAGTCTCTCCATTTCTAATTCATGTTCCATCCTTAATTTTTCTATCCTCTCTTCTCTTTCTAACCTTTCGTGTTTTTCTTCGCGCTCTAACTTTTCCTGTTTTTCTAACCTTTCGCGCTCTAACCTTTCCTGTTTTTCTAACCTTTCGCATTCTAATTTTTCTTGTTCTAATCGTTCTGCAACAATAGCGTCAGATAATTCCGTAATAACCCCCTCGTCATACTCATCACTGTCCATTATCTTTTTCTTAAGCTGAATTCTGGTATCATCTTCCGCGAAATCAACACCCAATTCTTCAGCTATCACCTGAAGATCAACCTTTTTTAGTTTCAGTAAGAAAGCCATACCTTCACCGATTGTTATTACCACCCTAAAAGAATAGTTAAACCTACCCAATTAATATTTCCTAATTTTCTAACTTAGTACAGATATTTCTCCACATATTATACTAAATAATACCCTTCAGATAATCAATACATTTCATTTCTAATTAATTTACTGAATACTCTAATTTTTCTCAACTATTGATATCGCACAATTTACTTCCAATAAAACAAAAAGGTAAAACAATAATTCGATTTGCTTACTATGCAATACAGATTTCAACTTATACACTTAGATAACAACATACAATTTATAAAATAATACTGATACGTTGAAATTGAATAGGAGTATTGATGTCAATAAAAAAATCCACATAAAGAAAAATTGTAAAACATGCATATATAAATTTCTACTATTATCCTCACTAAAATATTTCCGAACTTAATACTGGTTCTTACACTTAAAACAAATATACTGAAAATCTTTACTTTTATTTTTCTTCACTATGGCTCTCTTTTGAGCCTTTTTTTTCACTATGGCTCTCCTCTTCTTCACTATTACTAGGTGATATCGGTCACCCACTGTGAGGTTTGTATAAATGAAGACTTACGCTAGTAACCGAATTATCAGTTTATTCAGAATATATGTACACACAAAATATGCTATTTATAAATATATACAACTACAACTCGGATATAGGTGATCCGGTTCAACATTAAATTAGATACCGTAAAGATTGGTTGTGTACTATTCCAATTACACTTTCCACCTCACACTCAATACACGTTAAATTCACTTTTTTGGAGCTCAACCTTGAGTCTCCCAACACAGGTATACTGGGCCTGCACTTCTTAGCCCAGAGCACTAAACACCAGGACGTCTGTGTCCTTTGCGCACCAGAAAACGCACACTTTACGCTCTTCCACACAGCGCAACCTCTAGGTCCGAAACCTAGGTACCGATTCACTGATCTCAGGCAAACTTGCCCTTTCCAAATCACTGCCTTCCCCAACATAAACCCCTTTGGAGCCTCCTCATTGGACCCATCCTCCATTCTTTTCTTGCTTAGTGACATGCTGCTGATCTGTTCATCATCCGCATACTTCACTGACAGATGGACATGCCTCTCAGCTATCTCTTTTCTCTAACACACCACCTGTAAAGGATTAGCTGGCAATTCCCCTTTCCACGAAGAGGGAATGTCACCTTGGAAATTCTGTACACAACCATACAATACTAGATATTCAAATAGAGAAAGAGTAGACATTACATTCTTTAGCACAGGTGCTATCAGATCCTGACATATACATACATATATATTTATAAACATATGAAATAATTGTAAAAGATTTACCACAGCGCTTTTCTCTTTTTTGGCAATTTCAATTTTCTTCTTTTCTTTCTCCAGTTCCGCACTGGAAATATAAAAGAAAACTATACATATTAAATAGGAAAAATTTTAAGCTGGACTTAAATGAATATGCAGAGCTATAGAATAAAAAACAATAACAACAAAACAACGTCCTACGTCTTTCAAGGTTTGCGGGATTGATCGAAAATAATTATATGGACGTAGTACTAAACGGACTTAGGTTCATCCGTTTGTATATCATAATTGCTTGAAAAGACACTAATTTTATGTACATTACTCAGATTAAGTATGTTTTCTTTTGAAAATACTATGTTTAATATTTAACTAGCTGTTACTCGCGACTTCGTTCACGCAACATTTAAAGAAGAATAAATTCATATATCCAGCAAAAGATTTCAATGATTAAAGAGCACATGTAGTTAACCTTTTATCGTGCTTTATGGGAAGCAGGACGTTTCGGTCCCGCCATTTTGGTCCTGCCATTTCGGTCCCGCCGTTTCGGTCCCGAGACGTTTCGGTCCCGAGCCATTTCGGTCCCTAGACATTTCGGTCCCAAGACATTTCGGTCCCTAGCCGTTTCGGTCCCAAGACATTTCGGTCCCAAGAGATTTGGTCCCTTCTCCTGCAAACTGAATTTTTGTGAAATAAGGCATAATTTTATAGGGAACATTGCAGAGTTTTTAAACTGAAGGCCATAAAATTTTAGTATTATGCGATTATAAGTTCCCGAAAACCGCGCACTATAACTCTTATCCAAAGTATTATAATTCACACAAATTTTGTATGTGATCCTAATCATAATTGGTAATCCTAATTCCCAAAACAATTAGTAATTTTAATATAAAAATCAAATTAATATTTTATTAAATATATTTATTAATTAATGATATTATTAATTTACATAATGAATTTTACTTTAAAATAAACTTGGTACATAATCCATTTTATATTCAATACATCATTATAATTCCTAGTAGTCCTAAAATGAAATTTGTTTTTTTATTTACTTATTTATTGTATATTTAAAATTACAGAAATTTAAAACAATTAGTATAGTTAAAAATAAAACTAAAATAAGAATTATTATTATTATTTCTGGGAAAGTAGGAGCGAAAAGGTAATACAAATAAATAAATAAATAAAAGCTTTGTTTTGTCACTTGAAAATTGAAAGTAAAATTATTTAAAATATTATTACATTACATTTTAATATATTTTATTAAATTATATATTACATTTTATATATAATATTTATATTATTATATTTTAAAATAATATTTTATTAATTTTATGTAAATTAAAAAAAAAATAATCATCTTATTAGAATGAAATAGGCCCTGTTTCAATAAAATTAACTCAGAAAAATTATCATCATGGCGTGAGTAGACTGTTAAAAAATGCTATTAATAAATACTATTATTATTTAATAAAAAAAAAAGTGGCCGAGGCAAATTTCTAAAAAAGATTTTTTTTCATAACATGCCCAGTTACGAAATCACTATTGCTTTCGCAATGTTAATAATGGAAAGTAACTTATGAAAACAAACTTAAAGATGCAACTTTCGTTTATAAAAATAATAAAAATATAAAAAAAAAAAATTGTAATTTAAGAAATTACCCCAACCATTTGAAAAATGTTTCACTCGATACATTCATCTATCATTTTAAGCTAAATACCAGTTGTTTTATTGTGTATTATCCGTGCCACTGCTATAAATGACTTTATACATGCTGCAATTTGAAGGTACGGTTCGTTTAAGTTATATCACTCTATTGTCGCCAAGCATAAAAGTTGGCGACGAAAGAAACATTTCAAACTATTTAACATTGTTGGTGCAAAAGTAATCATTATTAAAATACAGCTTTGGCATATACTGTTATACTTGTAAGACTTTGGCATATATTGTTTGATTTTACAGAGCAGAATTTTGGTGATGGAGGTTTTAAACCAAAATCGATCGCAGCACATGCATCTGTGAATGGGTCCATCAGACATCGAATCAAAAAAGTTTTTTCCCAGTTTTTCCCAAGCCGATTGCTTTTTAGTTTTCTTTTTAGGTGGTGGAAAATCAAGAGTAATAGCTATAACATTTTCCGGCTTGTTAGAATCACTATTGGCACTCAAATTTTCCTGGTTAGAACCGACCGATAGTAAAACGCCATGGCTAGTGGATTGGTCGCCCTGGCGACATGATGTTTTACAATTAATCGGTTCGGCATTAAATTGCTTCCTTTTTCGTGATCGCCTTTCAACACGTAATTGGTTTTCAGCGGCTCAATAATCTTTTGATTTTATCATTTTCTGCATTGAAAGACGTTTTTGCGCCAAACCAAATACAGTATTACTCAGTTATCCCGTCGACCAATTTCGCCAAATGATACGAATCGCCAAACTAATAAGCAACTTATACATGTTGACTAAATTTTTATTTTAAATAGCAAAAGAAGAAATAAAAATCACTTTATGATTGTTTAAGTACGCGTATTGTGTTTAATATCATTGAATGCGATATTCACGTTCATTCATTTCTTTGGCTTCGGCTTTTTCCGTATCTGTTAATTTCCGTCTACCCATTTTTAAATTTGTTAGTTTTCTCCTTTATTACAATGATTTTAACCATTTTAATTTACTATTCAAATAAAAATTCTTCTAAAAGTAAAGAATTTAATTTAAATTCAAATAAAAATTCTTCTAAAAATAAAGAATTTAATTTAAATTCAAAAGTGGTAACATCATTCAAAAGTGGTAACATCATTCAAAAGTGGTAACATCATCGGGTCCATTCTCCCGAAAACAACAACCATTTTTCAAATGGTTAAAAAAAATTGTTCTTCAATAATTAAGTTAATTTCTGAATTATCGAAGGAGAGGATGTAGATGGGTGATTTGAGGAAATATGATATTATAACTTATAACTGTCTAATTGAATTGTTAAAGAGATTTATTATTGAACTAATTGGAAGAAAAAAAATTAAGCATAGTTTTTTTATTATTATTTAATTAATGCTAATTTAAAGGTTCTAAAAAAATTTACGTAAAAAGCCAAAAAAATATTTATGGCAGTTTATATAAAATACTTTTTAGTTTATAGTAGTTTATAGAAGTTCATATAAAATACTGATATTAATAATTAATAATAAAATTTAAAATATTTATTCTGATTAATAATTATACTAATAAAATCAAAAGACAATATCCCCTAAACTTATATCACATTGTTTAATCAAACAAAATTTTCAGCTCGCTGTGATTTCATTATCACGAGTTATAAAAGTTTAAATTTATTGGACTCTTGCATTCAACTTTTTATAAAACTTGGGGGGAGGGATGGGGAGAATTAAACATTTTTAAAAAAGGCCAGAATAATGTTGAACTTATGCCATTTGGCAGGCTCACAACAATTAGAATTCGACTTATAACGTATCGAACGAAGAAATAAAAAGGGACCGAAATAACTAAGGACCGAAAGGCAAGGGACCAAAGTTGCTGGGGACCGAAATGGCCACGTACCGAATTGTCTCGGGACCGAAATGTCTTGGGACCGAATTGTCTCGGGACCGAAATGGCCAGGGACCGAAAGGGCCAGGGACCAAAATGTCTCGAGACCAAAACGGCGGGACCGAAATGGCGGGACCGAAGTGGCGGGACCGAAATGTCGTGTACCCTGTTTTATGATAGATACACTTCTGATGACCCAATTTGCTTATGTTTATCATACAGCACGATAGTGCTATATAGTAGAGTTCAGATGCATCTCTAATGATAAAGTCCGAAGTTTGCCTTCTCTTAATAACTTTGGACCCAATCATTGGATCACGACGAAAGTGAAAAGAAGAAGTGTCCTACTCTAGACCTTAAAGTTTACAAAAAATCATCCAGATCCACCGACTAGTTATGGAGATCCAGAACCCCTGATGTTTTGTCACTTTTTTCTCGTGAAACAAGAAAAAAAAACACAAACAACTCAATTATAACCCGAACCAGGAAACATTCTGCTACCTGTAATAGATTGTTCGAAAGCTTTTAATTTAGGTATGTGCCTTTCGAAAGTCCTTTAAAAAAATATCCAATAATAAGGAAATGGCACCCATTTAAAATTAATATAACGCTATACCTTCCATAATTTAACATTATAGAAAGCTCCCCTTTTTAATTGCTAATTCAATTATTTCTTTCGAGATGCCACCAAATAAAAGACAGTTCAATAATATAAAAAAAAAAATTGATAACACGCGTTCTTTTTTTTTCTTTTTTTTTATTATTATAGATCAATAAAAATTTTGATTCTCCTGGTAGATTTTTGAATTTTTGAAATTGACGTCATTCGAAACAGAAAATACATATTTTTTATAAACATATATATAAACTGTAACTAAATGTGCGTTAAAACAATATCGCACCTTTATTTGAGTGTTTTCGACGACAAAACAGTTGCTACAATACAGATATTTAAAATAAAAAGGGATAATTTAGAAAAAAAAAAATCTTCTATATTTATAAAAATAACGATTTGAAAGTGAAACTGTAAAAATCTGTGTAGATAACTATGGTCATAAGAAAATCTGCGTAGATACCGAGAAACTGTAGTGGGAGTACCATCTGGGAAGGGGCGGTTGTGCGCCAAGTTTTCCGCCAACTTGGCGATATATCGTCAATTCTGGTGCCCAAAATTTAAGCCAGTATTTCGCCAAAGTAATATATCTACTAATAACTTCAAACTAATACTAATAATAATTTAGATTTGTTAGTTGAAGGTGATTGATAAAGTTCCTGAAAGGATCTGAAAAAGCTATGAAATCATATAAAAAGCTGGTGGAACCAGAGAGAAAAGTCGAGCTCGATCTAAAAAAATGTTACAGTATCAATTGGGAAATATTTTCAATCGAAAAATGTCGGTAGAAAAGAAATGGAATGAAAATGTGGACTGAGCTTTACTGGTGCCTTATATTCAGAATAAAATTTCGCTCAGACTAATCCCTCTGAGGGAAGTCCTAGTGTTATACTTTATTTATTACATCATGGTTTGTATTCATTTAGCGTTGTAGAGCTTAACTGATTGGAGACAACATAACAATATATTCTATTGACTACTTTCCTCAGTAATCATTTTTAGTGGATAATAGTATAATTCTGAATTTAAGGCACCAGTACAGCTCAGTCCACATTTTCAGCTAACAAAAATTTGGGTTATTTCATGAGCTTTTCAGATCATCTAATTCCCCTTTTTATACGCACATTTTTAGATTGAAAATGTTTCCCAACTTTTACTGTAACATTTTTTTAGATCGAGCCCTACTTTTCTCTCTGGTTCCACTAGTTTTTTGAATGATTTCTTAGCTTTTTCAGATTCTTTCAGGAACTTTATCAATCACCTTCAACTAACAAATCTAAACTATTATTAGTATTAGTTTAAAGTTATTAGTAGACATATTAGTTTGGCGAAATACCAGAAAAGACGCCAAGTTGGCTTCAATTTTGGCGAAAAACTTTTGACGCCAGATTTGGCGATATATCGCCAAATTGGCGAAAAACTTGGCGACATTTGGTGACAGAACCGTCCCCTTCCAGATGGTAGTCCCACTGCAGTTTCTCGGTATCTACGCAGATTTTCTTATAATGAAAAGTATCTACACATATATCATAGCTTCATTTTCAAATAGTTATTTTTATAAATATAGAAGATTTTTTTTTCTAATTATCCCTTTTTAATTGAAATATATGAATTGTAGTAACTGTTTTACGTCAAAAACACTCAAATAAAGGTGCGATGTTGTTTTAACACGTATTTAATTACAGTTTATGTATATGTTTATGAAAAATATGCATTTTCTGTTTCGAATGACGTCAATTTCAAAGGTTCAAAACTATCAGGAGAATCAGAATTTTTATTAATCTATAAAGTAAAAAAGAACACATGTTATCGTTTCTTTTTTAAATTATGGAATTGTTTTTTTATTGGTGGCAACTCGTAAGAAACAATTGAATTAGCAATTAAAAAGGAGAGATTTCCATAATGTTAAATTATGAAAGGCATAGCGTTATACAAATTTTAAATGTGTGCCATTTCCTTAATTTTTGATATTTTTTACCAGACCGGAAAGGCACATCTCTATATTAAAAGCTATCGAACAAGCTATTACACGTCGCTGAATGTTTCCTGGTTCATGTTATAATTGAATTGTCTTTTTTTCTTGTTTCACGAGCAAAAAGTGACAAAACAGGGGCTCTGGATCTCCGAAACTGATCGGTGGATCTGGATGAATTTTTGTAAACTTTGAACTTTGAGATCTAGGATAGGACACTTCTTTTCAATTTCGTTGCGATCGTATGATTAGTTCCAAAGTTTTGATTTAATTGTTTGGTATCATACAGCACTATCGTGCGGTATGATACCAAAGATGCCTAGGGGACTCAAATGCAACATGACCCGGCTATTGTTGTTTGTTTATTAATAAATTGCTTATTTTTTACATTCATTTAATTTAGATTTAATCGTGCTTTTTTTAATTGTTACTTCCTTTTTAAAAAAATAGAAATTCATTTAAAAATGATTTTCGCCAAATTTTCGCCAAACCCAATGTTTATATATCTCTGCTCTAATTTCATGGTACTTTTCAAATACTTTCAACTTGGCGTTTTTATAAATCATGGTCCAGTTGGGGCTTCAGAAATTGAGATTTCAAACCTTATGATCGTTTATGCTTGGGTCAATTCATTTCAAGTGGTCCAGAAAATATAAAAATGGTCGCTCGACCATTTTTAAAAAATCTGAAAATTTTTGTACAACAACCCTAACATGACGAAAGTTCAAAATGACCGTTCTTTTGATTTTACTATTTTTTGTTTGTGCATGGCGGCCATCTTTGTTTCATAGTGTACAGCGATTTTCTCAGATACTAGGATACACAAAATTGTAAATATCTCGTCTTCTATTTTCCCAATTGAAATAGGGTTTGCAGCATTTTGTTCAGAATAAAATAGGCTAAATATACAGTGATAGAAAAATTTTGAAAAATAAATTTTTGCAGGTGAAATTTTAGCACAAAATGTATGATTTTTTCCAAAATCTATCCGTTTTCAAGAGAAAAATTTTCATGCAAGGGAAACTGTCAACCTTACACAATTTTTTTTTACAAATAGGTGAAACGTATGTGTACTCATACACCGAATCCCAGGTCTGGGAGTTAATTTCTCTTTGCTAAAAAAAATCCGAAATTCGTCAAAAATTTCAAAAATCGCACTTTTTAGGCTTTGATATCTCTGGTGGGGCACGAGATAAAAATCTGAAATTTTGACCTATGATAGTATTGTGTAGTAGAGTTATGTACAAAAAATTTCAAGAAGGAGATTGGACTACAAGCTGAGATATGACATGCAAAATATGCGAAAACAATACTGTCAAACTATTGTAAACCTACTATGTAATTGTTCAACAAGACTGTCAACATTGCACAATTTTTTCTACAAATAGTTCAGAAGTGTGTGTACTCATACACCAAGTCCAATATCTGGGAAATGATTTCTCTTTCCGAAAAAAATTCCGAAATTCGTCGAAAATTTCAAAAATCGCACTTTTTAGGCTTTGATATCTCTGGTGGAGCACGAGATAAAAATCTGAAATTCTGGCCTTTGATAATATTGTGTAGTAGTATTATGTACAAAAAATTTCAAGAAGAAGATTTGACTACAAGCTGAGATACGGTGATTAAAAAAAATGTTAAAAAATGCTATTACGAGTACATTAGGAGAAATGAGATTAGTCTCTTTTATTACAATATTTACACAGAAAATATCGTTTGTTGAAAACAGTTAAATAATAAACATTTAATTTACAAAATACTATATATGCTCAACAAAGAGCTTAACAATATTTACGAGAGATGTTATGAGTTCGACCAGTTACTTTTGTCATCAGGCTGTTCTTTCTAAAAATTTTATTTGAAGACCCCCAAGTCTTATCATCCCTTGTTAACTTGAATGAAATTCTCTAGGTTTAATAATTGAAGCCATGTCAACTCGATCAGTTGTAATTCATTGTCTGTAATTTACTTTTCCTGAAATGTGTTCCAAGTAAAATTGTTGCAATAGCATTTCTAGTAGATTTGTTCATCTGTACAAATAGTGTATTAGCTTAGCATACATTCTGAATTGTTTAAATCACACAGAAGCATTTGAAAAAGATATTTGTAATTAACATTTAACTTTATACCATAAATAACTAATTTAAAATTTTGGAGGTATGAACAATTACGAAGTAAGTTACAATAATTTGGCACTATTGTTTTCACGTATTGTCCATGTCATACCTCAGCTTGTAGTCAAACCTCCTTCTTGAAATTTTTTGTACATAACACTACTACACAATACTATCAAAGGCCAGAATTTCAAATTTTTATCTCGTGCTCCACCAGAGATATCAAAGCCTAAAAAGTGCGATTTTTGAAATTTTCGACGAATTTCGGAATCTTTTCCGCAAAGAGAAATCATTTCCCAGATCTGGGACTTGGTGTATGAGTACACGCACTTTTGACCTATTTGTAGAAAAAAATGTGCAATATTAACAGTCTTGTTGAACAATTACATAGTAGGTTTACAATAGTTTGACAGTATTGTTTTCGCATATTTTGCATGTCATATCTCAGCTTGTAGTCCAATCTCCTTCTTGAAATTTTTTGTACTCAAAGCTACTACACAATACTATCATAGGCCAAAATTTCAGATTTTTATCTCGTGCCTCACCAGAGATATCAAAGCCTAAAAAGTGCGATTTTTGAAATTTTTGACGAATTTCGGAATTTTTTTCACAAAGAGAAATCAACTCCCAGATCTGGGACTTGGTGTATGAGTACACATACTTTTGACCTATTTGTAGAAAAAATTGTGTAAGGTTGACAGTTTCCCTTGCATGAAAATTTTCCTCTTGCAAACAGATAGATTTTGGAAAAAATCGTACATTTTGTGCTAAAATTTCACCCATAAAAATTTATTTTTTAAAATTTTTCTTCCACTGTATATTTAGCCTATTTTATTCTGAACAAAATGCTGCAAACCCCATTTCAATTGGGAAAATAGAAGACGAGATATTTACAATTTTGTGTATCCTAGTTTCTGAGAAAATCGCTGCACACGGTGTAACAAAGATGGCCGCCATGCACAAACAAAAAATAGTAGAATTAAAATAACGGTCATTTTGAACTTCCATCATGTTAGGGTTGTTGTACAAAAAATTTCAGATTTTTTAAAAATAGTCGAGCGACCAGTGCTGGACCACTTGAAATGGATTGACCCGCTTATTTTTAAATATATAACCTTCAGGTTAGACTGATTTTTTTCCCCCGCCAAATTGGTGAAATCGTTGTTTTTGAATATTGCTATAAGTGTTTTACGATTTACGATTTATTGTGTTATTTATATTTTTTATTTTATTTATTATTATGTTTATTTTTTATAACTGTTTAATCTTTGCTTCAACTATTGTTTCTTTTTTGGTATTACTTGATTATCCCGTTGACCAAAAAAGTATCGCCAGAAAATAAGATAGGATGAATGGTCGTGAATGCCGCAACACGATACATGTGTTAAAAACGCCACCAAGTGATTTTTTTCCCACGTTTTATTTGTATTTTTATCAATGTTTCAACAATTTATTTCTTCTTTCGTTATTTAAAATAAAAAATATGCACAATTTGGCGGAATCGATCAACGAGATAACCAAGTAGTCAGTGGCGTAGCAAGCGGGGGGCGGAGGGGGCGGTCCGCCCCGGGTGTCATCCTCTAAGGGGTGACACCCAATTTTTATTTGCAAATAAATATATATATATTCTTATAAAATTTTGGAAAAGTCTGATGTAAAATGAAATTTCTATAGCACTAACGCAACAGAGTAAATTTTCTTTTCTTAGAGAATGTGAAATTTTTTACAGAATGGTGTGTCTAAATAACACTGGCGCCAGGGAAAAGAAACCAACCCGTCCAACGAGTAGTTAGCAAAAGCAAACTTTAAAAGAAAGGATTTTCTTCAAAATATAGACAGGACACTGATTTATGCGATATTCCGTTTTTTTGTTGGAGGTTGGTGCGGTGTGGCAACTTCTCCGACGTTTACTATACCGTAGTGGGCGGTGTGTGTATTTGTGTGCGAAGTGTGCACGTTGTTTGAATTTTTTGTTGTGTTGTTAGGAAAGTTCTACCATTTCGGTTCAGGTTGTATATTACTCGTTTTTTTTAGTTCACTTACCCTGT
Organism: Maratus speculifer; assembly: GCA_964019185.1. Classification (NCBI taxonomy): domain Eukaryota; kingdom Metazoa; phylum Arthropoda; class Arachnida; order Araneae; family Salticidae; genus Maratus; species Maratus speculifer. Next base: position 114,174,979 of record OZ025294.1, read on the forward strand.
AAGCTAGGTGTTTATTTTGTGTTTTGCTCATTTTTCGTGTTGTATTATTGAGTGGCTCTAGTTCATGTTGTTACAGAGCTGAGCTGTTTATCATGTCGGGGTCACCCCAATCTCTAGTAGTCAACGTTTCTACTCCAGCAAGTGTAATTACTCCAGATAATAATATCGAAATGGAAAATACTGAAAAACAGGTTGAAAATAGTGCTTTGTACCGGTCAAGCAAATCTCAAGTTGAAATCTTAAATGAAGCCAATGAGGATGGCATAGCGAGTGTTGCGATATTGGTTGCTGCTGTTTCAGGAACAATTCCGAGTTCTCATCCGAAGGCTCTACGGGACGCCATCTCGACACAAGTTGAAAACCACATGGGAATAGATTCGCTGCGGCTATCTCGACAAGGAAAGCTCACATTGACTACACAGAACATCGTAACGGCTACTCAAGCGTTAAACATCAAAACACTCCTGGGTATCCCGGTTTCTGCCCAGCTGCTAACGGACAATATTACCACCAGGTTTCTGCTGCGCAATATGAACCCTCAAATCAACTGCAAAGACATAGCTGAAGAACTTGAATTTTCTGGAATTCCCGTCTTGGAGGTCCGTCGATTTATACGTAAAGACTCTGGCCCCACTTCGACTGTTCTGGTGACGAAGCTGGGATGCAACTTGCCGGATACTGTTAAACTGTGGTATCAAGTCTTCCGCATCTCATTGTTTATTGATAGGCCGCGACAATGCCGTAAATGTTGGAAGTACACTCATGGTGCCGGTGTTTGCAGAAGTGACTTTGTGTGTGCCCAGTGTGCTAATGTTCATACGGGTTCCTGTACGGTGGACCCCCCCACTTGCGCAAACTGCAAAGGCAGCCATCTTGCTACTGACAGGACTTGTCCTAAATACATACAGGAAACTCGATTTTTGAAATTTAAGTGTGAGCACCACCTGGGTTTTAGTGATGCACGGAAATTATTCCCGACCAGCGGCTATGCTAAAGCCGAGTCCTATGCCCAGGTCGCCTCTGCCTCTCCCCCCCCTCCGGCGGACTATATCACTAGATCGGACCTTCAGACTATGCTACAAGGTTTTGCCGAGAATATCGCTGCTATGATGCAATCTGTCCTGGAAGCCCAGGCTCAAAATTATGAACACATGTTGTCTGCTGTCACCACATCCGTGGTAGGGGCCCTGCGGGACGCTCTCTCCCCAGGTCACCCCCCTCCTTCACATAGCGCTATTGATAAACAGCAAAAGCCGGGTCACTCATTGACTCGCACTATTTCACGTAATAGCAACGTCAAAAAATTGTGCACCGGGACGTCGAATCCAAACAATCTTCAAATTCAGAACATGGACTCTTCCTCAGGGGATGATTGGACTTTAGACGAGCATTCCTCTATACGAGACAAGCCCGAGCTCAGTGCCTCCATCACTTAGAGTGGTTGAGGTAAGCGTCTTTTTTTGTTTATTCCTTTTCCTTACTGGTTTTTGTTTTCATGTTTATTTGCAGTTTGTGGAGTTATTGTCTTGTCCTATTTAGTTATTTTTGGGTTTTTGTTTCGCAATCGAGTTTTTTTCCATTCTTGTTTTCCGTGTCTGAGTTCCGGGGGTTGGGGTACTCGTATCTTTATTTGATGGGGTTTCTTTACAGAAACTCTCTATTTGTGAGTTTTCTGCATGGTCAGTTTTTTAGTTCATTGGAACTGTAGAAGTGTCCGGGCCAATGGCCATTGGCTTCGCTCTCCCACCTTCGCCCAGGCTCGCATTATTTGCCTGCAGGAAACCTTCCTTACGCCTTCGGATAGTTTTTCTCTCCCGGGCATGAATGTGTTTCGGAAGGACCGCCTGGATGCTCGCGGTGGTGGCCTAGTGACGGCCATTAAGACCTCTTTGGATGCTCTGTTGGTGCCTTTGCCTCCCTGTCCGCAGCCAGATTTTGAAGCTTTAGCGGTCAAGGTCTGGTTTAACCGCTCCTGGGTTTCCCTGATTAATGTTTATTCCCCTTCGGGTTGTTTCCCGGGTGAGTGGCTCTCTGGGGTCCTGGATTCGTTGAGTTCTCCTATCATCCTCTTGGGTGATTTCAATATTAATCTTCTGGGTCATGACCCTCCGTTCCCTCCTAGGGTTCGTCACCTATTAGATTGGTCTGCCTCTCATGAGATCTGCTTCCTAAACTTGCATTCGCCGACACGCTCTGCTCCTAACGGGTCGGCTTCGTTGTTAGACCTTACCTTGTTGTCCCCTTCACTTCATAGGGACATCCACTTCTACATCCACCCTGATAACTTTGACTCGGACCATCATCCGGTTGTTCTGTTCCATAATAGCCTGATCGCCCCGGCTGGCCCGGGTCGGGTTTTGGTCAATTGGTCTAAGGCTAGCGCATGCCTCAATGAGATGTTAAACGCCTCCAATCCTACCTACTCAGAGTTCGAACAGTTCTGTCACCGGGCTATCCAGGCTCAGCAAGTGTTCCGGCGTTCCCAGGCGGCCCCGTCCCCACCTTGGTGGGACGCTACCTGCCAATCGCTATTGCGCCAGAAGCGGAGGTCCCTAAAGTGGGCCCGCTCTACTTGTTCCAGGGATCATTGGAAAAATTACAAGATGTTTGCTGCCAAACTACGGCGTCACATGAAACTCGTGTCTCGTCAATACTGGGATAAGATTTGTCGGGATAGCTGCTCAAGTGGCAGAATATTTAAGATTCTGAAGCGTCTTGCTAACAGGGAGTCCACTCATGTGGACAATGTTTTGTGCAACCCTCACCCTGTGGTTTCTGCCCATCGTCAGGCCGAGGTTTTCTTGCAGCATTTCCAACAACTAGATGCCTATGAACCCCTGCCTTTTGACCTAAGTGATGGGGACGTTTCTTTGGATGCCAGTTTTTCTTTGGAAGAGCTTTCAGACGCACTCAAACATACCAGGCCTACGTCCCCCGGCGCTGACGGTATATCCGCCCGCCTTTTGAAAAATCTCCACTCCGACAATCGGCAAAAGCTTCTCTCGATCTTCAACGACTCGTTTGAAAGTTCGTCGCTTCCGGCATCCTGGAAATTGGCCACTATCATCCCGTTTCGCAAGCCGGGTAAGCCGACTACGCAGACAAGTTCTTACAGACCGATTGCCCTGACTTCCGTCTGTGTCAAGGTGATGGAAAGAATGATCCTCCGTCGCCTCCTGATCTGGACCGGTGTGCGGAACACCTTTCCCCCCAGCCAGTTTGGTTTCCTCCCATTCAGAGACTGCACTACGGCTCTATGCACACTTGTTGATCATGTACGTCGTGCGAGGGCAAACAACCACTTTGTGGCCGCTGTGTGTTTAGATATTAAGGCTGCCTACGACTCCGTTTGGATTGACAACCTCATCTATAAATTGGCTTCGCTGGGAATTCGTGGGCGTATGGGCCGTTGGATCGCTGAATTTCTTACTGAGCGCCGGATCCAGATCAGATGGAGGTCGGCAACTTCTGGGGTCGGCCCCTGTCGTCATGGCGTGCCTCAGGGGAGTGTGCTCTCCCCTTTTCTATTTCTAATCTACCTGGCTGATATCGTGGAGATCTTGGAAGATGGCGTTTACCTCATAGTGTACGCTGATGACATTATCGTGTACGTAATTGGCCTCAACGAGCGTCGTGCCCGCGAAAAGCTTAACAGTGCCCTGCAGAGGATTTGTAATTGGTGTGCGGCCAACAAGTTAAGGATCTCGCCTGAAAAGTGCTTGGCCATAAATTTTTCACGCAGCCGTGACCCGGGCAACCCTCCGTTTGTTGCGGGGCAGGAGGTCTCTTGGAGCACTACGGTGAGGATCTTGGGTATCTGGTTTAGTCGCTCCCTTAACTTTCGCTCACACTTTTCGATGATCCGTATCAAAGCTCTTCGGCGTCTCAACTACATTAAGGCTGTGGCCAGCCACTCCAGGGGTGTTGCCAGCACGCACCTGCTGCGCATAATCAATGCTCTGATCAGAAGCCTCCTTGAATACGGATGTGCGCTTTTCTTTGATTGTAACAAATCTGCCATGATCACTCTGGAGAGAATCTACTATGCTGCTCTTCGTACTGCTACTGGCCTTCCCATGTGCACCCCCATTCCGGTCCTTCAACGTGAAGCTGGTGCAACCTCAATCCGCAGTCGCCTTCTGTTCCTGGCGAAGGCTTTTCTCCTACGGCAGCTTGCCCTTCCCCCGGGTCTTGTTCTCAGTGACTCTCTCAGGTCGACTCATCCTCCCGATGGCTTTGGCTCTAATTGGGCTCGCCTCTGTGACTCCTTGTCCGCCGCTTATGGCTTTGATTGTTCTAAGATACTTCAGTTCATCTGGCCTCCTCTTCCTCAGGAATTGACTCTTCACATAATTACTGAGGGCCTCCCCTTTCAGGACGTCTCGCTCCCTGATCGCGTCCTTGCAAGTGAATGGGTCCGCTGGCGCGAGGCCCACCGCTACTGTACTGTCCTTTCCTCCGATGCCTCCAAAGACTCTGCTAAGACTTCGGCGGCGGCAATTGATGCCGACTCCGACCGTGCCGTGGCTGCCTTGCTCCATCATTGCAATTCCATTTTCACCGCCGAGGCGATCGCACTCTGGTTGGCCATTACTCACCTTCCTTCGATACACAAGACTATTTTCCTTTTAACGGATAGCTTGTCTGTCTTGCGAGCTCTCCAGGCCTATTCACTTCGTTCTCCTAAGGTCATTCTACATCTGATCCATAGCATTTCGGTTTTGAGTAGTAGGGGCTACACCGTCACTTTGATCTGGTGCCCCGCCCATAAGGGTATCGTCCCGAACGAGAGGGCCGACGTACTGGCCAAAAATGGTCCTTATCTCTGCCAGTCCTTCCCTTGGGTGTCTCCGGAGGACCTGCGCTCGCACATCAAGAAGAGCTGGATTATTGAAAATGAGTTCTCTTGGCTCAACAGTGATTACGCTCCTACTTACCCTCACCTCACCACTGACCGGTCTTATTCGTTGTGGACCCCCTCCAGGCGAACGGATGTGCTTATTGCCCGATGGAGGGCTAGGATGATCCTCACCCAGCAGCGTCTCTTTCGCATGAACCAAGTTTTTTCCCCGCTGTGTAGGCATTGTTTTGAGTTGGATACCCCGGAGCACGTTCTACTACATTGCATGGTTCTCAAGGACCCTCGCCGACAGCTGCTCTTGTTGCTCAAGCTACCTGCCTCCTCGAGTTATAGCGAGATCATGTCTGTGGCCCTCTCATCTCCTCATGGTGTTGCGGCCCTAATCCGCTTTTCACGTGTGGCTCTTCCCCATCTTGTTTGACCGCTCTAGCTGATAGCCTGTGTGGACTTATTATTGTATTGTTTTTTCTTCCCTCGTCTGCCTGTGTCGTACATGATTTGACCCTGGCTGATTAAGTTTGTGTTTACCCTGGAGTTTCGAGACAAAAGCCTCCCTAACGGGTAGTAGCATACGTCTCAGTACTTGCCCACCAACCAACCAACCAACTGATTTATGCGGACTATGGGTTAAGTGAGGAGTCGCTCTTGTGTTTTTTTATGCAGGAGGACAAAAAAGTAAATAAGGAATGGTATGGTCATTTTTTGTAATAACGTAGAGTTATGATTGACGAATTGGGGGGGTGACACCATGGTTACTGAGGGTGACACCCTTTATCCGCCCCGGGTGTCACCCGTCCTAGCTACGCCACTGCAAGTAGTACCAATATTTTATTTAAACACGACATAATTGTTTCCATTTTGCATGTGCGAAATATAAAAGATGCTTAGGGCGGTTATTAAGCACTATTATAAATATTATCGCGAAATCTCAAATATTAATACTAGCAAAAGCCATGCTTTGTTTGGATTCGCGAAGCATTATTTTATAAAACAGATATTTGAAAGTAACAATATTTTTTTATTATTATTATTTTTGCATCTTTATTAAACAAAAACGTTATTTTATGTTTTGGCGCATTTTAATTTTTTACTTATGATGTAAAACTGGCATAAGATATTTTCGAAGCAAACTTTTACAATTTTTTTTTTAATTTTCAACTAAAAGCTCTTTTAAAGATGTTTTTACAATTTCAAGTAGCCACTGGTGTTTTTTAATTGTTTGAAATATGCATGTTTCCAATCTTTGTAATCAACATCCGATAATCTTTGATAGCTATTTTAGAATAATATATTTGAAGAAAGCTTGAAGAAAGTTACTTCTTCAAAATCCTATTTTCTGGAAAAACATTTGAAATCTGCTTTCGTTGATACTATGAATTTTCAACTGTAAAACATTTTATTTTAATTTCTTCATTTTTATACATGTTAGCGTATGAGAATTGCTGTAATTCTCTCCGCGTGGGAGAACTGTTTACTTTCTGCGAATGGCAACTCAATTAATGGAATTACCTTTTAATGAAGCGCTCTCTCATTCTTGCAGTGACGTTTTCACGAATAATTATTGTTGTGTTTGCGAACTTATTAAAGTCTTATTTTTCTATAAAATCCTTCTGATTAATGAGTCGATATTATTTAGCCACAATACGACCTTCGCAAAAATATTTATAAAGAGCTTGAACCAACAACTTCACGCAGATCTTTTAATTTTTCATTTATATAACAAATTTAAGAATTACTTTTATTTGTTTACAATTATTTTGTTGCCAGTTTACAAAAAAAAAAAAAAAAAAAAAAATCCATAATACAATTCTTTTAAAATGTTTAAGTGTCATCTGTGCAAACGATTTTGCGGGATAATGAAAACATGTTTTATTTAAAAAATTAATCATGATTCTATCTATAATTATTTACTCCATGATTTAAACTTTTTTTTTCTGAAAATATACGCGCTTCATTTTTAGCTCACAGGCTATCATAGCCTGAGAGCTTATGTGCCCGTCCGTTCTGTATGTATGTGCGTATGTGCGTAACGCGATAACTCATGATAAAAATATCGGATCCACTTGAAATTTTGTATGTAGGTATATCCTGACAAGGCGCTTCCCTGATTAGTTTTTGGAGTTCATTCGATATGTATAAGAGGGGAAACGGGGGGCTCATGCCCCCCGTTAGTTGATATAAATGGGATTTTCATGCAGAATTAAGTTTTCGTTCAAAATTTAGATTAGGATCATTCTGATGAGGCGATTCCGTGACTGTTATTAGGTGTTCATTGAATAAGTATAAATAGGGGGACAGGGGTTCTAATGCCCCGCCCCCCCCCCCTTAATTTATAGAAATGGGATTTTCATGCAGAATTAAGTTTTCGTTCAAAATTTAGATTAGGATCATTCTGATGAGGCGATTCCGTGACCGTTATTAGGTGTTCATTGAATAAGTATAAATAGGGGGAACAGGGGTTCTAATGCCCCCCCCCCGTTAGTTGATATAAATGGGATTTTCATGCAGAATTAAGTTTTCGTTTAAAATTTAGATTAGGATCATTCTGATAAGGCGATTCCGTGACTGTTATTAGGTGTTCATTGAATAAGTATAAATAGGGGGAACAGCGGCTCTAATCCCCCCCCCCCGTTAGTTGATATAAATGGGATTTTCATGTAGAATTAAGTTTTCGTTCAAAATTTAGATTAGGATCATTCTGATGAGACGATTCCCTGACTGTTATTAGGTGTTCATTGAATAAGTATAAATAGGGGGAACAGGGGCTCTAATGCCCCCCCCCCGTTAGTTGATATAAATGGGATTTTCATGCAGAATTAAGTTTTCGTTCAAAATTTAGATTAGGATCATTCTGATGAGACGATTCCGTGAGTGTTATTAGGTGTTCATTGAATAAGTATAAATAGGGGGAACAGGGGTTCTAATCCCCCCCCCCGTTAGTTGATATAAATGGGATTTTCATGCAGAATTAAGTTTTCGTTCAAAATTTAGATTAGGATCATTCTGATAAGGCGATTCCGTGACTGTTATTAGGTGTTCATTGAATAAGTATAAATAGGGGGAACAGGGGCTCTAATCCCCCCCCCCGTTAGTTGATATAAATGGGATTTTCATGCAGAATTAAGTTTTCGTTCAAAATTTAGATTAGGATCATTCAGATGAGGCGATTCAGTGACTGTTATTAGGTGTTCATTGTATAAGTATAAATAGGGGGAACAGGGGTTCTAATGCCCCCCCCCTTAATTTATATAAATGGGTTTTTCAAGCAGAATTTTCAGATTTCGTTCAAATCTCTGAATAGTTTTGGAAGTTTAATGGTTAAGTATAAAAGAGGGGGATAACTCCTTTTAAATTATATAAATGCTAAATGGGTTTTTATTAAGAATTATCTAATTTGCTCTGAATTTTGGATATAGATTTTTTATATGATAAAGCATGTCTTTGATAGTATAGGAGGTTCAATGATTAAGTATAAAAAAAAGAGGAAAGAAGAGAGCTGTTTCCCTTTCTTAATTTTTTAACGGAATTAACCCTTGAAAATATAAGGCTTTAATGTACAATTAGTATTTGTAGCCTGTGAGCTCAATGCCATCAGTTTAACTGGGCAGTATTCTTTATTTATTTATTTGCTAAAATGCTTCCGTATTGGAAATGCATGTAAAATAAATTAATTAAAATAATAATTTTTTTAACGTTTTACTGTAAAAAAAATTATATTCTGCAAATCTACAGATCATAATTTATTTTTGTGTTTAATTTGAAGTTAAAATATTAAATAGTTTTTTTGTAAAGCGTACGACAAATTGTAATTTGAGTGGACTAGTAGAGGATTCGCTTCGCTCATCCTAATTAAGTTATAACGAATTAAGGCTTTTTTCTTTTAAATTAACAACAACAACAAGATTATTTTCCAGTTTGTTTCTTAAGTTTAAATACAATTTATTGTATTTAAAAATTGTTTGCGTATTTTCCTTGCTCCATGTGCTTAAATTTGGGAATGTAACGAAAACATCCAACCGGTCAAAGTGACGCACACCAAATTTCTGTGACGTATGCAAATAAATCGTACTTTTTATCAGTTTTTTAAATATAATTTTTAAACATTTTGTAACTAATTTTTGAAAGTATGTGCATTCAGTAGGTCACCTTCATAGGTACCGTTTAATACAATCAGAATCGCAATCCGACATGTATTTTTTTCAGATTTGTTTGACGAAAGAATTATGCTTGGCTCAGGTAATTATTTCCTCCATGTACTCTGATTCGGTTGTCTTCGAAAATATCCAGCCAATGGAAAATGACGCATACCAAATTTCTGCGACGTATGCAAATAAATTGTGCTTTTTTTTTTTTTTTGACGTGACAACGTCTTGTAAATTGGTTTGCCGGGAGACACTTCAAGAAACTGCGTTACGTTACGTTACGCTCCGCTCACGATACGCGCTCACTTTTCTCTTAACTTTTTCCGGTCACTTGTGGGACCATTTTCTAAACGTGAATGTGAATTCACTGCAAGGAAGGGGCGGTGCTTAATAGGAATTTTAGATAGTATCAAACTAAGACGAAATACGTTATGTATTAGTTATTAGTATAAAGTACAAAGAAAATAAGTGTAGTTTATTTCGTAATTCGGTGGTATATTATGGAAAACTAATGATATGTGATTAGTGAAAGCCATTTTACTTTAGTTATATTCTGCTCATAGGCGTAACTAGCGGGGAGGCCGGGTGGGCCGGGCCCACCCCAGACAACCCAGGGCCCCCCCTAGAACTTTAAACTCTTGTGGTAATGTTAGAAGGTAAAAATTTTATTTTTTCGAGAAATTACACATGTCTCAGAGTGGGACGCTAAACTGGCTATTTTTTGCATTTGTCTTAGGTCTATATTTTTCAGATTTAGTCTCTTTTCTCGCTTTTTTACAATTATTTCTTACTTATCGATCACTACCAACAACACATGGTAACAGTATCAGCTTTTAAGAGCCTGCATCAGTTAAACCGAAACTCAAAATCCGATCACAAACCTATGCGTGTTGCCACCAGGAAGGCGTATCCCGAACCCAACGATTGACACTTTAAAAGACCAATGAAATTTTCCAAGCTTGTAATTAATAAGAAAATGGTCATCTCACGCCACCCTTTACCTCCAGGCGATAAAAAGGGGATAAGATACCCCAGGAAGAAAAAAGTCATTAGCAAATGCTAAAAACTCTCGCATCTTTTCAATACTGATAGCCCGAGGGATATGTGCATTTGGATAGTTTCTTCGAGATAATTTCTGACCAAAACACTCGGATCCGTTTTAAAACAACTCGACATTGACCTTTTTTGTTAGATAGTTTCAAGTGAAATTTATATGTAATTTTAAAAGACAACATACAGATCGTGATTATTATGTCAGAGATTGCACATTAAACATTTTCCAAAGAATCTCCTCTACATTTTAATATTTTTAAATGATTTTTTTAGCATTGAATAGCTGAGATCATTGAACTGTACAAAGACCGTTTTATATTTTTTCGATTTCGTTACGAGTATTTTATAGTGGCTTACATCAATAGAGCGAAATCCCAAGATAGGAATTTTTAAGATATCTCGTTTGTATTTTAATATTTTTAAATGATTTTTTTAGCATTGAACAGCTGAGATTTTTCGGTATAAAGACCGTTTTGTACTTTTTTTATTTTGTTTACAGGTGTTTTAAAGAGGCTACTTCAGTCAAGTGAAATCCAATGGAAGAAATTTATAAAAATATCTCTTCTACATTTTTATATTTTTAAATTATTTTTTGGCATTCGATACCTCAGATATTTCGGTACAAAGACCGTTTTGTACTTTTTCGACCTTGTTTATTTAAAAAGCTATTTCAGTCAAGTGAAATCCCATTGTAGAAATTTATAAAAATATCTCTTCTACATTTTAATATTTTTAAATGATTTTTTTGTCATTGGATAGCTGAGATCTTTCGGTACAAAGACCGTTTTGTACATTTTCGACTTTGTTTAAGGGAATTTTAAAAAAGCTACTTCAGTCAAATGAAATCCAATGGAAGAAATTTATAAAAATATCTCTTCTACATTTTAATATTTTTAAATGAATTTTTGTCATTGGATAGCTGAGATCTTTCGGTACAAAGATCGTTTTGTACTTTTTCGACTTTGTTTAGGGGAATTTTAAAAAATCTACTTCAGTCAAGTGAAATCCAGTGGTAGGAATTTATAAAAATATCTCTTCTACATTTTAATATTTTTAAATTATTTTTTGTCATTCGATATCTCAGATCTTTCGGTACAAAGACCGTTTTGTACTTTTTCGACTTTGTTTAGGGGAATTTTAAAAAAGCTATTTCAGTCAAGTGAAATCCAATGGTAGAAATTTATAAAAATACTTCTTCTACATTTTAATATTTTTAAATGATTTTTTTGTCATTGGATAGCATAGATCTTTCTCTACAAAGACCGTTTTGTACATTTTCGACTTTGTTTAGGGGAATTTTAAAAAAGCTACTTCAGTCAAGTGAAATCCAATGGTAGGAATTTATAAAAATCAATCTTCTACATTTTAATATTTTTAAATTATTTTTATGTCATGGGATGGCTGAGATCTTTCTATACAAAGACCGTTTTTTACATTTTCGACTTTCTCTAGGGGAATTTTTAAAAAGCTACTTCAGTCAAGTGAAATCCAATGCTAGAAATTTCTAAAAGTATCTCTTCTACATTTTAATATTTTTAAATGATTTTTTTTTTTTTTTTTTGTCATGGGATAGCTCAGATCTTTCGGTACAAAGACCGTTTTGTACTTTTTCGACTCTGTTTAGGGGAATTTTAAAAAAGCTACTTCAGTGAAGTGAAATCCAATGGTAGAAATTTATAAAAATATCTCTTTTACATTTTAATATTTGTAAATCATTATTTGGCATTCGATATCTCAGATCTTTTGGTACAAAGACCGTTTTGTACTTTTTTGATTTTGTTTACAGTTGTTTTAAAGAGGCTACTTCAGTCAAATGAAATCCAATGGTAGAAATTTATAAAAATATCTCTTCTACATTTTAATATTTTGAAATGAATTTTGTCATTGGATAGCTGAGATCTTTCGGTACAAAGACCATTTTTTTTTATTTTTTTTTTTTATTTATTTATTTTTTTTTTGTTTACAGCTGTTTTAAAGAGGCTACTTCAGTCAAGCGAAATCCTATAGTAAAATTTTATAAATATGTCTTTTCGACATTTAAAGATTTTTAAATGATTTTTTTGTCATGGGATAGCTGAGATCTTTAGGTACAAATACCGTTTTGTATTTTTTTTTTTTTTTTTTTTGTTTACAGGTGTTTTAAAGAGGCTTTTTCAGTCAAGCGAAATCCTATAGTAAAATTTTATAAATATGTCTTTTCGACATTTAAAGATTTTTAAATGATTTTTTTGTCATGGGATAGCTCAGATCTTTCGGTACAAAGACCGTTTTGTACTTTTTCGACTCTGTTTAGATGAATTTTAAAAAAGCTACTTCAGTCAAGTGAAATCCAATGGTAGAAATTTATAAAAATATCTCTTCTCCATTTTAATATTTTTAAATGATTTTTTTTTCTGTCATTGGATAGCTTAGATCTTTCTGTACAAATACCTTTTTTTACATTTTCAACTTTGTTTAGGGGAATTTTAAAAAAGCTACTTCAGTCAAGTGAAATCTAATGGAAGAAATTTATAAAAATATCTTTTCTACATTTTAATATTTTTAAATGTTTTTTTTTTTTTTTTTTTTTTTTTTTTTTTGTCATTGGATAGCTTAGATCTTTCGGTACAAAGACCGTTTTGTACTTTTTTGACTTTGTTTAGGGGAATTTTTAAAAAGCCTACTTCAGTCAAATGAAATCCAATTGTGGAAATTTATAAAAATATCTCTTCTACATTTTAATATTTTTAAATGATTTTTTTGTCATGGGATAGCTGAGATCTTTCGGTCCAAATACCGTTTTGTACTTTTTTAGCTCACAGGCTATCATAGCCTGAGAGCTTATGTGCCCGTCCGTTCTGTATGTATGTGCGTATGTGCGTATGTGCGTAACGCGATAACTCATGATAAAAATATCGGATCCACTTGAAATTTTGTATGTAGGTATATCCTGACAAGGCGCTTCCCTGATTAGTTTTTGGAGTTCATTCGATATGTATAAGAGGGGGAACGGGGGGCTCATGCCCCCCGTTAGTTGATATAAATGGGATTTTCATGCAGAATTAAGTTTTCGTTCAAAATTTAGATTAGGATCATTCTGATGAGGCGATTCCGTGACTGTTATTAGGTGTTCATTGAATAAGTATAAATAGGGGGACAGGGGTTCTAATGCCCCCCCCCCTTAATTTATAGAAATGGGATTTTCATGCAGAATTAAGTTTTCGTTCAAAATTTAGATTAGGATCATTCTGATGAGGCGATTCCGTGACCGTTATTAGGTGTTCATTGAATAAGTATAAATAGGGGGAACAGGGGCTCTAATGCCCCCCCCCCCGTAAGTTGATATAAATGGGATTTTCATGCAGAATTAAGTTTTCGTTCAAAATTTAGATTAGGATCATTCTGATGAGACGATTCCGTGACTGTTATTAGGTGTTCATTGAATAAGTATAAATAGGGGGAACAGGGGTTCTAATCCCCCCCCCCCCGTTAGTTGATATAAATGGGATTTTCATGCAGAATTAAGTTTTCGTTCAAAATTTAGATTAGGATCATTCTGATAAGGCGATTCCGTGACTGTTATTAGGTGTTTATTGAATAAGTATAAATAGGGGGAACAGGGGCTCTAATCCCCCCCCCGGTTAGTTGATATAAATGGGATTTTCATGTAGAATTAAGTTTTCGTTCAAAATTTAGATTAGGATCATTCTGATGAGACGATTCCGTGACTGTTATTAGGTGTTCATTGAATAAGTATAAATAGGGGGAACAGGGGTTCTAATCCCCCCCCGTTAGTTGATATAAATGGGATTTTCATGCAGAATTAAGTTTTCGTTCAAAATTTAGATTAGGATCATTCAGATGAGGCGATTCAGTGACTGTTATTAGGTGTTCATTGTATAAGTATAAATAGGGGGAACAGGGGTTCTAATGCCCCCCCCCTTAATTTATATAAATGGGTTTTTCAAGCAGAATTTTCAGATTTCGTTCAAATCTCTGAATAGTTTTGGAAGTTTAATGGTTAAGTATAAAAGAGGGGGATAACTCCTTTTAAATTATATAAATGCTAAATGGGTTTTTATTAAGAATTATCTAATTTGCTCTGAATTTTGGATATAGATTTTTTATATGATAAAGCATGTCTTTGATAGTATAGGAGGTTCAATGATTAAGTATAAAAAAAGAGGAAAGAAGAGAGCTGTTTCCCTTTCTTAATTTTTTAACGGAATTAACCCTTGAAAATATAAGGCTTTAATGTACAATTAGTATTTGTAGCCTGTGAGCTCAATGCCATCAGTTTAACTGGGCAGTATTCTTTATCATTTATTAATTTTGTTACAGATGTTTTAAAAAAGGATACTTCAGTCAAGTGAAATCGAATGCTAGGAATTTATAAAAATATCTCTTCTACATTTTAATATTTTTAAATGATTTTTTGGCATTCGATATCTCAGATCTTTCGGTAAAGACCGTTTTGTACTTTTTCGACTTTGTTTAGGGGAATTTAAAAAAAACTACTTCAGTCAAGTGAAATCCATGGTAGGAATTTATATAAATATCTCTTCTACATTTTAATATTTTAAAATGATTTTTTTGGCATTGGATAGCTGTGATCTTTCGGAACAAAGACTGTTTTGTACTTTTTTGATTTTGTTTACAGGTATTTTAAAGAAGCTACTTCATTCAAGCAAAATCCTATAGTAGAATTTTATAAATATGTCTTTTTACTTTTAAAGATTTTTAAATGATTTTTTGGCATTCGATGTCTCAGATCTTTCGGTACAAAGACCGTTTTGTACTTTTTCGACTTTGTTTAGGATAATTTTAAAAAAGCTACTTCAGTCAAGTGAAATCCAATGAAAGAAATTTATAAAAATATCTCTTCTATATTTTAATATTTTTAAAACATTTTTTGGCATTCGATATCTCAGATCTTTCGGTACAAAGACCGTTTTGTACTTTTTTGATTTTGTTTACAGGTGTTTTAAAGAGGCAAATGAAATCCAATGTTAGAAATTTATAAAAATATCTCTTCTACACTTTAATATTTTTAAATGATTTTTCTGTCATTGGATAGCTGAGATCTTTCGGTACAAAGACCGTTTTGTACTTTTTCGACTTTGTTTAGGGGAATTTTAAAAAAGCTATTTCAGTCAAGTGAAATCCAATGGTAGAAATTTATAAAAATATCTCTTCTACTTTTTAATATTTTTAAATGATTTTTTTGTCATTGGATAACTTAGATCTTCCTGTTCAAAGACCGTCTTTTACATTTTCGACTTTGTTTAGATGAATTTTAAAAAAGCTACTACAGTCAAGTGAAATCCAATGGTAGAAATTTATAAAAATATCTCTTCTACATTTTAATATTTGTAAATTAATATATTTGTCATTCGATATCTCAGCTCTTTTGGTACAAAGACTGTTTTGTACTTTTTGATTTTGTTTACAGGTGTTTTAAAGAGGCTACTTCAGTCAAATGAAATCCAATGGTAGGAATTTATAAAAATATCTCTTCTACATTTTAATATTTTTAAATTATTTTTATGTCATGGGATGGCTGAGATCTTTCTATACAAAACCGTTTTTTACATTTTCGACTTTCTCTAGGGGAATTTTAAAAAAGCTACTTCAGTCAAGTGAAATCCAATGCTAGAAATTTCTAAAAGTATCTCTTCTACATTTTAATATTTTTAAATGATTTTTTTTTTTTTTTTTTTTTTTTTTTTTTGTCATGGGATAGCTCAGATCTTTCGGTACAAAGACCGTTTTGTACTCTTTCGACTCTGTTTAGGGGAATTTTAAAAAATCTACTTCAGTGAAGTGAAATCCAATGGTAGAAATTTATAAAAATATCTCTTTTACATTTTAATATTTGTAAATCATTATTTGCCATTCGATATCTCAGATCTTTTGGTACAAACACCGTTTTGTACTTTTTTAATTTTGTTTACAGTTGTTTTAAAGAGGCTACTTCAGTCAAATGAAATCCAATGGTAGAAATTTATAAAAATATCTCTTCTACATTTTAATATTTTTAAATGAATTTTGTCATTGGATAGCTAAGATTTTTCGGTACAAAGACCTTTTTTTTTTTTTTTTTTTTTTTTTTTTTTGTTTTGTTTTGTTTACAGCTGTTTTAAAGAGGCTACTTCAGTCAAGCGAAATCCTATAGTAAAATTTTATAAATATGTGTTTTCGACATTTAAAGATTTTTAAATGATTTTTTTGTCATGGGATAGCTGAGATCTTTAGGTACAAATACCGTTTTGTTTTTTTTTGTTTTTTACTTTTTTTTTTGTTTACAGGTGTTTTAAAGAGGCTACTTCAGTCAAGCGAAATCCTATAGTAAAATTTTATAAATATGCCTTTTCGACATTTAAAGATTTTTAAATGATTTTTTTGTCATGAGATAGCTCAGATCTTTCGGTACAAAGACCGTTTTGTACTTTTTCGACTCTGTTTAGATGAATTTTAAAAAAGCTACTTCAGTCAAGTGAAATCCAATGGTAGAAATTTATAAAAATATCTCTTCTACATTTTAATATTTTTAAGTGATTTTTTTGTCATTGGATAGCTGAGATCATTCGATACAAAGACCGTTTTGTACTTTTTTGATTTTGTTTACAGGTGTTTTAGTGAGGCTACTTCTGTCAAGTGAAATCCAATGGTAGAAATTTATAAAAATATCTCTTCTACATTTGAATATTTTTAAATTATTTTTTGGCATTCGATATCTCAGATCGTTCGGTACAAAGACCGTTTTGTACTTTTTCGACTTTGTTTACAGGTGTTTTAAAGAGGCTACTTCAGTCTAGTGAAATCCATTGGTAGAAATTTATAAAAATATATCTTCTACTTTTTAATATTTTTAAATGATTTTTTTGTCATTGGATAACTTAGATCTTCCCGTACAAAGTCCGTCTTTTACATTTTCGACTTTGTTTAGATGAATTTTAAAAAAGCTACTTCAGTCAAGTGAATTCCAATGGTAGAAATTTATAAAAATATCTCTTCTACATTTTAATATTTTAAAATGATTTTTTTGTCATTGGATAGCTGAGATTTTTCTGTGTTAAGACCGTTTTGTACTTTTTTGGTTTTGTTTACAGGTGTTCAAAGAGGCTACTTCAGTCAAGCGAAGTCCTTTAGTAGAAATTTATAAATATATCTTTTCTACATTTAAATATTTTTAAATGTTTTTTTGGCATTGGATATCTGAGATCTTTCGGTACAAAGACCGTTTTATATTTTTTGGATTTTGTTATGGGAGTTTTAAAGGGGCTTACTTCAATCAAGCGAAATCCTATGAAGTTTTGAAGTTCATATAAATAAAAAATTTTCTCTTCTACATTTTAATATTTTTAAATGATTTTTTTAGCATTGAATGTTAGAAATTTATAAAGATATCTCATCTACAAGTAAATATAAACTGATGATTACCTCAATCAAGGAAAATCCCATGGTAGAAATTTATAAAGATATCTTTAAGATCATTTAAAAGTCATTTGTAAAGATCATTTTAATATTTGTAATTTTTTTCCATCATATAACTGATATCTTTCTTTACAAAGAACGTTTTATATCTTTTCGATTTTGTTATGGGTATTTTAAAGTGACTTACTTCAATAGATCTAAATCACATTTTAGAAATTTTTAAAGATATCTCGTTTGTATTTTAATTGTCTTTAAACTTTTTTTTTTCGGGGGGGGGGGGGCATTAGATATCGGAGATTTCTCTGTACAAACACCTTTTTACATTTTTTCGATTTTTTACGGGTATTTTAAAGTGGCTTACTTGAATAGAGAGAAGTCCCATTATAAAAATTTATAAAGATATCTCGTCAACATTTTAATTTTTTAAATGATTTTTTTAGCATTGAATTTCTGAGATATTTCTGTACAAATACCGCTTTATATTTTTTTCGATTTTTTACGGGTATTTTAAAGGGGCTTACTTCAATGAAGCGAAATCCTATCACAGAAATTTATAGAAATATCTCGTCTATATTTTAATAATCTTTTTTATATTGAACAGCTGAGATCTTTCTGTACAAAGGCCGTATTACAATTTTTGATTTCGATACAGGTTTTTTAAAGTGACTTACTTCAGTCAAGTGAAATCCCATTGTAGAAATTTATAAAGATATCTCGCCTACATTTAAAAAAAAAAAAAATATTTTTATTTTTTTTTCTCTTACATTGAATAGCTTTTACGATTTCATTTATTTTAAAGAGGCTACTGCAGTTAAACGAAACAATGCCTTCGCTTTAAAACTAATGCTATGAGAGAAATTTATAAAAGTTTATCATCTGCGTTTTAATAGTTTTTTTTTTCTTTTTTTTACTTTGCCTAGTTGATATCGATTTGCACAAAGGCCATTTTCTATTTTTTCGATTTATTTTACGGGTATATATATATATATATAAACTTTAATTAAACGAAACAATTTACTAGCTTATGATAATTCTTTTGACGATAATCCAACGGTCGAAGTTTATAAATAAGTCTCGTCTGCATTTTAATATTTTTCCCCTTTAATAGCTCAGAGGCCTCTTCAAAGGCCTATTTCTACTTTTTTAATTTTCTTTACAGGATAGTTTCATTTTCGGAACCGTTTTCAAAAGTGATATTATCCTCATATTTAAAATCTACAGTCAGTATCGAAAAAAGTAAAAAGCGGCCTCTATACAAACCATCGTCAGCTATACCATGCAGAAAAAAAAAATAATTAAAAATTGGAATGAAAATATGGTATCTTTTAAAAAATCTTCCATAGGTTTAGTATAATTGAGTTTGTCTTTTTGCGTGACTGAAAAAACCGCTATTCTAAAACTTAGATCAGTTAGACTATGACAGACTTTGGAATATATGCGTATTATTTAGTTAAAATAGTATAAGAACTTTAAAAATCATTCGTTTATCTTTCTGAAAGGGAAAAACAAAGGAAAGACAATTTATATACAATAAAGCATAAATATATCATTTACGGATGTGAATTTTACCGCAACAGAATATATTTTCTAAAGTATTGTAAATTAGTCATAATTTTCGATAGAAGTGTCAAAATAAATATATTTCTATCTTTTAAATTAGTGCTATCCAATTTAATCATGAATTGCATAATAATTACTTTATATTTTAGAGTGGGTATACTGCAAACTTTTATTGATTAAAATAGAAATATTTATGAAATATTTATGAAAAGGAACATTTAAACTAATTCATTAAGAATTGTCTAAAAGAATGATAAGAAAAATTTAATACAAATGTATTTATTCGCGAATATATCTATTCATTTTTAATGTCAGAACCATTGTTATTTTCTTTCTGCCCTTTCTTCTTTTCCCTTTGTCGTCTGCAGATGACAAAAAGTTAATTCTATTATTTTTTATAAATTAACGAATATTTCATTTTGATGTTGTCCGCAATTAAAGAATCTTTTTTAGAAATTAAACTTTAAATTATATGGAAGAAAAATAATAATTATAAATTAACGAATATTTCATTTTGATGTTGTCCGCAATTAAAGAATCTTTTTTAGAAATTAAACTTTAAATATATGGAAGAAAAATAATAAAAATGTTAAATGTGTTTTTATTCGAAATCAATAATGCTTTTAAAGTACATTTGAGATTGAATGCCTAGTTAAACAAACTTTTTGAAATCAACATGTATTTACATCATTTCTGAAATTCATTTCTGATCGAACTATCATGCATTCAGAAAAGTATGTTTTTATTTTTTTTTATCCTAAACCAGCAAACAACATTTTACTAATAGCCACAGGCAAGATTTTACACCTTCGTCCCTGTAGAAGTTCCCCCTTAGACTCCCTGGAGGTAAACCCATATCGTCTTTCACCCTAATTACTTTTAAGGCGTCTCCCTTTTAAAGGCGGGGTTAAACACCATTTTCTACTATTTTAAATCAAAGTATTTCAACTTTTTATACAAATAGCATAGATTAAATTTTTGTAAAAATCAAAATAAAAAACATTTTCTGAAAGCTAAATAATTAAACTCTGCATACTGTTTTACCAAATTTTAAAATGTCAAACAGATTTTTCGTAATAAGACATTAAAAGTGAATTTTAAAGACTATAAAATAACGCACTTGTATCGCCTTAAAATTAAAAAAAGAAATAAAATTTCAGAATGACGTGCATAGTTTAAACCTACAGGTTTTCAAAACAACAAAAATTATTAAATTTGAGCAAAATGCAAAGGAATGAAAGCGATAAATTTCTTCCATTGAAATAACATTAGCCGTTCTATCTCGGAGCGTTACTGATGTAGGGCCTTAAAGAAAACCGGTCACTCCTTTTGAAAGAGGACTGCATTCATTTGTACGATTGGAAATCAGCCGAAGGCTAAAAGAAATCGTCATTTCCTGTCACTGTCTAGGGTTTTTCAATACTGCACCATTGGGGGGGGGGGGGTCTTAATTAGTCACATCTGTTTCTTCCTCTTTTTTTTGGAAACGAAGCTGAATTCTCAAATTCCAGGAAAAACACAAAAACACATGCTCGCATGCTTCTGTTGTTAGTTTAGTTGCTGTAGTGCTAAGGTGTTTTTTTTTCTTTTATTGTGCGTTTCGCTATGACTGATATTAATCCTCTTCAGAGAAGAAAATTATGAAAAAGATGGATATACGAGATCATTTTTTAAATCTTCGAATTCCTTCAAGCGTTCATTTAATCCAGGTATATTTGAAAAGTATATAATTCATTTATATTTAGGTTTCTGAAAGATATTAACTTAAACGTTACAGTTTTCATATATTATCCTTTTGTTAAGTTTGTTCTCAAATCCAAAGGAACTACTTTCAAACAATTTTTAGATGCGTTCGTAATTATGTAAATACGTAGCACCTATTGTTGTCGTTCAGTCTGTTTGTCCATCCGCCCGCATATAACAACGCAAAAACTACCCAACCAAATCGTTTGAAATTTAAAATATATAATTATTAAAATCCGATGCATAGATCAATTACAGGGACAATCAAAAGTATTCCGTTACATTACGGTCACTGGGGAAAGAAGTTTCAAATGCATTTTAATCGTTTGAAATTTAAAATATATAATTATTATATAAGTTTGTCGAGTCATTTCAAATTTTATGAAAATCGGATGGATAGATTAATTACAGGTACAATCAAAAGTATTCCGTTACATTACGGTCAATGGGGAAAATTTTCGAATGCATTTTAATGATGTTATAAAATTGATACGCATCTGTGAAGTACATATTATAATATACATTTTGCATAACCTTTGCATTTTATGAGATTAATATTGTTACTGTAGAGTGTTACAAATTATTTTCTGTATAAAACAAAGCAGATAGTATTTACAGGGACACACAAAAGATTTTGGCTGCTATACTGTATCCGAAATACTGTGTACTATTACATCAAGATCTGAATAATTTTAAGTTCGTCCGTAATTATATAAATAACTAGCACTTATGTTCTTCGTTCAGTCTGTCAGTTCATCCGTCTTTACAATCTATGCCACAAAAAATATTTATTATTAATTTACACTGCCACTCAAAATATTCCCCTACATAATGATGATATACGAGGATTTATTGTTTGGGGCGTGTTTTAATTATATTCAACTATTTCACTTTTATGAATATGGTATACGTTGCTTAGGTGTAATAAAAGTTGTATGTCCATGTATATTTACAAAAAAAAAAAAAAAAAAAAAAAAAAAAAAAAAGATTTTAACCACTATACTATATCTGATGTACCGTCTACTATAACATCAAGATCTGAATATTTTTAAAATTTCATTATCGCACGAACGCACCTCATTTGCTAGGCTTCATGTGCAATTTCCAACTTGTTTTATTAATTCTTTTTTAAAAAACGCACGAAATGGGCAAGTGGGTAAACGGAAAAAAAAGTTATCGGAAAAAAGTGACATAAACTATACAAAAGCGGAAAAAAATGACTCGGAAAAAAAAGTTACTGGAAAAAGAGGGACAAGGAAAGAAATTACCAGAAAAAAAGTGACAAGGAATTGATTTTGGGATTTCATTGGTTAAGTATATATAGAGGGATTTCTACAGAGGTAGTGACATCCCCGACCTACGATCCGTTGCCGCACCCGGTAGTGCAAAGAAGCCCTTGTCAGGGCTAATTTTTCGAAGCAAATGCCGGCAGGTCACGGAGATTCTGCGGCGAGCCCAGTGCCAGCCTTTTCCGAAGATGAGTACGAGGCAAGGAGAGCAGTAGTTTTGCGCCAGAAGGATTTTGATATTGAGGATGTAGGTGCTAGGAAGTTTTACGATAACCCGAGTTTAATTCCGCCGGGTAGTGATTTATTTGTCCATCTAAAACTTGGCATTCAAGAGTTAAGGGATATCGTTAATGATTATGATAGTTATGGAATGCAAAAAGAGTGGTATTACTCTGTTCAAACCCCTGAACTTGAAAAGGCTCTTAGAAATCAGAATGCTAAAATGAGAAAAGATTTTGCTAATAGTTTAAATTCTAAAACTAAAAATAGTAGAAAAATTGAGGAAAAACCGGAGAGTTCTTCTACTGATACGGAGGATCGTACTCCTAAAAAAGCTAAAACTTCTGATACCGCAAGTTTTGAAATTGATCTTAAATCCGACGTTAGTTCAGTCAATGGTTCTGAAATGGATCATGATTACTTTGAAGAAAGCCCATTAGAGGGCGACACGAGGATAGACGCCTATTCAAATTTAGTTAGCCAGGAAGCCCCTATTCCAAATGATAAAAAAGCCGAAACCGCTTCGAAAGATAAGATAAAACCTCCTAAACCGATAATGGTTAAAGATATCTCCGATATTACGGACTTTACTACTAATCTCGAAAAGGATTGCGATCCAAATTTCATCGTCGAAGTCGCAGGAAAATTACTAAAAATTAATGCAAACTCGCTTGAAATTAAAGAAAAAATTGTCAATTATTTGAAAGACAAAAAATACCAATTCTGGGTCGTTCCCGATTCCATCTCTCCCGTAAAATTCGTTATTCGTGGTCTCCCGACTAGCTGTAAAACGGAAAAAATCTTTGATGAGCTGAAAAACCTCGGCTACCACGTGATCAAAATCGCTCAGATGAGCAGCAGAAAAGACGGTCGTGTACTCCCTCTTTTTCAAGTACAGTTAGAAAGAAATGAAAAATCTAAAAAACTCGTCGATCTGCAAACCCTTTTCAAAATTCGTGTCGAAATTGATAATTATAGACCCCCCAAAAAGGCAGTCCAATGTTGGAACTGTCAGGGGTTCTACCATATCAGCACTCAGTGCTTCATGGATCCGAAATGCGTGGGATGTGGAGAAGTTCATCGCTCTCCACAGTGTCCCAGAAAAAACTGCGAAAACCCCTCTAAAGAGGAAAATCATGAAAAACCGCCACCGGTTTGTTGTAATTGCGGTCTTAACCATCCTGCATCATACAAGGGATGCAAAAACTTTCCCGTAAAACCTAAATTCCGTAAAACTTACGCTGATATCACTAAAAATGTACCGGAAAAGCAAAATCCTACTAAAACGGAAAATAGCCAACCTAAAAAGAAAATTGCTCAATCTGCCCCAAAAAAGGCTACCATCGAACCGGTCCAACTGTATCAGTTAGAAGAACTCAAAGGAAGCTATGTAAAACTTAACGAAACTTTAGAAAAAATCAAATTGGAATTGAAAATAGATTCTTTTGATGAACTTACGGAATTTTTCGTTAAACTTTATGAAAAAATTGTTTCGGAAAAAGATACTGCTAGAAAAAGATTAACTTTTATGGACGGCATCGCTAAGATGCCACAGTCCTAATTACTATTGTAGTACTTGTAAATTTTGTAAATATTTAACTTTTCAACTTGTAAATAGTATTATTTTTTCTTTAAAATTAATTTTGTAAGTGTTTTAAAATTTAAGTGTAAAAATGTGTGGTCCCTGAATTGGGTCTTTGTTTAAATTTCTGCGCCTGCTGACTCACCTGCCTGTGTTCTGAGTTGACTACCGGAGGATGGGCTTGCCCAACCAATGGGAAATCAGCTCGGACTTTGCCTCCTGACTTCTCACCATCTTCATGACGTTTCTCTCTTATGGTCACAACTTGAGTGACTCACTACTTGTTATGTGTCGGGGATGTGGGACTTGGTCCCGGGAACCTCGAGAAACAGTTGTCATCCATCCATCCATATATATAGAGGGGATCGGGGGGAGGGTCTTAATTTAGGTAAATGTGTTTTTCATGCTGAATTAACTGCTTTGATTCAATTTTTGGACATATGATTACCACCCCCACCCCATCCGACCTAAATTAGTTATGGGGTTCTTTTGCTTATTATAAAGGGGGGACAGGTAATTATCTCTCTCTCAAATTAGATAAATCGGTTTTTATCTAGAACATCCGATGTATTTCTAATTTTAAATATAGATTCTTTCTGATAAGGTAAATCCCTGAATAGCTTTAAGGGTTTAATGGATAAGTATAAAGAGGGGGGGGGACGGGGAGTAATCCCTCTTAATTAAATAAATGCCTTTTTACGCAGAATTATCCGATTTACCTCGAATTTTAGTCATAGGTTATAGGGTATTTCTCATTAGTTATGGGGGTTCTTATGCTATTGAAAAGAGGAGCGGGCAAGCAATTATTTCCTCCTCAAATTAGATAAGTCGGTTTTTATTCAGAATTATCCGATGTATTTCAAATTTTAAATATAGGTTCTTTCTAATAAGGTGGATCTCCGAATAGTTTCAAGGATTTAATAGCTAAGTATAGAGGGAGACACAGAGGATAACCATCCTTAAATTAAAAAAATGGCTTTTTATGCAGAATTATCAGATTTGCTTCAAATTTTGGATGTCCGGTACATATCACGGGCGGCTAGTCTCTTAGAAAATTTGACGATCAGGGGATTTTTCGGTAAAAGTTTGCCACAAAAAAGCCCAAGTAAAATAAAAAAGCGAGTTGAATGCAACTGAACGCAAATAACAAATAAAATGAAATTTTCTTTATTTTTTAATTTAACGATTGAAAACAATTATGCCAGAAAACATAACACATTTTATCGTTTTCCTTATAATTATTGCAATTCATTTTGTATTTAAAACTGGTTTATTTATTTATTTATTTTTTACTTGTGAAAAAAGTAATATGCTAAATCATTTGTTGTATTTGTCATTTTAATTTACGCCGAATATTTATCATTTAAAACTGGATTTTTACTAATTAATGTCCCATATTACACATCACAAAATATAATATAAAACATTTAAAAAATAATGTTAGAAAATTTTAATGTACAAACTATGTTATGTGTCACGAACGAATGAACTAGTGAATTCATTAACTTGTAGTAGTAATAATAATAATAATAATAATAGTTTTTTATTTCTAGCTTATGTTGGTAATTAGAAAGTTAATTGTTTAAAAACCTGTAGTTCTTGATAGATCTTCAGTATTTGGACGCTTAAAAAATTAAAAAACAAATTTAAATAAAAAAAAAAATGATTTTAATAAAAACAGGATATTTTTTCTTTGTTAGGATATTTATAGAATACTGAAAAATGCTATGCAGAAACATAAACCATAGTTTTAAATGCAAACAGCTATTGAGGATATGTAAACAAATCCTTTAAACTGTTCAGGGATTTTATTTTATGAGAAAGGACCTATATCCAAAATTTGAAATACATCGGATAATTGTGCATAAAAACAATTTATCTAATTTAAGGGGGGAATAATCGCCCGTCCTCCCACTTTTTAATTAGCAAAAGAATCCCATAACTATTCAGGGATACCCCTTATCATAATGAACCTACATTCAAATTTTTAAGCAAATGGAATAATTCTGCGTAATTTTTTTTTAATTTAAGAAAGGTTATTTCTCGTTCCCCCTCTATACTTTACCATTAAATTTCGAAAATTCTTCAGGCATTATATACTGCGACGACATACTGACAACTTTAATCTGGGCAGAAGATAGATAGCGAAATCCCATTGTGAAAAGGTATGCAGGAGTGAAAGTATCTTCATTCTAAAGCTGAGAAGAATAGCTGTAATTGACCTCAAGGAACTAGAAAATGATTTCACTGGTCTAGTGGCAATGAGCTGAGGGGTGGGATTGTTGAGGTAGAGAGGGAAGGAAGGTAGTTGGAAGAGAGACATTTGCTGGTAATGTACTAGAGAGTACATAGATGTAAGGTGGCTTAGACGTGCTAAGCGAAATGTAATATTGGAGTGTGGCTCCTATGTAGTTGTAATGTCGTTTCATTTTTTTTTTTTTTATTAATTAATCTATAGTTCTAATAAAGAACTTGAGGAACTAAAAATGTGTTATTGATAAACTAAACAAATAAACCAACTGAATAAAGAGAAACTGAGGACACGACACCACAATACTAGATATAAGCCTTGTCAGAAAGAACCTATATCCAAAATTTGACACACGTTGGATAATTCTGCTTAAAAACCCATTCATCTTATTTAGAACAGAGAGGGGTGGGGTAATCGTCCATTCCCAAAACTAATCAAACAAGCGTCTTTTCAGTATGAACATATATCCGAAAATTGAACCAAAACATTTAATTTAGCAAGAAAAACTCATTTGCCTAAATTAAGAGCCACCCCCCCCCCCACCCCCCTTTCATACTTAACCAGTAAATCCCCAAAATCAATTCCTTGTCACTGTTTTTTTTTTCCGGTAACTTTTTTTTCTTGTCCCTTTTTTCCGGTAACAATTTTCCCGTGTCACTTTTTTTTCCGCTAACTTTTTTTCCTAGATTCAGGATTAAAAAGCTATGTAAGTGAGAAATGTTCTTCATTCTTTGATAAGATTTTTCAGAAGACGATTCTCACTGTGGATGATTTGAAACGAATTTGCGACATGGTAGCGACAAAAAGGAGGAAAAATGGTTGTCATGCGATCAAAATTCCTTATAACTCATTAACTAATTTATATATTTATTTTTAAAAAATGGAGACTGTGTTGTTTATAAGTAACTCTATCTCCCCCAGCCACTGTTTTGAATCGAAAACTTGATGTATAAAGCCACTATTAGATTCAACAACATTTCGAAAAATTTTTGAACCAACACTTGATTTCCTCCAACTGTTCGTGAAATATCCTCACAACATCCAGTGTGATAGCAAACAGCAATATCCCCCAACTTTTTTTCTGCAGTTCCAAAAAAAAAAAAATCTCTGCTAGCCGAGACTTTTCCTCGTGCATCGAGCTAAAATGCTCGATGCACGATGAAAAGTCTCGGCGAAATCGGAGATAAGCGATTGATAGGAATAGGCGATAAATATTAACGGCTGGTAGTAGTAGTCTTGGTTTTCCTGCTATTCCTCCAACTTTTTGCAAATAATTGTAACCTTTTTCTCTCTTTGAACGGGAAAAAGTTGGGGTTAAAATCGGCTGAAAAGTTTGTTGCGCGTAAAAGTTTGTGAATCTGATAGCAGCTAAAGACAGAAAAAAGTTTCATCCAATTAGTTTCTTTGATAGATTGTACGTTTTCAGGAATCTATTAACAAGCGAACTTTCCTTTGTGTATTATCAGTTCTAACAAAACTATTTTTATTTTTTTCTATCTTTACGGAAGAAAATATTGGATTCGTGAAAATTTTCGAATTCCGTTTTTTGGCGGATTTACCCGTTTTAGGGATCAGAGATTCCTAGTTTTTAGTAAGAACAAGTTTTCACAAAATGTCTGTATGTGTATATGTGAATCAGACTCTGTCTCTATGTGACATAAATTTTGGCGACGCTCTATCTCAAGAACTAATGCACGGAATGTAATAAAAATTTATATTCAGGTAGTCCCTAATACAACTTGATACTGATTAATTTTAGTTGCAAATCACTCAACAGACGGCGCTTCTACGCTGCTTTTTTTTACGATTAACGCAACAGCTATATCTGAAGAACTAAGGCACGGATATCAACCAAACTTCAGATTCAGTCAGTACTTAACATGAATTGATATTGCATTCGTTTCTGTGTAAATCGCTCAACAAAAGGCGCTGGTATGCTAATTTTTTCACGATTTTTGGAATAGCTCTATCTCAAGAACTATCGCACGGAATTTAATTAAAAATTATAATCAGGTAGTTCTTGATATAGATTGATACTGATTAGTTTTTGGTGCAAATCGCTCGACAGGTGCGCTGCTATGGTGCCTTTTTTACGATTTACGCAATAGCTATATATAGATATAACTAATACACGGATTTCCTTTAATCTTCAGATTCAGTTAGTTCTCAACATGAATCGATGTTGTTTGCATTTTGGTGCAAATTGCTCAACAGGTGGCACTGCTTTGTTGCATTTTTCACGATTTGCGCAATACCTCTATCTCAAGTTCTCAGGTGCACGAATTTTTATCAAATTTTAGATTCAGTAAATCCATGAAATTAACTAGTTTTGTTCATGTTTTGTTGTCAATCTCCCAATATGTGGCGCTGCAATGCTGAATTCTTCTCAATTCCTGCAATATCTCTATTTTAAGAACTAATCAGTGAGCTTCACCAAACTTCACATTCAGGTATAGCTTGATAAATATTGTTGCTGTTTATGTTTTGGTATGAATCGCCCAACAGGTGGCTCTTCACAATGATCATAAATTACCATTTAATTTTGGCACTGAGGTAGCAAACTTTGACGCTTTAAGGGTGTATTCGAAAAAATGTTTTTTCTCTCTCAGCAGCTCAAAATTTTCCTATACATTTTCAGATTCATTTGTAAAAGTAAAAACATGAAACTTGCTGAGATAATTTTTGAAGATATGTTATAAGATGCCGTATGACTTCATTTTTCTCTGAATTTATTAGAATTTGATTTATCGACAATTATTTTCTCAGCATGACCCTTTTTTTTTTCGTTCCCAGATCTCTCGCTTT
Organism: Maratus speculifer; assembly: GCA_964019185.1. Taxonomy (NCBI): domain Eukaryota; kingdom Metazoa; phylum Arthropoda; class Arachnida; order Araneae; family Salticidae; genus Maratus; species Maratus speculifer. The sequence continues at coordinate 114,203,900 of OZ025294.1, forward strand.
GGAAAACTCGGTTCAAAAGACGAACTTTGACTGCATTTTTTGTAATATTTTCTGCATTTATCAAAAAATCGCAGTCATGGGACCTAATATAGTTTCTAAATAAGAGAATTTCCCAGTTTAGTGCGTTTGAGAGCAAAAGTGAATCTTAAAATAAATCAGAAAAAGAAAGTTTTGGGATTGCCACATTCGACTAGTTACTAATACTATTATTGTTTGGAAATTATTAAACAGTTTACTATAAAACAACATTGTCACACTATTATTGTTTTCCAAACTATAATAGTTTTTACAATTACTGTTTGAAAATTATCAAATATAGATGGGGTCGTGGCCCCCCCTAGAAAAATTCTCTAGTTACGCCTATGATTCTGCTCATTGAAAAATTCTTTAATATGCTGTTTACAAAATTCAACATTTGACATCAATAAACATGAAGTAAAATGTGTTTAACAAACACAGTGTATTGCAAGTTATTGTATGTATATTTGTATATAAATACGTATGTATGTGTAAAGGTAAAAATAAAATTTTGTTAATATGAAATTCAGTGCGAGATTCTTTGTATAAATTAATGTTTTAAATATAATTCTTTGCATAAATAAATGTTTTAAATTGTTACTATTATTTCATCCTTCTTCCTACTATACGAATGAATATTCACATTAAAATTATTTTACAACTCAAAGTCGTTGTCACGTAAAACTTTCGCCCGTATACCGACTTTACAGGCAACCAATTTTTTTTTTTTTTAATAAGGGTTTTTAAGGATGTTTTAATAAGGGGGGGGGGGGACGCAAATTTTTTAAATAATTGTGAATGGGTCTGCGCAAGCAGAAGGGGGGGGGCTGTCCGGGCTGTACTTGCTGGATACAAACAATATCTTATTTTATATAGTAAAACCTTCTAAAACGGAAGCCTATAAAACAGTTTTAAATTCCGTTTTAGACAGTTTTTTTTTTTTTTTTTTATAAATCATAGTAGGGTTTGAAATGTCGTAAAATGTGGCTCCAGCTGGATTGACATGCTAAGTTTGATATTTTTATTTTTTCTGCAGGTTTTGACATATAGGTTTCAAAAATCTTAGGTGCCATTTTTTTCTTACACATTTTTGCGGTGATTTTGTAGATGGCGTCCAAGATGGCTGCCATTTACTGACTTCTTTAATATTTTGGCATATTATTGACCAGTATGTCAAATTACATGTTTTCGGGGTCAGGAAACACAAATCTATAGTAAAACTAGGAATAAATTGAGTTTTTAAAGTGTTTTAGGTGATAAGATGCAAATAAAGCACAAAAATATGGTAGCCATCAGATATACAAGTGTTTGATCAACCAGTTATACACAACCAAATTTTTAAAATGAAATAACGTCAATTAAATGAAGACAGTGAACAGAACTATTAAAAATAGCATTGTTATATATATACAAAACTGGAATGTTACTTATCCTCTTTTTAATCATTACTATGGCTGTGATGACATTGATAGTCCTTTGTTTTGTTGCAGTCACTGCATTTGCAAAGGACAGTACAAACCAGAGAATTACTTAAGCAAGAACATTTTCCAATTGTACACCTTCTGTTACAAACCTATTTTACAAGTTCAATAACTCCTTTGAGCGTAGGTAACTGCAGGCAGACTGGAGAAAATACTTTTTTTTTTTATTTCTCAACCATTGCCAATAAGGAGAGGTATTGTAGGTCGAGGATTTTTCTAGCCTTTTCCAATGGTGCAAATTAAGTTGGATCGTAGAATATGCGGCTTCAGTGCTCCAAGGGTAGGGTGGTAACTTCTTCTCCTTTGAAACTTTCAATTCTGATAAACTGTTATTTTAACTCTAAAAGCTTAAAAAATTACTATTTTTTAAATATGTCATATTGGTAAATTTTTCAAACAACAGATTGGATAATAGACAAACATTGAGTTCCTTAAGTTCTTGAAAAGCTATTATAAATACTGTCAGAACACTAATGTCTCACATACACTTTTATCCACTTCTGTTTTCAAATACCTACAAATTTTCTTCCGCTGTGTCCATCGGTATATGAATATAAACCTGGTAAAACTTTGCTTTTATGAGCACCTATTGCTCGACATCTTTCAATAAAATTAATTTTTCTGTATTTATTGCCTTGACCAGGGGCAAAATTGATTTTACTCTCTACTAGATGACTTGAAACCAAGCCAATCAGCAATATGAAAATGCCAGTATCTTACGAAAATACATCGATCTCATAATTTTCATGATAGTTCATGATATAAAGTACAAGAAGAGATATAATGGTGCCTGTTTTTTATATGTGTATAATCACATAATTCTGAATCGAAAACATTCGCCTGGACACTGCATGCCTTACTGTCAAAAACGAGAACAAATTTCTTCTCACTAGCAGCAAATACTTGTAGTAATTTATTCACGAAATGCTCAGTTAGCTGTGATTGTGTCTCATTTTGCGAAAGAATTTTCTTTAATAGCATCAACATTATATTGGTACTATTTGTAACATTAAATCTTATAGGTTCTGTCACCTTCAATGTTTTCTTACGAGTTTACTCCTTCAATAAATGCTCCAGGTATTGGTCGAATATAATTCTCCACTCAGTGTATCCATTTCTCATTTTCATAATGATCATGGTAAAAGCATTTGCAAAGTCTTCACAAGTTTTCATGGCAGGTATCTTTTTTACTGATAGTACGATTACCTTTCCATCTATAATAAACAGGTTTTTTTTATTGGAGAAGTAATTGAGTATTCTAATGTTTGAACTGTGGGAGAATGATTATATTGCTCTGTTTCTGCAATAAATGAACCGTTGGCAGGTGGAATATGAAGAAATCTATCAGAAGGAAATAATGATCTTGATGTTACCGATAACTCTTAGTTTCTCATTGCATCTTTTAGGTTTGTAGACATTTGATCTGGATTCTATAACAATAAGAAAACGAGCAAGAAGTTGCCTATATTCTCGAATTTTAACCAATTTATCACCAATCTTAAATGCAGTCTTCTTGTTACAACTACTGAATGTCTTTAATTTTTTTCATTAGACGTTAAAGTGACAATTTAGCGTATTTACTCTGTATTCTGTTTCTTGTAAATTCTTTAAATTCCAATTGCCTTTTTTGGTCACGATTCAGAATATCATCCTTCACAGATGCTGGAACTTTCATAGATGATGCAATATTCATTAGTGTGGTATTATCTTGGAAAGAATTTCCTGCAAAATGATTCCGAATATTCTCCTTAACGATTTCTGCATTATGAAAATTTTTTAGTGACATGAAAGTCTAAAATTGATAGTGTTTCCTTGGCTGCATTAAGATTTCATTTAGACAATACTTTTAAAAAAAATGAAAATAAAACTTGAAACGTCTGGTGCACACAAGATATACCTTCGAGTGCGCTTTCATTCTGATTTAAACCAATAACTCCACTAATGTTCTTTCAGTTCTTTGATTTTGTATTCCAAGTTCTTGTTTAATAGTTTCGTAAACGGCATTTGGATACTGAAAAAAACCCAGATTTAAGAGTATTCCATGCTTCTAGATATCTTGTTTTAAGGTCCTTCATCTGTGCTATGTATCTATCATAATGAAATAAGTCATAAACAAAATAATGTTTGATTTCTTTCCTCTAATGACGCGAGGTGCAATGTTACTGAGATAGCAATCACCTTGACGAGTTTCACGGATGAAACGTAACAAAGACCCAAATTGGTTCATATACTGTAGTAGGAATTTTGCCATGTCACCACTATTTTGTGTAATATGTTGAAGACAATTCTTTTCAACTAGTTCTTTGATCTCTTTAAACAAAATTGTGAAGAATTCTTCCAAAAATCTGAAGAGTTGTTGCAGGAAAGTAAAGACAAATATCAGTAGATATGAAATCAAAGCCACTACCATCAATGTATTTTCCTAGTGCAAGGGGATATGGAGCACAAACATGAAGCTCTCCCATTCGGAGCAGATATTTTTGATTGCCGGTAGGTAATTAAATTTATAGCGTAGACAGAGTGGAGCTAGCCTTGACTCACCGATTTTTGTACGTTTTGCAGCGTATTCTTTCAGTTTTTCGAGATTGTCTATTCCGAGTTTTTCGCATAATTATCCCCTTTCAAAGACAGTAAACAATTCATAGTGTATTCACAACACAGTCACTCTTATTAGTAAGTATCTTCCAGGGAACATGTAATTTTCACATATGTAGCAAAAGAGAAAACAAGCAATATTAGTAATTTTGTAGTAATTTTTTTAAATAAATAATAAATAACGTAATTTATGCCTGTTTTGATTGTAGATTTGTATTTCTTGACCCCAAAAACATGTAATTTGACATATTGGTCAATAATATCACACAAATATTAAAGAAGTCAGTAAATGGCAGCCATCTTGAACGCCATCTTGAAAATCACCTAAAAAATGTGTCAGAAAAAAAATTGGTTGCCTGTAAAGTCGGTATACGGGCGAAAGTTTTACGTGACAACGACTTTGAGTTGTAAAATAATTTTAATGTGAATATTCATTCGTATAGTAGGAAGAAGGATGAAATAATAGTAACAATTTAAAACATTTATTTATACAAAGAATTATATTTAAAACATTAATTTATACAAAGAATCTCGCACTGAATTTCATATTAACAAAATTTTATTTTTACCTTTACACATACATACGTATTTATATACAAATATACATACAATAACTTGCAATACACTGTGTTTGTTAAACACATTTTACTTCATGTTTATTGATGTCAAATGTTGAATTTTGTAAACAGCATATTAAAGAATTTTTCAATGAGCAGAATATAACTAAAGTAAAATGGCTTTCACTAATCACATATCATTAGTTTTCCATAATATACCACCGAATTACGAAATAAACTACACTTATTTTCTTTGTACTTTATACTAATAACTAATACATAACGTATTTCGTCTTAGTTTGATACTATCTAAAATTCCTATTAAGCACCGCCCCTTCCTTGCAGCGAATTCACATTCACGTTCAGAAAATGGTCCCACAAGTGACCGGAAAAAGTTAAGAGAAAAGTGAGCGCGTATCGTGAGCGGAGCGTAACGTAACGTAACGCAGTTTCTTGAAGTGTCTCCCGGCAAACCAATTTACAAGACGTTGTCACGTCAAAAATGGCACCTAAGATATTTGAAATCTACACGTCAAAAGCTACAAAATAAACAAAAAATATCAAACTTAGCACGAAAAACCAGCTGGAAAACATTTCAGACCCTACTATCAGTTTTTTAATATACTTTTAAACTATTTGAAACTAATTTTTGAAAATAGGTGCATTTACCAGGTTACCCTCATAGGTATCTTCTTTTACAAACAGAATCAAAATCAGACAAGTATTTTTTAAGATTTGCTTGACGAAAGAATTTTTTTTTACTTTTAATATCGTTACGTACTATGTGTATAAGACTTCGCTTCGCTCAGACAATATAATCAGGTTGTTGAGGAATTAATGAAGATAAATATGTGTAAACACAAATATTTAGTATATGGTTAAATCGTATCTGTTAAAGATTTTGAGTTTACTTCTAGCTTTGATCTTCCACTTATCAAAATTGAAATTAGATGAAAATTACTTAATTTTAATGTTATTTCTGAAATTTTGGAAGTTTTATCTGCTAAGGTAATTGCCATTACTGAAAAAGAAAAGTAAGTTATCATATAAAGTGTAATTTTCATTATCATTTTTAGGTAATTTTCATCCAAATTGACCCTTAGATATCTTTTATTGATACATCACGTTAATTTTACATATGAATACTTTTTAGTGTCATATTACTATAATTACTGCAGTAAATTGTTCTAAATTATAACATAAGTTACCATGGAATGACCCTGTACACTTATACATAATTTTGTATGTATTATATATTTATCATATATGTTAAAATAAAATAAAACTCATAAATTTCCCGAAAAATACGCTAAATGCAAAAGGCATATGGATAACGTCAATTCCAGTAATTAAAAAAAGCAACACCAAATGCTGAAAATCGTAACCACATCGGTTCCTTTAATGGCAAAAAAAGCTCGCCAAAGAAACCAGAATACGATTTGGAACTCTTCCCAAACATACACTAACACACATACGTATATTTATATACATATATTTATAAGCATCCCGCCAAAAAAGTCCCCTTGGCGAAGGGGATTGTTCTATAAATTAACGGTACTTACGTATTAATGCCACCGCAGCAGAAGTTGTGCTAATGGGCAATCCTTGTTGCCTTGTTGTTTGCTGATTTTGACGCCAGTTTTTAATGCTTTTTTAGTGCTTTACTGTTTTTTTTTTTTTTTTTTTTTTTTTTTTTGACGCCATTATTTGTGCGCGTACCGGCCAAAAGATTGCTCTTTTTTGGCGCATTAGCGCAACATCTGCTGCGGTGGTGTTAATACGTAAGTACCAAATTAACTAATTTAAAAAAAAACAAAAATAAATAAACTGTTTATTATTAAATATATAACATTAGCTGGATTGATATATCAGACAAAATAATGGCATTTTAGCACCAGTTAGGTACTCCTGTGTGTATATGGTATCTGTAGCCACGAGACGGGAAAATTCGACGTGATAATCAAGAAGTACCGGAACTTTTTTTAATACTCACAAAAAAAGAAAAGCATAATAGTTTATTAGTTATGTTTACATATCTGTTTGTATCATTTAGCAACTTAATCTGGCTTTGTTTAGTCCGAATTGCATGAATACAATTTTAAATAGAAGTAACAGACAAACCCCTAAAAAGAACTAACAGATGTATTTTCACTCACCTTAATCTCTTAAATTCTGCCCGTTTCCTTGCCAGTTGCTTTTCTTCTTTAGCAACAATTTTTTCAAGTTTTTTACTCTCCTCTTCTAAAAGTTTCCCTTTATCACTAATATTCATCACTTCAGTCACCATCTCAATAAATTCTTCTTCTCCACCCACTACACTGGCTATTTCTGAAACCCTATTCATTATATCATCAAACTTCAGACGAAGCGTCATTGTTAATGACACAGATCACTAATATTAGCACGAATAATTAGCTACAAAATAAAGAGACGAATAGCATCCTAATTCGCTTATTTCAAAAGTTAAGCGTCAGAGGGAAAAATTTAGATGTATATTTCTTGTACCAAATCTAAACTATTCACGTGTCTAGACAAATGATCTAATTAACCTTGCTTCTACCATGGCCATCGAGATATATAAAGGCCTGCGCATTTCGCTAAAAACCGCCGAAAAAGATGAAGCTACATTCAGCTTCAAACCCTAAACTATTTCATTGGACAACGTGACGCAAACCATGCCCAAATTAGCATTGAATAAGCTATGATAAAAAGTTTATTAAATCCAATAGATTTTTTTTAAATCACCATATTTTAAAAGATTTACCTTTTATATAAACATTTCAACTAGGACTTCCCTCAGAGGGATTAGTCTGAGCGATATTGCTGAAAACAGAGATTTAGTTATAACTTGCAAAAAGTAAAAAAAAAAAAATGTCTTAAAAAATTGTAATTTAACAAATTACAACAAATATTTCAAAAATAATATTTTCAAAGACTGTAATTTTAGACTTATAAATAATTTCTACATTAATATATATATATATATATATATATATATATATTAATATCATTTTAATGATGATCAAAACGTAGCTTACGTAATAGCAGAGTCATATTAATATGCATGGACTTTTAGAGACACGTTATTATTCTTGGACCAATTATACGCAAATATTAAATGAAATTTCAGTTTAACAATTTTCGATACTGCAAATTTTAAAACTTCTAAACATTGCACATTTTCAATTTTTACACCATCGTATAAAGAAAAAAAAATTAATTTTCAATGCAACTTGTTTGAAACCTGTATCTAAATTTGTTTTTGGATTATCATTTTTTTTTTTTTTTTTTTTTTTTTTGTAGTTTTTATTATTCTTTTCTCATCGTGGCAACAAAAGTATTTCATTTTTGGACATTAAACGTGGACCAATCAAAAAACGAATAAAATAAAACACAGACGTATTTCATTACTAGACATTAAGAATGGACCAATCAGAAAATGAATAAACTAAACCAACTTTATTGCGGAATTCAACCAATAAAAAGATTCAGATATACTTCAGATTTCTTAATTCTCTACCGAGAACAAGAAATATTTTCCCAAATAGTTAATAAGATGCTACCTTTAATTGACCATTTACTGACGCAAGTTTAAATGGCGTAAATGACCAAAGTGAACTATAGAACTTCTCAAAATATTCTATATTAATTGGAATACACGATTTAAAAATGGAGAAGTAAAATTTGCAAAACAAACATACATGGATATAAAGTTGGAATTACGCAATACATTAACACATACTCTACACTAATTTTAGTATCTAAAAATGGCGCAATATAGGATGGTTGAATAGAAAGAGGGAAATTTTTATATGGTGTGTGGACCCCTTAAATAATTAATATTTATATAACAGTATAAGATCTACATCTGATTTCTATTGATGCAATGAAATTCTAGATAAGAATTTAGGAAATTCTCTCTTTAAAAAGTGATACCTAAAAATCACGAAAACGCCGAAAAAGGAATACGATGCGTTGTCTGGGTTGCCAGTTTGGCCTCTACTTTCAATTTAAAATTTCGAGATCACATCAGAAACTCTAAAATAAAAAAAAATTTACATTAGGTAAGTACGAAATATTTGTCATTAAGTAAAGAAAACAAAACAATACAGAATTTCTGGTGTGAACATGAAATTCCAGATTTAAACGATTTAAAAAAGAGGCCAAATCTGGTAATCCAGTGCGTTGTTTGAGTGTGCTCCAGATATGATCATTAGGATTTAAATGAGCAGTGCATATTGGCCACTACATACGCTGTTTTGTTTTCTTTTTAAGACTATTCTCAAGAAATTAAACAGTATTTCGCTTTAGCATGCATTAAATAAAAGGAATTGGCAATGCTTGTATGTAAAGCATTACACGAGATTTGAATATCTCGTCTGCACAAGATTTGAGCTGACAAAGTTTTATCACAAGTAATTTAGAAATCTGAACACATTTTTTTTCATCAACACATACAGGCTCAAATACACCAAAATGAACTCGATTATGCAGTTTTACCTGAATAAGTTATTATTTAAAAGACCTTGTAATTACAAATGAGAAAATCTCTTATTTGGAAAAAATAATGCCTCTCCACCCCACATACCATCATGGTTCGGAATTCTTTTGTAGTACCCTGTAAATGAATAATAAGTATTCTTTGTGCGGCATATTCTACAAAATTCTACAAAAGCACTTGGAACGATTTCGACTCATCTGTCGTAATGTAACGCAATACTTTTAACTGTCCCTGTATTTGAACTACGGATCCAACTTTGCGAAAATTTTTAAAGACTCAAAAAAATTCGGAACCAAATATATATTTAAAATTTCAAATGATTCGGTTGGTTAGTTTTTGTGCGGTTAAATGCGGACAGACAAATAAATAGACAGACAAACTGGTGGATTTGACGACGACTATAAGGGCTACGTATTTATAAAATTATGAGCCTACCTATAAAATAGTTGAATTTAAAAGCGCATGCTGAAATTGCAAACTCATTTCAGCAACTGTTACTAAAACACATTATTGTAGCTGATTTCTTTTGTGTGTCCCTATAAATGGATTTAAAATGCTATGAATGTCCTGTTCTTATGCAAGTAATCGAATTCTTTTTCCCTCCAAAGGAACTTTAATCCCGCATACATCACATATAAAACCAAACATGCCTGCGGAACTTTAATAAGGTTTACCAATTGCATTAAAATAAGCGTATATTTACTGGTATTAAAGCGATGCCAGGCGGATGGATGGCCAGAAGGACAGATAAATCGAATGCATAACCACTTTTCAACTTTTTGGAAAGTTTTAAAAATGCAACCCCAAAGGCTGAAGATGAAAATCACTCATTCATTTAATAACGCCAAAAAAATAAATAAAAAAGCTCGTCAAAAAGCCAAAAAAGAGTATGGAACTCTCCCGCATAATTGGCGCCAAAATATCGGTATTTTGCATGGCTTGGTAGCCTGTTTATTGTTGTTTATTTACTTATAAATTGTGTTTTTACTTTTTTTTTCAAATTATATAAATGGTATTTTTCTAATTTATTAATAATTCGTGTTCTTATTTATTGTTATTTCCTTTTTAAAATAACAGAAAATAATTAAAAAATATATATGTAACTAATATTCAAAAATAATTTTCGCCTAATTTGCTCCAAACCCGTTGCTTATGTGATATACCTGCCTTAATTGCATGGTACTTTTCCAATTTTACCTTTACCTTGATGTTTTTATAAACCTTCTCCAGTTTGGACTTCAGAAAGTGAGATTTGTTGCAATTAGCTACATAAGCAATCCTGATTGTAATAATATGTCATAACTGCTACTTCAACTTCCACTGTAATTGTAACTGTTGTTATTCTAAAGTTTAGTTAAAAAAGTTTTCATAGCGCAATATGTAGAGTAGCGGATAGAGACAGCTTAATGCAATAATGTTAAAACTTAGACTGAGTAACGAATGGGGAAAAAAATCAAAAAATCCCTACATGGTTTTGGCGAGTTGTTTTCTTGGTATTGATGTTAAATTGATATTATACTTATAAACTTAGACAAAGGTTATAATAAAAGTATTATTTCTTCAATTTTATTTTTTAATGATGATTTTAATTGCTATTTTATAGAAATGTACAATGAAAGCAGATTATAATATTTTTAATATTAGAATATTAATAATTATAACGCATTCTTTTCAAATAATAATGACATAATCCTAAACCAAACCAGGCACTGGATTTTAGCGATTTTAGTGACAAGCACTCTCAAACGAACTGAATTTTCAGAAACCTAAAAATTCACACGAATCAAAACGCGGAATTTTCGGCAGACAATTAACGACGTGAACAGTTCCAATGATGATTCCTAAGCACTGCGCGCGTATTAAAACAAAACAACAACAACAACAACAACAAATCACTGGGCACAAGAAACTGACTGTGCAGCAGGTTCTAAAATGGACGAAACTCGTCATTGCCGCGGTCACTAACGTACGTATGAGCGCTGCGCGCACATTTAAACAACAAAAAACACCACTGGATGTACGAAAATCGCTGTGTAGCAATCTTTAAAATGCAAGAAACTCGCTGTGCAGCAATCTCTAAAGTGTACGAAACTCGTCAATGCCGCAGTCACTAACGTACGTATGAGTGCTGCGCGCTAGTTTAAACAAAAAAACATCACTGGATGCACGAAACTCTCTGTGCAGCAGTCTCTAAAGTGCACGAAACTCGCTGTGCTGCAGTCTCTAAAGTGCACGAAACTTGTCAATGCCGCAATTGTTAGACGTTTGTCTGAATAACGGCGTGAGTTCTCACTATAACCTCAATATAATTGTTTATCTTCAATTCTTATCATTAATCAGAATTAAATAGGAGAGTAAATGGTACTCACCCGATGAATTCTTCTTCATTTAAGTGTCCAACAATTAGATCCACCATAAGGGAAGGGAACCGGGCATATTCACATGTTGATATATCCACTGCACTAATTCATCTTGATAAAGACATATAACATTATTATATGGTAACTGTAAAACACACACACAAATTATTATATCCACGCTTCTTCATTTTCTACTTTATTTTTAACACGCCAGAAAAAACACAGCAAAAGGGTAGTGCTTACATCAAGCTACAAAAACTGAGAACAGAATGAAATTTAAATCGATGCACACATAAATCATAATGTAGAAACAATTATTAATAAAAAAAGAGTCATTTTGTAAGTTTTGACAGTTTTGTAAACCTGTAATTGTTCACTCGTAATCACTGTTTCCAAGGTCACGCTAACAAGCACTTAACTTTATTTATGATGCCATGATAATTGTCACTTGTTGCACAACGGAGGAAATTATTTACGAATTGCGCAATGTTTCTATCAACTCCTCCTTAATTTCTGAAGTTGTGTTGTCACTCAGATGCAAGTTCTTCCTGTGAATTTCAAAAAGAGGTTTGGGCAGGGGTTTCGTGAATAAGTCAGCTATCATGATTTTGGTTGGGCAATATACGAGTTTTATTATGCCATCTTGTTTCAGTTGTTTTATGAGATGATATCTAAGTTCAATGTGTTTTGTTTTACTTGAATGTTTTTCAAGCTCTATCATTTTGATAGCCGACTGATTATCCTCGAAGAGTTCTATAGGATATGTTTGTGAGATATTGAGTTCTTCAAGTAAATTCACCAGCCATTTGACTTGATTAGCTGCATTAGCTGCTGAGATGTACTCAGCTTCGGCAGAAGATAAAGCTATGCAGGATTGTTTTTTAGTTGACCAAAGTATGGGATTTTTACCTAGCAAATATACATTACCACTTGTCGATTTTCTTGATTCTGTGTCTCCACCCCAATCAGCGTCCGCGTAGACTTCTAGCGTTGGTTTTGAATTTCCATCTATAACTAGATTAAAGGTTTTTGTTGTCTTAAGATACCTCATGACCCGCTTTACACTGTTCCAATCTTTCATTCTTGGCTTTTCGTTCCTTCGGCTTAAGATGTTGACAGCTGCACAAATGTCAGGTCTGCTCACTGTGGCAAGATATAAGAGTGCACCTATGGCTTGTCTGTACTGTGTGTTGTTTGGTAAAATATTGTCATCATCCTTAAAGTGAGTGTAATTTGTTTCCATGGGTGTACTACATGGTTTTGCTTCTTGTAAATTGAATTTATTAATTAACTCTTCAATTTTTGAAGTTTGGTTAATTAAGTAGCTTTTGTTTACCTTTCGAATGTTCATGGATAAATAATTGCTTACGTCCCCTAAATTCTTTAATTCATACTCTTTATTTAAGTTCGCGATTATTTCCTCAATGGTTTCGTCTTTTCCTGCAATTAAGAGGTCATCGACGTATGTTATTATATAGGTTGTTTCATTATTCCTTTTCTGTGTAAAAAGAAATGTGTCAATTTTACTTTGAATGAAATTCATGTTTTTTAGTGTTTCTGTTATTTTATTATGCCACGCTCTCGCGGCTTGCTTAAGTCCGTAGATTGCCTTATTTAATTTACAAACTTTGGTTTCTTGGTTTGGTTCAACGAATCCTTCCGGCTGCGACATGTATATCTCCTCATCAAGTTCCCCATGTAAGAACGCGGTGTTAATATCTATATGCTTAACATTTAAGTTTTGGTGCAACGCCGCTATTAATAATGCTCTTATCGTAGTATACGATACGACCGGTGCGTAGGTTTCGTCATAATCCTCTCCGAACTTTTGCGTATATCCTTTAGCTACTAAACGTGCCTTATATTTTTGGATTTTTCCGGTATTGTCACGCTTTAATTTATAAGTCCATTTACAACCTATTATTCTCTTATTCGGTGGAGGATCTACAATTGACTATGTTTTATTTTTTCTTAAAGAATTCATTTCGCTCTCCATGGCTTCTATCCAATTCTGTTTTACCGGAGAGTTTTCCATTAATTTAACTTCCTTATAATCCTTTGGTTCATTAATTTTGTCATCTTTGACAATATTAGCCTATCAGGAGGTACGCCTTTATTTATTCTATCTGAGCGCCTTAGTTCCACAATTTGTTGTTGAGACGCAGATGGTGTTGTTTTTCCGTTCGAAATTTCTATCTCTACGAGATTTTTACAATTGCGTTTTTCGTCTTCATTTTGTTTTTGTTCAATTTCAGGCTTATCATTTACGTATTTGAATTTATTTTCAAGAAATTTTACCGTTCTCGCGATTTTTATTTCATTTCCTCCTACATATATGCGGTATCCCTTAGATTCATTGTCGTATCCCACAAAAATACCTTCAACAGCTTTATTATCTAATTTTTGTCTTCTGGCTTTATCAATATAAGCGAAGGCTTTGCAGCCAAATACTTTAACGTAACTTAAGTTTGGCTGTCTTTCTGTCCATAATTCATATGGCGTTTTTGCATTAGCTTTTGTAGGCAGTCTATTTTGTAGGTGGTTTGCCGTACAGATTGCTTCCCCCCAGAACTTTAAAGGTAGATTTGATTCATTTAACATTGTCCTAGCCATCTCAACTAACGACCTATTTTTCCGTTCAGCCACCCCATTTTGACTTGCACAATATGGGACTGTATGTTGATGTTTTATCCCATTTTATTTGAGATAATTCTCAATTTCATCTGATGTAAATTCTCCCCCATTATCCGTTCTGATTTCTTTCGGTTTTTCACCAAATTTGTTGCTTATCAGCGCAATGAACTCTTTGAGTTTTTCATAGACTTCACTTTTTCTTTTCAATAGATAGATTATTGTGAATCGCGAGTAGTCATCAATAAAAGTCAAGAAATATGATTTCCCCCCAATCGTGGGTGTCTGAAAAGATCCACAAACATCCGAGTGAATAAGTTGAAGCCTTTTACTTGCTCTATACTGAGCAACTTTCGGATAGGGTTCATCAGTTAATTTCGCCTTAATACACGGTTCGCAATCTATATTATGTTTACAATTGTTTATCTGGATACCTCTTACTAATTCCTTTTGTGTAATTTCTTTAATCGATGTTAGATTTCTGTGTCCTAACCTTCTATGCCATAGTTCTAGACAATTTTTATTGTTGCACGTTTGTGTAATGTTCGCGTGGTTTTCGTTAGCCAACTGGACTTCATAGAGATTATTTACCTTTTGTGCTTCTAAGCAGATTTCTCCGTTAAGTTTGAAAGTGCATCGGTCATTTTTAAATACAATCTCACATCCGTTTTGGGTTGCTTTGCTGACTGATAGTAAATTCGTTTCGATTTCAGGTACTAGAAGTACATCTTTAAGTGTTATTTTATGAATTTTATTATCCGATGTCAGCGTATTTAAATTTACATCGCCTGAACCGTAAGCGATAAGTTTTTTTCCGTTTGCGATAGTCACGTTTGTTTTTTCCCTCGATTTTATCTCTGTAAACATTGATTCAGAGGATGCAATGTGACTTGAGCTACCGCTATCCACGATGAATGTTTTATTTTCTATCCCTTGTGTTATAAATGCATAATCTTTGTTTTCGCTGTTTCTCCATGTATTGTTTTTTCCTTCATAGCTATTAAACCTGTTATACGATTCCGATGCTTGTTCATTCTTAAAATTGTTTTCACCCCTTTGAAAAACGAGTGATGTAGAATAGTGTTTTTTGTAATTTTTGTTGTGTTGATTTTGTTGTGTTGTGTGTGTTTTGTTTTTATTGTGCCAACATTCTTGTGTGTTATGGCTTCTCATTTTACAAATCGAACAATATTTTGATTCTTTTTTAGCTGGAAACTTTTTCTGAGCTTTAAAAGCTTTCGCTGTATTATCAATACTTTCATAGTTTTCATTTCGACGATTAAACTCGTCAATCAACTTATTTTTAATATATGACGGAGTTAATTGTGCTTCTTCTTTACTTTCGAGAGCAGTAATTAAATTATCATAAGACTGGGGCAGAGAGCACAGGAGGAGCGCGGAAATGTGGTGATTATCAATTATTTCGCCTATAGCTGCCAAATGATCAACAAGCTCCATTATTTTTGTAATATGATTTATCATATTTCCATTTTCTGCTAATTTTATACTATATAACTTTCTTAGAAGAAACAATTTGCTTGTGAGATTTGATCTCTCATGGATTTCTT
This sequence comes from Maratus speculifer, assembly GCA_964019185.1. Lineage (NCBI taxonomy): Eukaryota > Metazoa > Arthropoda > Arachnida > Araneae > Salticidae > Maratus > Maratus speculifer. The sequence continues at coordinate 114,219,611 of OZ025294.1, forward strand.
TTAATGCATCCCATGTTTGTCTAGCAGTTTGTAAGTTTTTAACGTGGGTTATTTGTGAGTCATCAATAGTTAGATTTATCAATGCCCGGGCCTTCCTATCATTTTTGGACCATTGATCGGTCAAAGGGGTCGGTGGATTATCGGTTATTACATGGAACAGCTCTTCTTTAGTTAAGAGCATTTCAATTTTAAATTTCCATGTACTGTAATTCGTTGCTGTCAATTTTTCAATTGAATAATTATCTTTTAAGGTGGCCATTCTAATCTTATATTTTTATTTGTTTTTTATTCAATATTTTTTATTTGTGTGAAATTAGTATATCACTATGTTATCAAATTGATATATCTTTTTAGATCGTACTCATAATCATTGTTAGACGTTTGTCTGAATAACGGCGTGAGTTCTCACTATAACCTCAATATAATTGTTTATCTTCAATTCTTATCATTAATCAGAATTAAATAGGAGAGTAAATGGTACTCACCCGATGAATTCTTCTTCATTTAAGTGTCCAACAATTAGATCCACCATAAGGGAAGGGAACCGGGCATATTCACATGTTGATATATCCTCTGCACTAATTCATCTTGATAAAGACATATAACATTATTATATGGTAACTGTAAAACACACACACAAATTATTATATCCACGCTTCTTCATTTTCTACTTTATTTTTAACACGCGAGAAAAAACACAGCAAAAGGGTAGTGCTTACATCAAGCTACAAAAACTGAGAACAGAATGAAATTTAAATCGATGCACACATAAATCATAATGTAGAAACAATTATTAATAAAAAAAGAGTCATTTTGTAAGTTTTGACAGTTTTGTAAACCTGTAATTGTTCACTCGTAATCACTGTTTCCAAGGTCACGCTAACAAGCACTTAACTTTATTTATGATGCCATGATAATTGTCACTTGTTGCACAACGGAGGAAATTATTTACGAATTGCGCAATGTTTCTATCAGCAATCACTAACGTACGTATGAGCGCTGCGCGCTCATTTAAACAAAAAAAAAAGAAAACCACTGGATGTACGAAACTCTCTGTGTAGCAGTCTCTGAAGTGCACGAAACTCGCTGTGCAGCAATCTCTAAAGTGTACGAAACTCGCCTATGCCGCAATCACTAATGTACGTATAAGCGCTGCGCGCTCATTTAAACAAAAAAATCACTGGATGCACGAAACTCGCGGTGTAGAAATCTCTAAAGTGCACAAAACTCGCTGTGCAGCAATCTCTAAAGTGTACGAAACTCGTCTATGCCGCAATCACTAACGTATGTATGAGCACTGCGCGCTCATTTAAACAAAAAAAAAAACACCACTGGATGTACGAAACTCGCTCTGTAGCAATCTCTAAAGTGCACAAAACTCGGTGTGCTGCAATCTCTAAAGTGCACGAAACTCGTCAATGCCGCAACCACTAACGTACGTATGAGCGCTGCGCGTCCATTTAAACAAAAAAAAAACATCACTAGGTGCATGAAACTCGCTGTGCAGCAGTCTCTAAAGTACATGAAACTCGTCATTTCCGCGGTCAACGCTCTTATAAGCTCTTCGCGCCCATTTAAATCAGGGCTCGAAAAATCTACATGCCCGACATCAGTGTTGTTAGACGGCGACTTTTTAAAAATTTGATTGGTACCACTTTTATTAAAGGATAAAATTCCTCTTGATTAATATGTCATTAAACGAAACGTAATTTTACCAATCCAAAAAAGTGGTGCCAATCTGAATTTTTAAAAAGTCGCCGTCTAACAACACTGATGTCGGGCATGTAGATTTTTCGAGCCCTGATTTAAATAGCAACCAAAAAAACATTACTGGATGCACGCAACTAGTTGTGCCACAACGAAACTCGTCAAAGCTGCTGTCTTTAATGACTCTAATAACTCTAAAACCCAAACAAACATCTCTGGATGCACGAAAGTCGCATTGAAAAAAATTCTAAAATGGACAAAACTGGTTAATGCCGAGGTTACTAACGCCGGAATCAAACTATTAAAATATGCATGCGTTTATATAAAAATACGCGATAAAATTTTGAAATATTTTTCTAATTTTTATAAGGCATAAATATTATGCTAATTTTTAAATAAGAAAAAAGTATTTTTGATACAGGAATGCGCTATCGTATTAACATTTCACGTTGTAATATTAAGAGTAATAAAATTATGAGAAAAAGAAACTATAAATGCACAATACAATGTAAAATACAAGGAAAAGTAACCGAAACGAACATCAATACCAAGAAAACAACTTGCCAAAACCGGGTAGGGATTTTTTGATTTGTTCCCCGCTTCGTTATGCAGTCTAAGTTTTAACATTGTTGCATTAAGCTGTCTCTATCCGCTACTAATATGTAGCGCCTGTGTGATGTATCTTTTATGAGCGTAAATGAATTTTATTAAAAGTAGTTAGCATATTATTATGTTTATTTATTATTAATATAAAGAGCACCACACATTGTGACATGGTGGCAGCTAAATGGCAGCTTAAATTTGCATCGTAAAGGATAGAAATTTTTATTATATTTAAGATTTACTGTTTATGCTTTTGCTTACAGTTAATTTGTATCCGTTATGATGGATTTAAAGGTACCTTCAAATATGAGTTTGAATGGCAATTTAGCCGAGAATTGGAATAAATTTAAGCAAAGATTTATGCTTTATTTAGAAGCGTCTGAGAAAACGAATAAGCCTGATAAAGTAGCGCTATTGCTAGGAATAATGGGTGAAGAATGTATAGATATATTTAATAGTTTTAAACTTAGTGATGATAACGCAAATAATTTTCAAATTGTCATAAATTCTTTTGATGAGTATTTTCAACCGAAAAGAAATACAGTTATTGCACGCTATAAATTTTTTAATTGTCGCCAAAAAGAAGATGAATCTGTTGATTCGTTTGTTACAAATTTGAAAAATTTGTCTAAAGATTGCTCTTTTGAGGATCAAGAAGACACTTTAATTCGGGATTTGTTAATTATTGGAGTTAGAGATCCTACTATGAAAGAAAAATTGCTAATGGAAACCGAGTTAACCCTTATTAAGGCAATAGAATATTGTAGAGCTAAGGAGTCCAGTGGTAAACAAATAGAAATAATGAACAAAAATAATTGTTCCACCACCGTAAATGCTATTCGTTCAAATAAAAATGAAATTCAGAGGAAAACATACGATAAGGAAAAACGTCATTATATTAACCAGAAAATTAATAAAAGCTGTTCTAAATGTAAAACTTTCCATGATTATGGTAAATGCCCTGCATTTGGTAAAAAGTGTCGCAATTGCAACGGATTAAACCATTACTGGATCGCGTGTAAAAAGAAAGGGAAAACAATAAATAAACAAGTTGGAAATTGCACGTGAACGTAACAAATGAGGTGCGTTCGTACGATAACGAAGTTTTAAAAATATTCAGATCTTGCTGATATAGTAGAGCGTACTCCGGATACAGTATAGTAGTCGAAATCTTTGTGTTTCTGTAAATATGCAGGAAGTAATTTTTATTACACCTCAGCAACGTATATCTTATTCATAAAATGTGAAATAGTTGAATATAATTAAAACACGTACCAAACCATGTTTCCCCTTATAGCATTATATAGTGGAATACTTTTGTGTGGCCCTGTAATTTAATAATAAAAATTCTTTGCATCACAGTTAGTACAGAATGCATATTTTAGTATATATTTCATAGATTCATGCCAATTCTATTATGTTCGAATAAGTGTAACATCATTAAAATGCATTTGAAACTTTTTCCCCATTGACCGTAATGTAATGGAATCCTTTTGATTGTCCCTGTAATTGATCTATGCATCCGATTTTCATAACATTTGAAATGACTCGACAAAATTACTCAATAATTATATGTTTTAAATTTCAAACGATTAAAATGCATTAAAATTTTTTTTCCCTATTGACCGTAATGTAACGGAATCCTTTTGAATGTCCCTGTAATTGATCTATCCATCCGATTTTCATAAAAATTGAAATGACTCGACAAAATTATGTTATAATTATGTATTTTAAATTTCAAACGATTCGGTTGGGTAGTTTTTGCGTTGTTATATGCGGACAGACGGACAGACGGACGGACGGACTGGGCGACAACAATAGGTGCTACGTATTTACATAATTACGAACGCACCTAAAAAGTGCATGGAATTTCTGATAATTTTTACCCATCAAGTGATGATAGTTCTGTTAAATTGGATTCAGTAAAGTGCCAGGTAAATTCTTTAAAGTCTGAATGGCGAGAAATTGTTCAAATAAATAACTCAGAAGTGTCGCTCAAAATAGATACCGGAGCTGAAGTCAATGTTTTGCTACTTAATATTTTTAATGATGTGAGAAATAATGAAGTTATTCGTGAAACTAACAAAAAGTTGACATCTTATACAGGACATAATTTGGACGTAATTGGGGTCAGTAGATTAAAATGTAAAGTTAAAAATAAATCTGAATTACTAGATTTTTATATCATTGATCAAAATTCGAGTGCTTTATTAGGAATAGAAGCTTGTGAAAAGTTGGGATTTATAAATAGAAACATCAATGTTGATTCCGTTCATGGTAGTAATTTTATAGAGAAATTTAAAGATGTATTTTCAGGCAAAATGGGAAAATTGCCCTATACGTATAAGATCAAATTAGATGCCAAAGCCGAACCTAAAATATCTGCCTCTAGAGTTATTCCACATGCCTTAAAATTGAAAGTAAAGTATGAGATTGATAAAATGGTTGATCAAGGTATATTAGAAAAAGTTGTAAAACCAACTGATTGGGTACATCCTATAGTTATAGTACAAAAGCCTAATAATCGCATACGACTCTGTATAGATCCGCGTATGCTAAATAAATATGTAAAGCGAGAACATTATCCAATTCCAACCCAACAGAGCTTATTTTCACAAATTGAAGGAAAAATTTTCACCATACTTGATGCATCGTCTGCTTTCCTGCAAATACCTCTTGACCAAGAGAGTTCTGACTTATGTACAATTGCCACGCCGTTTGGAAGATACAAATTCTGTCGTTTGCCTTATGGTTTAAGTAGTTCTCCAGAAGTGTGTCAGAGAACTATAGATAATATTTTTGCAGATTTAGATGGAACTTTACTTTATATTGATGATATTTTAGTATTTGGTAAGACAGAAGAAGAACATGATAGAAGACTTGAAGCAGTTCTTAAAAGGACTCGAGAATCGGGTTTAAAATTATCTTTAGAAAAAAGTCAAATTAAAAGAAGTTCCGTAAGATATTTGGGTTATAATTTAACAAGTAAAGGAGTTTCAGTAAATGATGATAAAATTAAAGCAATTGTAGATTTCAAAGCTCCAACTAATAAACAAGAGCTACAGAGGTTTTTAGGCATGATTACCTATTTAGGGAAGTTTATTAACAATTTATCAGATAAAACAGGAATTTTGAGAAAACTCTTAAGCAAGAAAAATGAATTTATTTGGACGGCTAATGAACAAGAAGCTTTTGAAAATTTGAAGAAGTTGGTAATTAATTCACCTGTTCTGGCTTATTATAATACAAATTTGAAATCAGTTGTTTCTGTTGATGCTAGTAAGTATGGATTAGGTGCAGTATTACTTCAAGAAGAACATCCAATTGCCTATGCTTCATGTGCTCTAAACGACACGCAGCAAAGATATAGCCAAATCGAGAAAGAATTGTTAGCTGTTGTCAACGGATGTAGAAAATTCCATTACTATGTGTATGGTACTGATTTTATAGTGGAAACCGATCATAAACCTCTTGTCGGTTTACTACAGAAGCCAATTGAAAATATGTCTCCGAGATTACAGAGAATGAAAATTGAATTATTTAAATATAGATTTAAACTTGTGCATGTTCCAGGGAAAAAGCTTTATGTAGCAGATACCCTGTCCAGAAGTCCCACTACCATGAGTGTAGATACAAGTTTCTTAGAAGATGGAGCTGCTGTTGTACATACAATTCTATCGACCACTGAAGAACGTATTAAAGAAATGCAGAATGCAACACTAAAAGATGAAGATCTTTCGAAATTAAAACTACTAATTAGGAATGGTTGGCCACAACAGTGTAATCAACTGACTGAAAATTTAAAACCATATTGGAATAAGAAAGAAGAATTACATTGTTATGATGATTTAATTTTTATTGGGAATAGATTAGTCGTACCTAAAACAATGCAAACTTATGTGTTATCAAAAATACACCAAGCACATCAAGGCATAACTTTTTGTCAAGAAAAAGCCAAAACAGCTTTATATTGGCCTAATATGATGGAAGACATCAAGAATTATGTAGAAACATGTCAAATTTGCCAGCAACATCAGCGTGCTAATTGCAAACAGCCTTTGATGGCTTATGAAGTTCCTAATCTACTTTGAGAAGAAGTAGGTGTAGATTTTATGTACCTGATGATTTTCTACAAGTAATAGATTACCACTCTAAATTTGTTGAATTGAGAAAAGTTAATGCAAAAACAGCTTCTTCAGTAATTAGTGCATTGAAACAAATTTTTCGTACTCATGGTATCCCACGTAAAATTCATTCTGACAATGGTCCACCATTCGATAGTCGAGAATATTTTTCATTTCTGAAGTCTTATGATATTCATCCTGTTACGTCATCACCTAAGTATCCAAGATCCAATGGGATGATTGAAAGGTCGATTGGGACATTGAAAAACCTTATCTTTAAAGCAAAAGCTTCGGGAGGAGATCCAAATCTAGCTGTTCTAGAATATAATAACACTCCAAAATTTAAATTACCTTCTCCAGCAGAGATGTTGATGGGAAGATCTTTGAGAACCCTCATTCCTTGTAAGACGAAATTGTTAAAACCTAGATTTCCAGTTAAGAAAACTCAACATCAGTTAAAGGAAAATCAGAGAACACAGAAATTTTATTATGACTCATCGACCACAAAATTAAAAGAATTGAATATTCAAGATCCTGTCTATGTTCAAACTGGTCATCGAGAATGGACACCAGGAACTATTGTCCAAAAACACAGTCCAAGATCCTACATTGTGAAATCTTCAGAAGGAAGCATTCTTCGTCGCAACAGAATTCATTTAAGACCAAGAAAGTTAGCGATGGAAGATCCTATAAATTCACAAGAAAATGCTGATGCAACGCAAACTTGCAACCTAACTAATACAGAGACACAGAAAATCTCTAGTCCTCAGTCCCATGACAGTCCATTAGTCTGTCCTGATTCATCGTCTGAACAAACTGATAATGTCAATCCCAAACCAGCTTCGCCAGGACTGTCTACTACAAATACACCAAAGATAGATAAGACCACCTGCTCGCTTCAAAGACTATGTTTAAAAATATTATTTTATCTAAAGACATTTCTTTGAACTCTAAATTTATATATATATTTCTTTATTTCAGCTGTTTGAAAAGAAAGGGCATGTAATAATATGCCATAACTGCTACTTCAACTTCCACTGTAATTGTAACTGTTGTTGTTCTAAAGTTTAGTTAAAAAAGTTTTCATAGCGCAATATGTAGCGCCTGTGTGGTGTATCTTTTATGAGCGTAAATGAATTTATTAAAAGTAGTTAGCATACTATTATGTTTATTTATTATTAATATAAAGAGCACCACACATTGTGACACTGATGAACGTTTATGCTTATTTTTACACAAAAATATGGTACGGGTGTCAAGTACGCACTACGTAGCGCGACTTTTTTTCTCGCAAATTGATGAAAACTTTGTTTTAGTGAAAGTTTTTGAATATTGCTCTAAATGTTAATATTTGTGATTTTTTGTAATATTTATATATTTTATTCTATTTATTTTTATGTTTATTATTTATAACTGTTTATTTATTGCTTAATTATAGATTATTTTAAAAATAAATTGATGAAATAAAATAAACGGGTTGCCATGTGAGACACAAAATCGCCATTTTGTTGCAATCACCCCAACATAGAGCGTATATGACATCTGTGTCATTATGTGTTTTTATAAAATTTAACCAAAATAAAATGCGTGCAATCACGCAATAGGCGATTAACTCAGATTGCTTAATGAGAAAAAAAAATTAAATAATCTATGAAAAAAAAAGAACATAATTTATGATTAAAAGTAAGGTTCTTCTTGATTATCCCGTCGACCAATTTTGCGAAATTATACAAATCGCCAAATTAATATCTAAATTATACATATTGACATAATTTTTATTTCAAATATCGAAAAAAAAACCAAATATTTAGTAGAATATTAATAAAAATACAAGTAAAAACTGCAAAATAAAAATAAAAATCATTTAATGACATTTTAAATGCGTGTATCGTATTTAATGCTATTAAATGTGACATTCACGATCATACATTATTGACATTGTTTGGCGATCATTTTTTGGTCCACGGGATAACTATGCGTATCAAAAGTAATATCTAAAGCATACATTTCAAACTCTTATTTTATTTATTTTATTTTAAGAATTGTTTCCAATTTGCACGCGTGAAATATATAAGATTCTAATGGCGATTATAAAATGCTATTATAAAGATTATCGCAAAATCTCAAATATTAAGTTATTAAGTATTATGGCTTTTTTCTTTTAAATAAAATAAATAATAATAAAAAAATCAGATTTCTTTCCCAATTTGTTTCAAATTTAAATATGTTTTATTGTACTTAAATAAAAATCGCTTGCGTTTTTTCTTTGCTCCATGTGCTCGAATTCTGGAATATAACGAAAACAACCAGTCGGTCGGGGAAAAGTGACGCACATCAAATATCTGTGACGTATGCAAATAAATCGTACTTTTCTATCAGTTTTTTAAATATAATTTTAAAACTATTTGGAACTAATTTTTGAGAGTAGGTGCATTCAGTATAGGTTACCCTCTTAAATACCTTCTGGTAGAATCGGAATCAAAATCTGACATGTATTTTTTCAAATTTGCTTGACGAAAGAATTATGCTTCACTTTTAAATGTGTATTAACCTTCTCTTCGCTCGGTCAACTATTTACTCCATGTGCTGTGTTTCGATTATCTACGAAAATATCCAGCCTGTGCAAAAATGACGCATACCATATTTCTGTGACGTATGCAAATAAATTGTGGTTTTTTATCAGTTTTTGTAATATAACTTTTAAACTATTTGGAACTAATTTTTCGTAGTAGGTGCATTCACCAAATTACCTTCATAGGTACCTACTGGTACAAACAGAATCAAAATCCGACAAGTAGTTTTTGAGATTTGCTTGACGAAAGATTTTTTTTTACTTTTAATATCGTTACGTACTCTGAGTATAAGACTTCGCTTCGCTCAGACAATAAAAAATTTATTTTAGTTAAGAAAGGTGTTGTAATAATTAAAAATTTAATTGAATAAGCTGTTTTCTGTTCCGTGCACATGGTCATTGTTTTGGTGCAGGATTTGCACGATTGGTCAGAATAACTTGGGCAAGGCATCAGAATCCTCTAGCGTGAGGCTTCATACATTAATCTCAAATAGATGGGCCTATAGATCTAGTTGGCCATGCTTCTACATATATATTTTTACTTACAAGCACTTGGATTAGTTATGTCAATATTAAATTTATGTAACATAAAATTCAACTTCCCTGATGAAGAATTCGATAATCAGAAATATATTTTCATGCATTAGTGAAAATGGCGTCATATTTAAATAAAATTAGATAGAGGTTAATAAAAATTAAACATTTTAAAACGATTGCATTAGAAGGAGTCTATAATCAATGACAGGCGAAATGGTTCCTACGGCAAAAATGTCGTCATTCTTAATAGAAAAAGCGCATTTTTACCCCCATGAAAATAAAATATTTTGATATGATTGTGCCAATATGAAGTTGCATACGCTGGCTTTTATTTCTGCAAAAGATTGAACTCTTTACTATTTATCGGAAAATCTTTGATATGTATACTTCAAAAGTAACTCAGAAAAAGCGTTCAAAAGTAAAGTTAATAATATAGTATACAACGATAGTCTTTGATTGATGCATATTGCTAATATAATCAAGTTTTTTGCGAGGTGTACCATTGATTGATTGATGATCGGAGCTTAGGCTCGATGATGAGGTTTGTAGCTTCGTTTCACTTAGCGGTTTTGTACCCCTAATGTTCCAAATTTATAATCCAGATTTTTTTAAAAACATTTCTTTCAATTGTCTTTATATTCGCAGATGTGTACTTATTTGTTTTAATTAGATGTTTGAAGTTTATATTCCGGGGAGACTTTCCCAACTTCAGAATCTGTTGGTACTTAGTATGAAAAAAACAAGATTTTTGGACTTCGATTTCCCCGCCACAGCCAGGTCACAGATATCATAGGAACTTGCATTATTAACAGAAGTGTACCATTTATTTGGGAATTAAGAGCGGTACATTTTCTTGGAAGTTGGTAAGTATTAAAAATGAATTGGCAAGTATCAAAAATATCAAAAGTAATTGGAGAGTATGAATCATAAGTTTTTCTTTCTGTTTCCAGAGAAGTATGTAATGTAGCTGTATTGAATCACAGTGTAACGTAAAAATGTACAGTCGGACCCTGTTAAGAGTATTTAAAGGTACTGGATAAACATCGCGTTATTAAGCGAGATCACGTTTTAACATGATTTCCACATATTGCTGGAATGGAACCTATTTACTCACCTTATCAGCCTAATAAACTTTAAAAAATTTAATTTGTGTATGTTACAGATGAAAATTGCGTGTTTCACGCATATTTAGATCAAAGTTTTATTCAAATTTAATCCGTTTTTTGTTTGTGTTTTTCAAACAATTAAAAAAAAATTAATTTAAATATGAATTTACTATTTTTACCACAACTAAAAAAGGAAGAACAACAGTAATTTTCCTGCTAGCCTATGCACCCCCCCTCCCAGAAGCTAAGCTAGTCAACACCCAATTTGAGGCACCTATAACACTAAAAACACGCTAATTTGATTAGATTTTAAAAGCTTGCAAAATATTAAACATTTACGGGGGAAAAAAAAAACAGTGGCGATTTTTTTGCAAAAAAAAAAAAAAAAAAAAAAAAAAAACAGTGGCGAGTCGTTAAACAACTACTGACTATTTAATATTTCACTAAGAAAGGTCAGTTAAATAGTGAAACACACAGAGTTGTAGCCTCCATGAACTTGCAAAAATTCCGTTCATTTGTTATGGCAACAAAAAGGCAGACGATATTGTTGTTATTAAAAGAATAAAAATGTTGTTTGTTGTTGATATTCTGAAGGCGTTCTATTTATTATTATTTTACAAGTAATTTAATATAGTAAAATTATTTTAATAAGCTCTTGATAATTATGTAAATAGAATGATTTTAATTAATTAATTATTTGATACGCGTAAATAGAAATAAGCGCAATACCGGGCTCTCTTACAAAAATCTGGTGACCCTGCTTTGGACATTAACGAATTGAAAAATGACTCAAGAATCAACCAATTCGATTCTTGAAGAAAACAAGGTTCCTGAAGCAAACAAGGTAAGCGTCAGATTTCCTCCATTCTGGGAAGATAATCCTGAAATATGGTTTTTTCAAATTGATACTCATTTTTCACTTGTAAATATTATAAATGAAAAAACAAAATTCAATCATTTAGTGGCTCAGTTAGACCCTAAATACATTGAAAATATATGGGATATTATCCAAAGTAATCGGGATGATAAATATACCGCCGCTAAAGAAAGATTTTTAAATACATTTAAAGAGAGTGAGGAAAAATCACTAAAGAAATTGCTTACGGGAATTTCATTGGGTGATATGAAGCCAAGCCAACTACTGCTTAAAATGAAATCGCTCAGTGGAAATAACACACCAGAAAAGGTTTTGAAAACTTTATTTCTTGATAAATTACCAGAGTCAATCAAAAATATTCTAATTGTAAGCAGTGAAAAATTAGATAATTTATCACTAATGGCAGATAAAATTTTTGAAATGAGCTCTTCAACAGAAATTTATTCTGCGAGTTCAGATCCTTCTGTTATGAGTAAAATACTTGAGAAAATTTCTATGTTGGAAAACCAGATTTCGGCACTAAAAATTGAGAGGCAATCCAGAAGTAAAATTCGGAAATCTGGTACTAAACGAAATAAAAGTAGAAGTCAGTCGAGAAAACGATTTAATCCAAATGGGAAATATTGTTACTACCATTTTAAATTTGGTAATCAGTGTTATCCTAATAATTGTAAAATCCGTGCAGCTGGAAAAAATCGGAAAACTCCGATCAGCAGTAGTTTTAGCAGCAAATTCTGCTGCTGAAGAATTTAAAGATTGCCGTAATTACCGTTTATTTGTTAAAGACAAAACAACCGGTTTACGCTTTCTTGTTGATAGTGGAGCTGATTTATCAATTATTCCTGCTTCATCCAAACATAAAATATGTAGCTCTTTCAAATTGTATGCAGCAAATGGTTCAATAATTCCTACATTTGGTTTCAAAATTTTAACACTAGATTTGGGCTTACGTAGACAATATCAATTTCCTTTTGTAATAGCAAAAGTAGACAAAGCAATTTTAGGTGCAGATTTCCTTAATAAATTTAAATTGTTTATTGATATACATAATAAAAAATTAATAGATGGTGTTACTAACCTTTTTGTTAAAAGCGATGTTATGTGTGTATCAAGTGCTGATAGCATAAGTACAGCTGACAAAAATTCTCAATATGCACATCTGTTATTACAATATCCTAATTTAACGAAGCCAAATCTTTTAATATGCAATTCCAAACACAATGTAAAGCATTATATTGATACTAAAGGCTCTCCTGTCTATTCAAAACCTCGTCCATTAGACTCAAAAAAATTAAATTTAGCAAAACAAGAATTCAAGTTTATGTTGGATAATGATATAATTAGACCATCCAATTCAAAGTGGGCTAGTCCACTTCATTTAGTTAACAAAAAAGATGGAAGTTTAAGACCGTGCGGGGATTACAGACGCCTTAATGCTCGAACCATTCCTGACCGTTACCCTATTCCCAGAATAGAAGATTTTCAGCATATATTAAAAGGAAAGAAAATATTTTGAAAAATTGACTTATTTAAGGCCTATTTTCAGATCCCCATTGCAGAAGAGGATAAGCAAAAAACAGCGATAATAACGCCGTTTGGATTATTTGAATATAATGTGATGAATTTTGGATTACGGAATGCTCCATCTACGTTTCAGTGTTTCATTAATGAAGTATTTTTCGGATTGGACTTCGTTTTCCCATATTTAGATGATATTTTAATAGCTTCTACAACGGAAGATGAACACACAGAACATCTAAAATTAGTTTTTTCAAGATTGGATCAATATGGCCTTCGTTTAAATATTGCAAAATCAGTTTTTGGAGTAAACCAGTTACAATTTTTAGGATACATGATTACTCCTGAAGGTCCTGACGGTTGTAAACCCCTTCCCGAAAAAGTAGAAGTAATTAAAAATTATAAATTACCGGAAACAATCCACGAATTACGAACTTTCCTTGGTCTGGTGAATTTTTATAGAAGATACATAAAAAATGCTGCTGAAAATCAAGCACCACTTCATGAGTATTTAAAAGGGGCGAAAAAGAAAGACAAAAGAAAAATTCCGTGGACAGATGAAACAAAAGAAAATTTTGAAAAATGTAAAGAAGACCTAGCAAATGCTGCTTTATTGACCTATCCTAATCCTGATCTTCCATTATCTCTCTTTTGTGATGCTTTTGATTTTGCCATTGGTGCAGTTTTACAACAATTTGAAGCAGGCTGCTGGAAACCATTAGCCTTTTTTACAAAAAAATTAAGTAATGCTCAGAAAAGTTATAGTACCTATGATCGAGAATTACTGGGAATATATCTTTCTGTAAAGCAATTTAAACATACGTTAGAAGGAAGACAATTTTTAATTTATACAGACAATAAACCCTTAACATTCGCCTTTCAGCAAAAAAATGAAAAAGCTTCGCCTAGACAGTTGCGTCATTTACAATATATATCACAATTTTCAACAGATATTCGACATATTAGTGGAGTAGAAACTACAGTTGCAGACATATTATTCAGAATACAATCGATTTCTACAATAGATTATGACAAAATTTCTGATGGGCAGATTAATAATGAAGAACTTACAAAATTACGTTTAAATCCATCTTTAAATTTCAAAAAATATCCTTTGGATTCAGGTAAACTTCTTTGGTGTGATATTTCAACTTCCAAAATCCGACCATTTATTCCTGAAGCTTTTAGAGAACAAATTTTTGGGAAAATCCACAATTTAGCTCATCCTGGAGTGAAAAATACAGTAAAACAAGTAGCTTCAAGGTTTATTTGGACAAATATTAAAAAAGATGTTAATCAGTGGCCAAAATCCTGCATTGATTGTCAGAAAAACAAAATTGGCAGACATACGCATTCTCCATTTGCCACTTTCGAAGAAACAGATGAACGATTTAGTGTCGTTCATATTGATATCATAGGTCCATTAACACCGTCTGAAGGAAAATTATACTGCCTATCCTGTATTGACCGCTTCACATGTTGGATAGAAGTTGTTCCTCTAGAAAATGTGACGGCTCCAACAGTTGCTCGAGCATTTTATGATCAATGGATTTCTCGCTTTGGCATTCCACATCGTGTAATCACGGATCGAGGAAAACAATTTAGATCAGAATTATTCCACAATTTAAGTATTATTTGTGGTTTTAGATTAAACCCAACAACAGCTTATCATCCACAGTGTAATGGAAAAATAGAACGAATCCATCGCACTTTAAAAGCTGCAATTAGAGCTCAAAATACTATTAAGTGGACTCAATCATTACCTACACTACTATTGGGATTGAGATCAGCTTTACGTGGTGATACAAATTTTACCATTGCACAAATGGTCTACGGAAAACCTCTCAGGCTACCAGGAGAATTTTTTGAACAACCGAAAACTATTATCGACACAGAAACCTTTGCTAAAGAATTGCAGAAACAAATGGAAGAATTAAAACCTTTTAAAAATAGCAGACAGCCTTCTCAAAAAATTTTTGTTCATAAGGACTTGCACAATTCTAGCCATGTATTCATACGCATTGATCGGGTTAAAAAACCACTCGAACCTGCTTATGATGGACCCTTTCCAGTTGTCAAAAGACACGAAAAGTATTATACAATAAAAATTAAGGAAAGAGATATCAACATATCCATAGATAGATTAAAACCTGCTTATTTATTAACAAATGATGAGAACATTCCTTATCACGAGTTACCGGATAACCAACTACCTCTTCCTGTGCCATCAATAATCAAAAATGAACATTCAGATTTGCCTGATAAAAAAATTCCTGAGTAAACTACACGCTCTGGTAGACAAGTAAGGTTTCCGAAACGTTACAGAGACTAATTATGTACTTTTTTATATTTTATTTAATATATTATATTTCTAGTTTATATTTCTGTATATATTATATTTCTATTTTATATCTCTGTATATATTATATTTCTATTTTATATTTCTGTATATATTATATTTGTATTGTAACTATGTTACGGGGGAGGGAGTAATGTAGCCTCCATGAACTTGTAAAAATTCCGTTCATTTGTTATGGCAACAAAAAGACAGACGATATTGTTGTTATTAAAAGAATAAAAATGTTGTTTGTTGTTGATATGCTGAAGGCGTTCTATTTATTATTATTTTACAAGTAATTTAATATAGTAAAATTATTTTAATAAGTTCTTGATAATTATGTAAATAGAATGATTTTAATTAATTAATTATTTGATACGCGTAAATAGAAATAAGCGCAATACCGGGCTCTCTTACAGAGTATTTCCCTCCTGGTATTTTTTGAATCGCGGTATATAAGAAAATTTGGTTCTTACGTATCAAGCCACCGCAGTAGAAATTGCACTAATGCGCCAATAAAGAGCAATCTTGTTCGAACGTGCACAAAAAACAGTGTCAAAAAATGAACAAAAAGAAGCTCTAAAAAATGGCGCCAAAAATCAGCAAACCCGCTGGAAACCCCGCTGGGATCAGCAAATCCGCAAGGAATCCAAAAGATAATTGCATGCGCGTGCAAACAACAAGATTGTTCTTTACTAGCGCATTAGCGCAACTTCTGCTGCTGTGGCGTTAATAAATTGGTATTTTAAACCGTTTAAATCTGAATAATTTTCATAAAGTTTTTCTTTCGCATTTTAATATTCACATGAAAATCTTTTTTTTCTTTGAAAGGAAATATGTTTGTGCCATCTTATAATTCATAATAATAGTTAAAAAGATCATATAAAAATACGAAGTTAATGTCTCGTCTAAATATACTTTTTCCCTTTTCACTATTTTAAATATGACGTAATGTCTTTCACTTACTGCTTTTAGTGCTCATTAATAAATTACTTATTTAAAAGTTTTTTTTTTCTCTTTTTGATATTCACGTAAAAATACTTTTATTGGTAGAAAGGATTTTTTTTTTTCTGCTGCATTAAAATTGACAACAATATTATAAAAGATCATTTAAAAATGTGAAATGTCTCACGCAAATATATTTTTAAATTTAAACTGTTACAATATTATTGTTTGGTTATTTTAAATGTGATATAATTGTTTCAATTTACGGTGGTTTTCGCAATGAATTCATTATTTTAATATTTTCTTTTTTTTATTAATATTCACATGTGAATATAGTTTTATGACGTAATTTTTAATATTTTCCGCTTTTAACTCGTAATTATTTAATTCTCATTTAAAATTTAAAAAAAAAAATATTTAGGGCGAATATTGCTATTTGAAAATAGCGGTAGATATCTGAATCAAAATATTCCCTTTAAATTGGCATTAAAGGAGGAAAGATAAGAAATTCTCATCTTGATGTCAAGAACTTTGTATTAAAACGAGATTTTTTGTCTCAAGAGGCATAAAATTTATCGCGTATACAGGGGCGTATTTAAGTAGAATTCATTAGGGGGGCGTAAATGACGATTTTGCCGACTAACTTAAAATATATAACTTAAAATATATGTGTTTATATCTTTAAAAGCATGTTTCTGTATTTGTATATATGCATCTACCGGATGTCCTAAAATTGAACGACTGATTTTAAAACTCAGTAACTTGCAAATTGTGGTAGCTGTAAAATTAAATTCCTACAAAAGTGTTATGTAAGAATGTAAGATAGCAGGAGTTTTTTACCGCGATTCTCGATACTAATTTAAAATAGCGGGGATAGATGGTACTGTTAGCAACAGGCGCTAAATCTGAGCTCTTTTGGCCTCTTTTCTCAATTCTGGTGTGAAAGAAAAAGATTAAATATATGCAGTGGACTCCTAATAACAAAATTACATTGGCAACTGAGAGTCATTTCATATATTTAATGTCTTTTTGTCGCAACAAGACTGAGAGTGAAGAGAAACAAAATATCGGCCCCCAATTTAACAACCATTGCTAGTGTAAGACTTCCCGCCTCACACAGAGAGAACTGAAAGCAACACCGAAGGTGGCACTGTCACTACTAAGTGGCAATCGAAATATATAGCAATTAGCGCATCCCTTTGATACAACGGCGTGTCAAATGTGATGATAGCTCGACCACCCATCGAAATAGATGTATCAATTAGCGCATCCCTTTGGGATAACGGAGTGTCAAATGTAACTATAGGTCGACCACCCGGGGCACAGCTTTCAAGTACCGAAAGAGGTAAGATCTTCCCACGAACGGAGAAAGAGGGGTGCAGTGCGCAAAAGAGAGTGGAATGCACAGGTGATCTCAAGAGGAGGATAAAAGAGGAAGAAGGGTGACAGAGAAGGACTGGACTTGTTTTGTTGCCTTGGAGAGAGGAGCGTAGAGCACAGGATTGAGTGGTGCTCGGAGGATGCGAAACTTTGAAAAGTCTGCGGAGAATGCACAGACTGTATGCATCAAGTTAAGCTGGCTGCCACCTCTTGATTATTTCCCAAACTGGACTAATGAACTTTATGTCGTGATTAAAATACTATGATTGAATAATCTGTTTACAGATGTACTTAAAATGTAAATAAATTACAATTAGATTACTAAAGCAGAGTAGTTCATGATCATAAGCCTCGGAAGTAGCCTCACCGCTTTTCGCTACCAAAATCTACTAGAGGCTTCACAACTGGTGGCAGCGCAAGAAACTAACCCAGTGGGAAAAGAGTCAACAGCAGTGAGACAACAGGCGAAGGAAGGACGGTAGAAAATAAGCCGAGGACCGAGCAGCAGAGGACCGGACGGCAGTTCCTTCAAGACAGACCTCGCTGGAGAGTGACAGACCAGCCTGCGGAAACAGAGGAGCAGATCTTCGGACGGCAGTTCCTTCAAGACAGACCTCGCTGGAGAGTGACAGACCAGCCGGCGGAAACAGATGAGCAGATCTTTGGACGACAGTTCCCCCAACAAAGGACTCGCCAGAGAGGAATAGACACCCCGCAGAAACTGTTCCGGAAAACACCGGGAGCGAAAGAGCACAGCGTCAGAGGAGAATTCCCCCGACAAGGCTTCAAAGGGAGCAGCTGACAGGCCTAGTGACAGCAGATCACCGTCGAGTTCTACGCGATGAGACACCACAAAAACAAAGGTAAGCTCATTAATTTTTTGAATGGCTCTCAGTAGAAAATTTTATTGTTAAACTAAGATCTAAAAATTTAGTGTTCCCGAGTGTTATTCTAAGTAGAAAATAAAGATAAACATAAAGGCATCACGCCGAGTAGGACTAAAAAGGAATTTTTTTTCGGAAGCATAAATTTGTGATCAGATTAAAATCTGGGCTATATTTGAGGAGAATATATGTAAATAAAACGGAAAAAATTGCTTAAAAAAAAAAAAAAAAAAAAAAATTAAGGATAGAAGGCTTTGCAAAGAAAATTGCAGTCTTTGGGTCAAATAGAAAAAAGAATCTTTTCGTTCTTTTCTGTCATATTATAAGGAGGTTAATTCTAAAAGATAAATGTTTTAACTTAAAAGATTGAAATTAACCTAAAGATTAGATAAATAAACATCTATATATCCTCTGAAAGGTTATGGTTTAAGTAATTGCAGCACTGGAAAGGCTTGCGAAAAAAAAAAGGCCCAAAATTGAGACATACAGAAAGGTATGCCGATGTATATGTATAATCGTGGAAAAAATATATTACATACAGTATTGACTTTGTGTACAGGGACTATACCTGAAATATGTGCATAATTGTATAGCGTTTTTTTTGTGTTTTTGTTCTTTGTTCTTTTTAAACAAAAAGATACAGTCAGCAGTTGATGCTGGGCAAAGTGGGTAATACCTGCAAGATATTTGGTATTGAAAAATACTTAGAATTAGTATAAAAGAAAAATTTTTTTCTTGAAAAACATCAAAGAGTGCCCAATGTTTGAGGGAGGTTTAAAAATAAAAACATAAGTATAGGTAGTGATGAGGTACTACGTATGAAATTAAATTTTTTCACTGTGCATATATGTGTATAGGGCATTAAAATCGGAGTGAAATTTTTACATAAGAGTGATAATTTTCATAAAGAGTGAAAAAAAAATAAGAAAGTGTCTATATGTTATTGCTAATTTATGTATTTACCTAAGATTTATTTATTTTATATGTAACCTTATTTAATTGGATAGTGTTCCAAAAGTTGCATATTAAAGTACTTTAAAATTAAAATATTTTAGGAAACGAAGTAAAATCTAAAATTAGATACCAGCTGACAAAAGTATTAGTTTTTGTGTATTATTTAAATTATTTGGGGAGGAGTTAAAATAAGTAAATATGGCAAAGGTTACTTCACTGAAGTACTGCAGAAGAATTGATCTGGTACATTTAGCAGACGTGCTAGACTTAAAAATTGCATAACATGACAAAATAGCGATAATTATCGAGAAAATACAACGTTCGGATAGTTATGATGAGCAATTTGCGCTTACGCAAGTCGGGTTCATAATAAAAGACAGGGAAGATCAACTGGCGCAGGAAAAAGAGCAGCTGGCGCAAGAAAAAGAGAAGGAAAGATTAGAAATGGAAAGAGAAGAAAAACAAAAAGAAAGAGAGTTTCAGTTAGAACAAATTAGGTTAACGCAAAACGCGGACAGAAGAAGCTCCATTTCGAGTAATAGATCAGAAAGAGCGCCTAAAATTTCATTAAAGGGAATTATGCAAAAATTTGATCCAGAAAAGTCCGATATCACTTTATTTCTTAACTTATTTGAAAGACAAGCCGAGAGATCCGGGATAGAAAGCGACGATCTTGTGACACACTTGTTGGCATTATTGCCCATAGAGATCGCAGAATTAATATTACGCGAACAAAAAGAACTTGTGGACAACTTTGAGCATGTAAAATCAGTTTTATTGGCAAGATACAGACTTAGCCCAGAAGCGTATCGTCAAAAACTAAACAAACATGCGAAAAATCCAAACGGCCCTTGGAAAGATCTAATTTTTGAATTAAATAGCTTTCAAAACGGGTGGTTAAATGGGATAGGTATCACAAAATTTGAAGAGCTAAAGGACTTATTAATAACGGAACAGATTAAAAGGCGTGTGCCGGCGGAGATAAGGGAACACTTCATTGATTCGTGGGCGTCGTATAAAAATCCGGAAACTCTAGTGAAAGATCTGGACGGCTACGAAGAAATAAAAAGCGTGCAAAAACGGACATGGAAAGATAGGTATTCGGCGGAAAAAAAGTTCGAAGGGTCGAGAGATGAGGAAAAAGAACCGGAAAAAAATCAGGAAATAAAACCAAACTGGCGAGAAAAAAATGATAAAGAGGACAGGCAGAGAACTTTCGAAAAAACGACGAAAAACACTTGTTTCGTTTGTGGAGATCCGAGCCACTGGAAGCGAAATTGCCCAGAAAATAAGAGAAATATAACAAACATTGCGAATGTTCATCACATTCAGGAAGGGACAAATTTCAAAGAGAATTTTAAACCTTATCTAGGTCAGGCGAATATAAATGGAAAAAAATGCACGACGCTACGAGACACAGGAAGCCAATATGACGTGATTCCCGAAAGATTAATTAAACCCAATCAATTAGATGGTAGGGAAATTTACGTAAAACAACCACTAATAAACGATGTAAGGAGGTTACCTACGGCGGACATTACATTAAATATTGAAGGGTTAGGAAGCTTAAAAACGAAAGCTATAGTGGCGGATAAAAGCACAGACTTGTCATATTATATTTTGGGTAACGACACTCAAAAAGAAATAGATAAAATTAAAAGAAACACCTCCCATAATAGATTCAAAACAAAACCAGAACTAAAATGCTCTTTTGCTGAGAGAACAGGAGAAAAAGAGAATAGCTCCCAGTCAAATATGACAGGAAAGATGTCAGATGTGAATTCGAAGGGAAGGGGTGTAAAAAGGACGCAAGAAAATAAATACGTGAATTTCGGATTAGAAAAATCTTTGTTCCGGAAGGAAAGAAAAGAAAAAAAAGCAGAACAGACCAGACAATGGTTTAAAGAACGTTTTAAAAATCATAATTCGGGCTACTCAAACGGTAAAGTCAGGGAAAAGCCGCAAAATAAACAGCAGGAGGCGGAAAACACCGAATACAAAGCCAGTAGACAGGGAAAATTGGGAAAGATGCCAGCAAAAACTGATCAGGTTAAAAGCGACAGAAAAATGGGATTCAACAGATACGTTAACAAAAGGGATGCATCGACGTGGGACAAAGGGTCAGGTTTAAAAGAAGATAAGTCATACGACCAAGCAAGTAGTACGATGCGAAAAAGAGTTCATACTATAAGTACCGTGAAAGATTACTCGGAAAAAGTAGCGGGGAGAGTTGAAAATTCCCACAATCAGAGTAAATATATTGTTAAATCCCCTAAAAAAAGCAAAGAACAACAGCATGGCAGAGCGAATCCATGTATAAATACACTTGTCAAAGTTAAACTGTTGTAAAAATTGAACAAGTTAAACTCTAGAATAAGCTAGGTGTAATATATTAATTCCTATTTTGTTTTTGTGTGTAAATATTAAAGTACTAGATTTAGTATGTGGTTTATTTTTATAAAGTGTAAAGTCTTAATGTACCTAGAATGGTAGGTACAAAAGGATATGATAACATAATAAAAATAAAAGGTTTAAAAATAAAAGGTGGTTGAGGTAGGTTGCGAAGATAGACATTAACTGTGCAGCCTTACCAGAATGCTATTACTACTAAACCTGGAAAAGATATCAAGCAGGCAAATGTTAGGTGTAGGGCGGAATAACGCCTTGAAAAAAAAAGTATTAAAATGTATATTTTTCTTTATTTTCCAAGTAATATGTTTTGTTAGAGGGTAGCGAACTAAATGGATGTCTTATACCAGAATAAAATGTGTACATATACAGATATTGTTGTAAACTAATAAGTGAAAAAAAAGGAGTAGAATAGTAAGTAATGATTTTCTTTTTGATTTTTTTTTCGTGTGTGAGCCATTTATTAGATTTTGAGCTACCTTATTGTCATGAATATTTCGTCTTGCAGCCAAAATATTCACTTGAGGAAGGGGGGGGGGGGTAGTTGTAAGACTTCCCGCCTCACACAGAGAGAACTGAAAGCAACACCGAAGGTGGCACTGTCACTACTAAGTGGCAATCGAAATATATAGCAATTAGCGCATCCCTTTGATACAACGGCGTGTCAAATGTGATGATAGCTCGACCACCCATCGAAATAGATGTATCAATTAGCGCATCCCTTTGGGATAACGGAGTGTCAAATGTAACTATAGGTCGACCACCCGGGGCACAGCTTTCAAGTACCGAAAGAGGTAAGATCTTCCCACGTACGGAGAAAGAGGGGTGCAGTGCGCAAAAGAGAGTGGAATGCACAGGTGCTCTCAAGAGGAGGATAAAAGAGGAAGAAGGGTGACAGAGAAGGACTGGACTTGTTTTGTTGCCTTGGAGAGAGGAGCGTAGAGCACAGGATTGAGTGGTGCTCGGAGTATGCGAGACTTTGAAAAGTCTGCGGAGAATGCACAGACTGTATGCATCAAGTTAAGCTGGCTGCCACCTCTTGATTATTTCCCAAACTGGACTAATGAACTTTATGTCGTGATTAAAATACTATGATTGAATAATCTGTTTACAGATGTACTTAAAATGTAAATAAATTACAATTAGATTACTAAAGCAGAGTAGTTCATGATCATAAGCCTCGGAAGTAGCCTCACCGCTTTTCGCTACCAAAATCTACTAGAGGCTTCACACTAGCAATGTCATGTATTTCTTCTATTTTAAACTTAAGTAACGCTGTAAAAAACACTTCTCACATCTTACCTAACCCTTCTGCAAATATTTTTTAAATAGCTGCGACCATTTGTAAGTTATTGAATTTTTAAATCAGTTAATTCATTTTAAGGCACCCTGTATATTCTATATAAAATTCAGCATTATTAACCCACTGAGATTAACTCATTAGTGCCTAGCGTCCCTTTTTATGGACAATTACAAAATAGACAAAAAAGCACTTTTCACACCAGTAAATAGAAAGATAAATAAGTACTATTTTTTAAGAGACCTCAATAAATTAAGATCAAAGTTATTCTTCCTTTAAAAGTGGTGGGAAACCCAAAAATTTCATTTTTATTGAAGAAAATAATTTGGGCATTAATGGGTTAAATTTTTCACTTTAAAACATCGAATATTTTACACTTATTGAGGAGACTATAAGATAGATTTAAAGATGGACATTCTATACTACCCCTTACGTTATATTGTTATAAATATTCCAGTTACGTATTTTCATATTAATGAAAATTTGTTTATTTTATTGCTGATAGTACAGCAGGAAATTCGAATCCAAATTAATTAAACAAGTTGAAATGTTTAGTAAGAAGTTATTTGGAATTTATTTACAGTAAACTTATTTATATTAAAAAGGATTAAATCAAAATTTATTTTATTACTCTTCCTAGGTCGGGCTGGGATAGGGATTTACTTTTTTCCTGAAAGATCGGATCAGGCCGGGCCTAATTTATTTTTTCCGTACCGAGCCGGGACTGATTTCATTCTTCTTAGCCTTCACGGGCCAAAATACTTTGTCCCAGTTTTGAGCCATCCTATATGAAAATCATTGTCTCGGCGTAGCCAGGTCTGTTGAAAGATCAGTAAAATTTGGCCTGAGCCAAAAATTTTTGCAAAAAAAGCATACAGTTTAAAATCGCCTTTATTCTTCAATAAAATATAAAAAATTATTCTTTTTAAAGAATCGTAGATTACTAAGCTCATTAAAATGTAGTAAAATGTATAAAAAAGTATTTGCCTATGGCGGAATAATGTTTTAAATTGAAAATTGCGTTTCATCCATACAAAATTAATGCAATAATATGTGAGGCAGGGCTCGAAAAATCTACATGCCCGACATCAGTGTTGTTAGACGGCGACTTTTTAAAAATTTGATTGGCACCACTTTTATTAAAGGATAAAATTCCTCTTGATTAATATGTCATTAAACGAAACGTAATTTTACCAATCCAAAAAAGTGGTGCCAATCTGAATTTTTAAAAAGTCGCCGTCTAACAACACTGATGTCGGGCATGTAGATTTTTCGAGCCCTGATGTGAGGGTAAAATATAATACATTTTTATACCTGCTAAGAAGGAAACATGTCTATAACGATTTTTTTTCTTTCCTATGCGATTCCGTTTTAGAAGATTTTACTGTATACCATTTTTAAGATATTTATATCTCCAATACATGGAATACGGATTAATAGTATTAAGGATAACTGAAACATTTACATACAACAAACAGCGGTTCATTTTAAACATAAACTACGTCATTTCTATATAAATGAAGATCATAAACGTTAGAAAAATTCTAAGGTATTTTTTTTTAATCAGAACTTCTCCATACAAGTAAAAATCCCTATTTAGTAGAAATTCAATCGGACTGAGTTGGAATTTTGCGGGCCGGTTTCGGGCGAAATTCCAACTTTTATTTAAGGGCCGGGCCAAGATTTTTTTCAAACAGGTCGAGCCTGAACATTATGGCCCGTGTGGATCTCTATCTCTAGTCTCTAAAAGGGATAAAAAAACATTTTATTCAACAGACAGGTCAATTTTTCAATAATCGGCTTTAGACGTAAATAATCGACTAAATGATTCAATTATTCAACCCATTTCATTGAACTTTACCTATGTCACATCAACTGCGGATATCTAGAAGATAAACAAACACCATCAGACTGAGAATCAGCTGTACGAATCATCTCCACATCGAATTGACGGCTGAATTTTCAATATTCGCATGTTAAAATGCAACTGGTCTGCCAAAGTCATTCTTAGTGCCACCTGCAGACCTGATTTTCGTCAATGATCGATAGGTTTATCATCAAATTTCCCTGTATTAGAGACAGAATTTCACTCAGAATTTTCAGGCCCAGTCCCGACTCGAATGACAGTTATCTTGGACCTGCCTATCCAATGTAAAAATTTTAAGTTTGGTCCGTTTATATTTATAGTACACAGCCCCGCCCTGCGCAATCTGGCCCAATTCAATTTCTGTAAGAAAAAAAAAATCACAATTTTATCTTAACTACAATTAGGATTCCTTTAACAATATTGCATGCATATTTATATAATAAATTTACAGTATATCTTACAGTATATACAGTATATTACGATGCGTTCGCAAGACAGAAAGTACATAAAAGCAACATTAATGACTATTTTTCCTAGACGTTTCAACATTCAAATAAGGATTCATAATAAATAAATAAATAAAAATAACAATAATTTAGTTTAGAATACTTTTGAAGCTGTCTAATAAAAGGTAGATTTGTGAAAATATTTCTCCGACATTTATTAAGGTTTTCCCAAAACAAAAGAGCTATTTTTGGACACACTTCTGCATTCATTTATTTTCGGAAATGCATAAGATTGGCAGGTGTTCTCATTAGAAACTATTCAATCGAATGGCGTTATTTATTTTTTAGTAAAGGCAATGGATCTTAGATAAAATAGTGTTAAAGAAAGCGTTTTGAAACGAATTTCCAGTTTCGACATCACGAAAAAGGAGAAAAACCTGAAGCCGTAACAAGAATCTTTTATTGTTAACCTTATATATATATATATATATATATAAATTACTATTGGATTCAAAATCGCTTCAATAGTCAGGCTTGTCAGTTTTAAGCCTTTACAGTTAAAAGTAGTTTAAAAATGTGCTGTTTATCAGTACATTTGACCACCTTACGATATATTTCCAAAGATTACTTTAACAGAACATTATCGTTTTTAATATTTTTACAAAACATGTTGCCTGCGCTATACATCCTGAGAACAATTAAGTACAGTTCCAGCCCGTCTCGACTTCACTGAGAAAAAAAGCAAGCTTGATTTCAGCACCGTACGAGTCTGCTAAAGAAAAAAGAAGCTCAGATCAGACACTATGCCTGATGCCGACTTCTATGGTGGACATGCAACATTTCTTTATTGATTTATCAAACTAGCATCGGTTCATGACGAACATTTAAAAATTAGTGGGCCGGCAGGCCCACTAATTTTTTTTTTTTACCGGCCTAGCTGGTCCGTTTAATTTATTTGCTGGCACGGCCCGTATTTTTCGTTTATCAGCCCGTTGATAAAAATGTCTTAATTCTGCCGACCCGACCCGTTTGAAAATTGTCTTTATTTCAACTGGCCGAGTGCGGGCCTCGGATCAAGCCCAGGCCCGTGCAAGTCCCTACCTTGTACCCTAAGATATGAAAAACATAGACGACTGGGTTCAGGAAAACACAGGGATAAACCTTCCAATTGACCACTAAAATAGAGTTTTTGACAGCTGTTTCCACCAAATTATGGCTCTGGCAGATCAGTTGCATTTTAATATGATAATCGAGTTCTGTCCAATCCTAGAATTTTAGCCACAAACTCAATGAGGCCTGTGTAGTGGCTTTCCTGAGCAATAAGAATGAAGAACATTTTTACTCAACTTTCCTTTCGTCCAATAAACAGTCTTTTTCGGACGGTACATAGTCGCCGAAGTGTGATTGTTGCCACTCCTGGGTTGAGTCCATGCACACGAAAAATGTGAACATCTTCATCGAAGTCGTCATCATCTTTAATGCTAGTTGATCTACTAGAACTCTACTCATCTACTGCAAATTCTCAGAAAAACTAGTCTTTCCCGATTTTTTTTTTTTTTCAAATTATTTTCAGCGGTCACGAGAAGTCGAAAAATGGTGAGGCAAACTTCGGATTTTCGAAGAAATCCTTTAGAAAAATGCTATGGATTGGTGTTTTTTAGTGTATGTTTTAAGTAAAAACATGTAAAATTGGAAAAAAATGGGCTGTTTTATAGTTGTATCGATTGATACTGACTACCTAGAATTTGCCGACTGTCATCGAAGTTGCCGACATTAGGGGGGCGAGACGCCCCCCTACGCCCCCCAGTAGCTACGCCCCTACGCGTATAAAGTGAGATCGCGTAATAATTATTTGCGTACGTATTTAATGCGATATTCTTGCACTGATTTTAACGGTGATGTACAAGGGATTGGAAAAATTCAGCATATTACACGGGAAAGCGTATTAGTCATGAGTGTCTTAACTGGGTACAATTGTATTACTACGTACATCACGTTGTACTACGTTTTGTAATTTTCGTTAAACACGTCAAAAAGATTTAAAAAAAAAAAAATCATAGGTCTAAATCTGGTCATATACGATTTTAGTGATCTTACCTTCTTTTAGGCAATTAAATAAATATTGCTAAATCTCATGTTAGCACTCATTATACAAATATGCACTTTCAAATTGCACGAAACATTCGTTTTTCCCAAAAAAGTATCCTATTTTTAGTGAATATGAATGAAAATTGCGTCTTTTTGATAAAGTCATAGTAAAATGGTCTTGCATCATAGTGCGGGAGATAGCGTACAGTTTTACAACCAAATTAGCAGGGATGATTTTGGTACATAAGCTAGATTAGATGTACAAAATAAAGAAGCACTGTCGTCTGCAGGTGCACCAGTGGGGGTGTTGCGTGTATAGGTCGCAGCGATATGAAGTATAAGGCAACCCGATTACTAATATCGTCCCGTCTCACGGCCAACCATCAATAATCGAGTTGCCCGTTATCTGCAACGGGTACATGTATCAAAATCAAGGATGCTGAAATTGGTTGAATGTCACTTTTCCAGCCGGACTAATTGCTTTTTGAAAGTTAGTTGACAATCTAAAAAGCATATCACATGTAGAAAATTCATTAAAATTTTCAATTAAAAAAAAAAAAAAAAAAAAAAAAAAAAAAAAAAAAAGTTTTTTTTTTTTTTTTTTACTATGTAACCCGGGAAACCCGGGTTCGATCTACTATATAGTTAGATTATATGTCAAGATGGCTTATCGTGCATTTGACTTAAATACGTTACATGTGTTTGTATATCATAACTAATTTTAATTTTTTTATTTGTATTTTTATTAATCTTAATAATTTATTTGTTCTTATTTGTTATACTAATTTATTTGTTCTTCCGTTACTTAAAATAAAAATTATGCCAACTTTTATAATTTAAGAGTAGCTTGACGATATTTATAATTTGACGAAATGGGTCGATGGGATCATCAAGTAGTACCCGCAACTCCGTACTAAAATATTACTATGTATAAAATATTTAAATATACGTTTAAATTTTATTTTAGAATTGCAATGCATTTTATAAATAGTTTACACGTGTTTTATTTCCATATTTTTTAGCATGCATATCCATAATAGGTAAGTATTAAGGTGGTCCCCAACTATTCGTTTTCTTTTTCCAGCAAAGTAACCAACTCAAATGTCAACTCAGCGATCAAGTGAAAATGGCGCAACCACCATAGAAAGATAAACATTTACGATTGATATAAAAATCTACACAGTCTGTTACTAGGAAAAGTAAAATAAATTCGCAACAAACAGCTAAAAATTAAACTCATCTTATTCCATGTGACAAGAATGTTAATCCCGACAGCGTCGTCACGAATTTCGACGATTTTTCATCGTCATCCGACGTGTTATGCCAGAATCATTGTTGAATTTACCGTTCTGATCTTTTTCATCTATACTGCAGGAATATGAAGCTCAAATGCGTTCTTCCCCTCCCTCCTTACAAGCTGATCCTTATCAAAGCTTGCTATTTTGTTGCTGATTTTTTATTTATCAGAAGTTGTATAACTTTATTTGTTGTCGCAAGGGTGGAAAGGAAAAAAAAATGTATATTTGATTTAGTAATCTTTTTTTTTTTTTTTTCTGCGAGCGATCGCATCAGATAAGTGTTCATGATCAGGGTCACTGGTGCTCTTTATTGTTGCAAGTTTTTTTTTTTTTTTTTTTTTTTTTTTCAAGATGTAATAAAGCGATATGAACAACTTGTCCCATCGCATCGATTTTTGCACCTGTGACCTTTTCTGTGATGATGGGGCACGTCTATTTGAATTTTTTTGCCGAAATTCTTATTTTTATGATTTTTCTTAATCATTTTGTTTTGTTGAAAAGTGTGTGTTTTGGAAGTTTGGGTACTTGCTTTGCATACTCAAGGGAGGAGGGGGGGGGGGGGCAGGTTTGAACATTTCTTTTAGAAAATCAATACATTTCTTACTTGAACTATATTTATTGTGTTTTAAATATTACATACTGAAAACAATGCATTTCTTCATCATATGAGCCAAAAATTAAAAGTTTTCAAAATAAATAAAATATGTTGTGAGGATTGAAAAAACTGAAATATTTCTGTTCAAACTTGCCCCGGGGCACCGTTGAACAAGTAAAGGGTATCTTTGAACAAGTGAACAAAATGTGAAAATATTAAGTCTTTTTGAAAAACTGCATATCTTTCAAAAATATAAAATAATGTGAATAAATTAAACAGCTGCATTTTGCTGAGATTACTATTTTTTTTTATTATTATTTAACCAAATTTATATCCATCAAAGTTGATGTCAAAGTTCATTGTTGAAAAAGCACGAATTGTCTCGCCAGCTGTGTTTATTTGTGGCAACCTTTTTACAATACCCTTAAAATCCACCAAAATAATATATGATGCCGCTGAAACATAAAATTGCTCATTCTCTCTTTTACGGAGAAACCTGACATTAAATTCCGTTTTATTCCGTTTAATTCAAATTCAATCAGGCCAACGTAATAAAGAGTAATTCTTTCCATATGAAATTGAACTTCATGAAAGAAACCATTCATATGTCTAGAATCTTCTAGAATAAGAATCTATACTTCTTGATCTTCGGTATCAGTAATTGAATCTGCAAAGTTAGATTCATCAATGCATCAATTTAGATTTGAAAATTCACATCACTGATACACCAAGAGGTTGTAATCTATATGTACTAGCGAGGAGAAATTGCTTAAAATATAAGTCCACGTTCTTTGACATTCTTAATTAATTCCTTTTTATTTAATCGAAAAATAACTAGCAAAAGCAATGCTTTGTTTGG
The DNA here is from genome assembly GCA_964019185.1 of Maratus speculifer. Taxonomy (NCBI): domain Eukaryota; kingdom Metazoa; phylum Arthropoda; class Arachnida; order Araneae; family Salticidae; genus Maratus; species Maratus speculifer. Next base: position 114,250,018 of record OZ025294.1, read on the forward strand.
ATTCGCGAAGCATTATTTTATAAAACAGATATTTGAAAGTAACTATATTTTTCAATATTATTTTTGCACCTTTATTAAACAAAAACTTTATTTTATGTTTTGGCGCATTTTACTTTTTTATTTATGATGTAAGATTGGCATAATAAAATATTTTCGAAGCAAACTTTTACAAAATATCTGTAAATTTTGAACTAAAAGCTCTTTTAAAGATGTTTTTACAATTTGTAGTAGCCACTGGTGTTTTTTTAAAGTTGTTTGAAATATGCATGTTTCCAATCTTTGTAATTAACATCCGATAATCTTTGATAGCTATTTTAGAATAATATATTTGAAGAGAGCTTGAAGAAAGTTACTTCTTCAAAATCCTATTTTCTGGAAAAACATTTGAAATCTGCTTTCGTTGATACTATGAATTTTTAACTGTAAAACATTTTATTCTAATTTCTTCGTTTTTATACATGTTAGCGTATGAGAACTTTTGATATTGCAGAATTTTTCGTAAGGAAAATTTCTATTGAATGCTTAATTTTGAAGGATTTTCACTCTCGACAACGTTACGTACGTTTTTAAGCCAACTGGTGTCTATATATCCTCAATATCTACAACTGCTTCATCTAATGTTAAACCTTGGGATTTATGAATTATAACAGCAAAAGCTAACTGCAGAAGAAATTCTTTCCTTGAGCAATTTATGCTTCCATTTTTCCAGAATTTAATTATTGGGGAAATCGGCACGCACCAATTCTTATAAGTTAAATTACTGCAGTATTCAAATTTATCCATGATTATTCGCGATATCTGGTCTGGTGGCTTGCGATTTTCTTTAATACGTGCAACAAAGTCTAAAGTCCCGTTCACTAAACCTTTTTCGGCCCACAAATAAGAACGTAACGTTAATTTAAATCCAAATGATAAAGTAAGAAATGGTTAAAGTCTATTTGTCGTTTCTGAATCGGCCAACTTTGCTTTAGTATATTTATAGAGAGCTTGAATCAGAGCTGCTAGAGCGTACTAACTTAATGCTGGAGTCTGTCTTAAGTTAACAAGCTGCGCCAGCTGGTGGCAGGGGTGCAAATGAATGCGCGGGTTTGACGTCATATATGCGCAGATGTTTATTACCTCCGCATCTTTTGCGCATATTTTCTGAATTTTCACTCAATCATGACAGATTAATCAAGTCTACGAGATATATTGCACAATATTTTTGTTACAGTTTGTATCGATAAAATCATGTACATTTAAAAAAATAGTCACAATATCATCTTAATTTCGGGAGAAAAATCACTAATTAGTACTCATAAGTACCATATAATGCTACGAAAAATATTGACTTTTACCCTAAAATTAAAATGACAATGCGACTTTTTTTTAAATACCCAGATTTTTTTCTATTAAAAATATATGTATTTAAAAAAAGTTGCATTGTTATTTTAATTTAAGTTAAAAGTCAATATTTTTCGTAGCATTATATGGTACTTATGAGTACTAATTAGTACTTTTTCTCCCGAATTTAAAATGATATTGTGACTATTTTTTTAAATGTACATGATTTTATCGATACAAACTGTAACAAAAATATTTTGCAATATATCTCGTAGACTTGATTAATCTGTCATGATTGAGAGAATAGCTTGAAATTTGTGATTGAATTTTTAATATGAAGTCTCGAAATAGCTTTGTCTGTTTAAAAAAAAAAAAAAAAAAAAAAAAAAAAGAAAAAAGAAAAAAAAGTGAGAAAGAGAGAGTGTGTAATCTACGATTTAAAAAAAATTATTGTCTAGATCTAGAACGTTAAATATTTAAACAAATAAATTAACAATATTTCTTTGTTTAACAAAACAACATTTAAAATTATTCCGAATATACGTATAATGAAATAGGTTTTTAAATTAAAAGAATGAAATGTTTGCAAGTTAAATAATAAAAGTCGATACGACCAAGAAAACATTGGATTTTTATCGTCTGCAATTGATAATTATAAATGGAGCTAAAGTTAAATATTTTATTTAGTATTAAATTCTATACATTTCTAAACATTGCTAAACATTATATTATCATAGGAAATACTAAGGTGTATACAATTTTGTATAACTTAGCTCATCAAGATTTAGTAAAATGTGACACTACCTCAAAATTCTGCATTTATATAATCTACTTACTAAATTATATGAGTCATCTTTCATTAGATTAAAAACATAATTATAATCGAACATATTTTAATCAGCGAAATTTGTATCGCATAGTTAAATGATACTTCATCTTAGTATATTTTATGTTAATATTTAGTCGTACTACACTTATTTATTCTATATTTATTTACAACATTTCAAACCTAAAACTTATTCTATGCAATATTTTAAAGTAACATATAGAAACAAAAAAGTTTTGTTGCCATTCACACAAAAGAAACTGCAATCTACTTAATAATCTTCTAGTTATGCACCCCTGCCACTAGATGGCATATGCCTTAACCCCGCCCACCACGCCTTTAATCTAGCGGACATCTCTTCCATAGAAGTTGGAACGCTTGAAATATATGCAGTTTTGGCTTGAATCGAGGCAACATCTTCACGCAGTTTTTTTAATTTTTCATTTATATATTTGTTTATATTTTTGTTTGCAATTCTTTTGTTGCCACTTTACAAAAAAAATCCATAATACAATTCTTTTGAAATGTTTAAGTGTCATCTGTGCAAACGATTTTGCGGAATAATGAAAAAATGTTTTATTTATTAAATTAATCATGATTCTATCTATAATTACTTACCCCATGATTTATATATTTTTTTTTTTCTGAAAATATACGCGTTTCATTTTTTATTTATTTGCTAAAATGCGTCCGTATTGTAAATGCATGTAAAATAAATTAATTTAAATAATAATTTTTTTTAACGTTTTACTGTAAAAAAAAATTATATTGTGCAAATCTACAGATCATAATTTATTTTTGTGTTTAATTTGAAGTTAAAATATTGAATAGTTTTTTTGTAAAGTGTACGACAAAATGTAATTTGAGTGGCCTAGTAGAGGATTCGCTTCGCTCATCCTAATAATATTTAGATACATTCATAGCTCTTTACTTCAAAGTTGTAAATTTTCTATGGTGCTCCATCACATGGAGTTTATCATTAACTATTTAATCAATTCAGCTTAAGAATTTGAATAAGACAAAGCTTATAAAATAAAGCTAACATTTTAAATTAAGTATTGAACAATAAATTAAAACTTTAGGCATACAAAATTGTCAACAAAAAGCTTACAACTTTATTTTTTTAAGTTTATAATTTGAGAAGCAGTAAAATACATCAATATAAACGTGCGTTTATATTGATGTAAAACGAAATTGTACGAATTTCCAAATGATTGTTATCAATATACTACTAGTTAGAAATACTCGGCATTGCCCGGAATTTTAAGAATGTTTATTTTGAAAAACGAATTTAAAAATTAAACATAACAATATAAAAAAATAATAAAAACGCAGCAAAACCATTTTTATTTCAGCTCTTCGCTAAAAATGAGCTCTATGAACCTAATCCCAAGTTACCTCAATTCTTTGCCCTACAGGTCCTAATTATCCAAAAGGCTTGTAAAACACAAGCTTCCCCACTAACAAGTAAGAATACCACCAAATGACGGCAAAATAGGGCGTCGAATTTCCTTAATTTTTTTTTTACTTAGATTTTTATTTATTTATTTATTTTATTTTTTTATTTTTAAGGAGAAAGTTTGCAAGAAAAGATTCGCGATTCTTCAAGGAAACTTATTTAACTGGATGATTTGAACGTAATCAATAGGCTCTTCAATCACATGGCATCTCGGTGTGCTGGTTAGAAATCAGCCTTGTAACTCAACATACAGCAAACTTATAAGCCACAAATCACAAATATATTTTATCTGCATTACACACAAAAAACAAAAACAAAAACATAAACTCTGTTCGATGAAATATTTGAACTTGGCTTAGTTCTTTTGCGGGAATAGTATTTTTGGATCGATGTGTTTCCGTGAGTGTAAGATTTAAACAAGTGTGTAAGTGTGATCACAGATCGCACAGAGGGATTTCGTTTAATTTTTCTTTCAAAAAACTTTATCCTTATTCTTATTATGTATTATAAACAATATGTTGTGTTATAAAGCGACCAATTCTTTAGTTTTCCCAAATTTAACAAAATTTAGAAAATAGCCCTTCCTCGGACGATCCTCTATACTTTCCCTGAATTTCTCCCCTTTTCAAATATTTAATTTAAGAACTAATACTTACATGAGTGCTCAGTAAAAAAACGCATTCAAAATGCAATAAACAGCTCATCTAAATAAAAAAGACAATATTGACATCCCCCCCCCCCCCAACAAAAATTCTATTTACCTTAAATTTATAAAATTTGAATTATGTGTTATAAACTATGTCAAAGTGTAAAAGCAATCGTTTAGTTTTCCTAATTTTAACAAATTCCGTCAATTGCCTGTTCGGAAAAGCATCTTTCTTATAAGTTTAAAAATTTGTTTTTCCCTAAATTGGAAAATTGTGGTCTGATTTTCTTCCATTTCTTTTCTTTTCTTTTCTTTTTTTTTTTTTTTTTTTTTTTTCTTAATTTAGATTTTATGAATCAGCGCATGAAATAACATCCGGATGTGAACTACCAAATTTGTAAAATCAATAGTTAAAAAAAAAAAAAAAAAAAAAAAAAAAAAAAAAAAAAAAAAAAATTGTACTGCGATCAAATTCTAGTATAAAAATTTATCTCTTTTCCTTTCCGTGCCAGGTGGTTTGTCGTGGAAAAAATGCAATTCTGGAACTAATTACCAAAATAAAAACAAATGAAGGCGTTTTTCACGTGATTTATTTAATCCATTAATTTATGTTAGATACGCAATAATTTTTATGTCTGTTTAAACTTTGGCAACAATTAGAAGAAAAAAAAAACAACAACAAAAAAATGAACTGATGATATTAAAAAATATTTTAATTAGAATAATAGTCATTTATAAAATTTTATGATTTGTTGCGTGACAAGAGGTATTCAGCGATAAGTACGCAAAATTTGAACTCTCTGACTTGTATAGTTTTTGTGTGCGGACTCTGTGACAGACAGACAGAGGAGAGAAATGAGAAATGAATAGGGTTTTGTCATATGAACGAAACCCTAAAAACATTTTCTGGGTGAAAAGGATCCCCAAAATCAATTCCCATCCATTCAAAGTTTGATCGGACCCCTTTGCCTTCTGTAAAAATTGCAAGCATTTTCCTGTAAAAAACTATTTCGTCAATGAATCTGAAAGATTGTCAAGCAGAAGAAAGAGAGAAACAACTTGTAACATGAAGTGCATCGGCCCTGAAAAATTCAGCGACATGTGCAAGCAAGATTAATGATGAACTATTCCAGTTTGTTTAAATACCACATTTTTTTCCCCATTTTGATTTGTTTGATTTCCTTTTTCTGGTGGCGGATTCTGCTTTAGCTAACTGAACAATAGAGACATTTGTAGCAATAACTCCTATTGAAAACTGCACGTTCTTCAAACAGCGTCGTTTGCTTACTGAATTTGAATCAGGATTTTGAACTGACTTACACTTTTTTTTTCTTTTGTCAAAGAAAGTGAAAAAGTCCTGTCTCATTTTTCAAGCTATTTAAGATGCTGGTGGCATGAACAAGATTTATTTTTTCTTTTTTCCAATAAAATATTTTCTGATATTAATCGAAACACGGAGTTACAAGAGGGATAACAGAAACAGGAGATACAGCGAGGTCAATCATTTATTTTCGTTCTATTTTTCTGGTACACATACTTTTTTATTTCAATGCTATTGTGTCAAAGTTGTTACATACAGTTATGTACAATACTTATATTCCAAATGTACTTATCAGAAAGACAGATACTAAAGAAAGAAGAAAAGGTTTATTTTGTCTTTTCATACACTTTGGTCTACACTGAGCAGTTCTGAATAGTAAAACAACTTTGAGGGACTTTCAAACTGATAGCGCCCAGTTTATTGACGTCTTCTAATATTACGGACCATTGGAAATGGAAAAAGTATAGTTTAGAGCGACTTAAGAATTAGATGACTATAAATTAAAATTGTAAAAGGAATTATTTAAAATTTTAATAAGACTTAAACATTTGGGAAATAAAAATTTAATCTAATAAACTTAAGTCAAAAAATAGTTAGTATGTAGAATAGAAAAAATTAAGATAGATAAGTTAGAATGTAGCCATAATTATGAAAGCTACTAAATTTAATATAAAAGATAAAAAATTCAAAGTTAGCTTTTGTTCAGAAATAACACTCACCAAGGAATGGCAGGTTAAGATGTACATATATACATATATTATATATATATTATAAATATATAAAAATTTTATCTGAAAATATGAAAAATATAAGATTTATAAAAAGAGTGCGCAGAAAGAAAAATTATGAACTTTTTAAACTATTGAGAAAGAACAATAATAAGTAAAAAATCCATGCTCTTTGGAAAATGGGCGAAAAAACATAGTTTTTTTTTTTTTTTTTTTTTTTTTTAATGTATTCTCACAGGTGTTGTAAAGCATGACCATCCGAGATACTCCATTAATGCAAAAATGAACAAAAAATTAAAATTTAAAATTATGTAACTTAAAAAATAATTAATTTAAACTCGAATAATACAATATTAAGCAAAAATGAACATGCAGGATGGCCATGCCCCCAACTTGACCTGTGAAGAAATAAGATACCTGTTACAAATCCACATATCATTTCTTCTATTCACACCAGAAGCAGCAAGTCCTAAGATTTTAGTATGGCTAGTATCTAAAAGAAGGATAGTCTGCCAATTAATTCATTATCAAAAGCACATATCCATTCTGCTTTAGCTACATCTTGAAAAAAAAAACATCACTTTGCCAACTTTCTGTTAAGACTTTCAGTAGCAAACTTCATACATTCAAAAGATTTCTTCGGCTTCCATTACGGTATTAGATTAATTTTATAACACTGTTAATCAATAGGTAAATGAATAATAACCGATGTAAATTTTCCAAGTGGGTAAAAAATGTCAGGGCCAGAATTCGAACCAGAGATGTATTGCCTGAAGCCGCCAATGCTCCTCCAATTGAGCCATTCCGGAATTAACGTTGATCGTTAAGGTTATTGGGTGAATTAGTCCTCCAGTATTCGTCCAGGATGTCACAGTTGGAGGAGCATTGGTTTGTTTTGGTTTATTTTATGACGATCGATTATCAACACGTGGGATATAGGACCGAAGGGTGGAGGTATCTTTCGTGAGGGTCTTTCTAAGGGAACCTAATATGTATTTACGGAAGGAAATCCAAGATTTTGAAAAAAAAAAAAAAAAAAAGGAAAACACCGAACGATTAGGCCGAAGGCCGCGACTGAGTTCGAACCTAGCACTTGCCGCCTACTAGTTACGAGGTCAGAACCATTTAGCCACTGGTGGGGCAAGAGGAGCATTGCCGGCTTCAGGATCATCTTCATTGCGAACTCAAAATTTTTTTATTGCTAAATATTTTATAAAATATATTAACCTGCCCTGTAATAATGTTGATGAAAATCCTTTTATTTAAGTTTGAAAAGAAGTGGGCATTGAGTATTAAAAAAAAATCTTGTTTATCAAAAGTTTAATTTGTATATATTATTATCAGCAATTATTAAATCAAGATCCAAAAAATTTACATGAAAACAATCATCAGAAGCTTTATCTAATTTCAAACATGGAAGATACATATAACTAATCGATATCGAAAGCTTATCATAGAAAATTATTAAGTCATCGATATATCTTAAAATTCTCAAACTTTTATTTGTATTTCAAACTTAATTAAATTCATAATAGAAAAGAAAAATATTGACTACAGAGATCGAAAAATTAATACCCATCCCAATGCCATATGTCTCATAAAAATTTGAACTATTGAATGAAATAAAATTGTTATAAAAACAAAAATTACACAAAGTCAAGAAAAAAAATCTCTTTTTATTCCAAGTTCCTCTTCGATATTAAATAAATCCAAAATGTTTTATAAGATATTGTATAGCAAATCAATAGAAATATTAGATAAAAGATTTTCAAAATCAAAAGTATGTGAATTAGAAAGCATTATGGACATATTTAATTTATTTAAAACTCCATTGCAATTGTCAGTACACTATAAATTGTTAGTATACATGAATTTAAGGGGGTTCGGAAGCCATTTTAAAATAATTTTTATTTATTGAGTTAAAATTTTGACAGTTTTTGTGATGATTAATCATATTATTTTCAAACAAAATCACATAAAAAGATCTCATAATTTTTTTTATTTAAAATTTATTTAAGAAGTAGAATAGTTTAAAATTGTTATAACTCAAAATATTATTTGTAGAATTTCAATTTCTTTACATTTAAGTAAAGAAAAATATCTAAACTTTAATTTTGATTTAGCATATTAAAAAACATATTTTCAAAAGTAAATATTTTTTTTCAAATTTGTTAATCAAATAAGACATGTTCCAAGTTTCAAGCATTTTTCTTTAACGGTTCTTGAGTTATAGCAATTTAAATATGAGAAACTGTGAAACTGAGAAATCATGCAGAAAAACTAATCTTCAAAAGAAGTTATATCCGTAAAAGTCATTGCTTTGAAAGCTAGATTTTGTAGTAAAAAAACCAAAACGAAAACAAATAACATTTCCTCTTCTAATTAAGATAATTCATGATGTAAACGTCGTTATAAACACTTTTTTAAAAAGGGAGAGAAATTTTTAATGCAGTAATTTTTTAAAAAGAAAAATTGAAGATTTTTGTGTCTCGGACTCCCTTAAACTTTAAAAAACCATAAATACGTTTTAGAAATTCCTGTAATTTAACATTAAAACACTTACCAATACCTCTTGAATTACAACAAATGAATTTAAATTTAATAGGTGTTTTATTAAATTTAGGTGTTAAAAACGAAATGGGAGAACTGGGATAATTATAGCAAAATCATGAGAATACATCACTTTAACATTCTTAGTACAGGCATTTAATTTATTAACAATATAAGTATGATAAATATTAATTTACTTTCCTTAAAAAGAATATCATCATTTAATTCACTTTTAACTTTATCAATATAAAAAAGTTTTTAAATAATTGCACAGTTAGAAGCAGATTTGTCAATAGATACAATTACAAAGTTTTTACGTAAATATTGAATGTAATTAAAATCTTCTTTATTAAGGCTAATGATAAATATAATCTTTACTGTTTAATTTATTATTAATAAAAAAAAAATCCAAATTCATTTGAAATACACTACTCCCACTCTGAAAAAGCTTCAAAAGCGGTGCTAAATCTGTAATATAGTTGCATAACATATTTATTAAATCCTTCTTAAAAATTAGCATAGCGGTATTTTTGTTAATGTTTTTATTTGATCTAAAATTAGTGCTCAAATTCATCATAAAATATAAATTTTTGTTCTGTACAATATCTAAAATTAACTGTAACCACATGTCCATGAAAATCATCAATAAAATCTACAAAATCAATCCTACCACTTTTATGAATCAGGAATATCATTAGAAAAAGCAATAGATCTGCAATTTAACAATTTTTTACTAAGAGGGAAGGCTATATCTATAAGCAACAACAATATCAATATCTCTAAGAGGGGGAAAATATTATATTCTCTGAAAAAAGTTTCTATTTTAAAATCATCAAACGATTTCTGTTGCAAATTTAATGTAAAGGAATTTTCTTCTGGCTAAGAATCTGAAAAAAATCATAAGGTATCCGAACATCTTTAAAACGTAATTTTCAATCAAAACATCAATTTTTCATTGATGCAATAATATTAAAATCGTCTCTTTTATCCGCCAAATTCTGCTTAAATTGTATCTGTATCTTAATTCTAATCAAAGTTATACAGACGTTTAAAGTTACAGCTATTAAAGCTTTTGAATTGTGTTTCAAAGTTATTTTTAGCTTTTTCTCAAAATGAAGTTTTTCAGATTTTTACTTTACGCAAAACATCCAAAAACAAAAAATCATGCTTGAAATGCCTCAAAATTTTCTAATGTATTGAATAGTTTTATATTTACACTGGTATAAATGACAAACTTTGCGACTTTTTCATTACATTAGTACTTTAATTGCCATATCATCTGAGATAAACATGCAATTATAATGTGTGTAGTCTAATTCTTAAAGAAAGTTTGTTTATTATGCAATTTACAAAATGTCAATACATTGTTTCAATATTGAGGTATCAAATTTTGCGGAATTGTAAATTTTTGACATAATATTGCCTATTTTTCTCTTAAAAACATCTCTTTTCTGGGTAATTGCTAAAATGTTTATATTTTTTCAAAGTTTTAAGGTAAAAGTCATAATAAAAAATGTATAACAAGAGAAAATTCCAAAAATCTCAAAAGATCACTTCCGAATGAGTGCGGATATATCCATGAAAACTGAATTTGTAAATGTGTCAAAATGTTTTGCGCTTGTTCAGTAGAGCAGTTGAGAACACCCTTAAAAATGTTATTATGTAATTTTAATAAGATATTATATAATTTGTTTAATTGTAAAAAAAAAAAAAAAAGGAGAAATTAATTTTCGTAGAAAGAGAAATTCAAAAATCTATTTATAACTATTGGGGTAACTGAATCTGTCAGGATCTGATAGCACCTGTGCTAAGGAATGTAATGTCTACTCTTTCTCTATTTGAATATTTTTTATTGTATGGTTGTGTACAGAATTTCCAAGGTGACATTCCTTCTTTGTGGAAAGGGGAATTGCCAGATAATCCTTTACAGGTGGGGTGTTAGAGAAAAGAGATAGCTGAGAGGCATGTCCACCTGTCAGTGAAGTATGCGGATGGTGAGCAGATTAGCAGTATGTCACTAAGCAAGAAAAGAATGGAATATGTGTCCAATGAGGAGGCTCCAAAGGGGTTTATGTGGGGGAAAGCAGTGATTTGGAGAGGGCAAGTTTGCCTCAGATCATTGATTCTGTACCTAGGTTTCGGACCTGGAGGTTGCTCTGTGTGGAAGAGCATAAAGTTTGCGTTTTCTGGTGCGCAAAGGGACAGACGTCCTGGTGTTTAGTGTTCTGGGCTAAGAAGTGCAGGCCCAGTATACTTGTGTTGGGAGACTCAAGGTTGAGCTCCAAAAAAGTGAATTTAACGTGTATTGAGTGTGAGGTGGAAAGTGTAATTGGAATAGTACACAAACAATCTTTACGGTATCTAATTTAATGTTGAACCGGATCACCTATATCCGAGTTGTAGTTGTATATATTTGTAAATAGCGTATTTTGTGTGTACATATATTCTTAATAAACTGATAATTCGGTTACTAGCGTAAGTCTTCATTTACACTAATCTCACAGTGGGTGACCGATATCACTTAGTAATATCGGTGGTGGCAGCTATATCTACCACGGACATTCTTCAAAGTTGTGTGGACTGAGAGGAACGTCCGACAAATTGTTGGCAGCGTCGGGATAGAATCGCCTGAAACAGTGACCAGCGCCGTGTTGCAGTCTGTTAATGCCGGAGTATCCAGTGGAATTCTTGTGTGGTCGTGCCGTACCGTCGAAGGTGTGTAAAGTGCCGTGCCGTATCGTCGAGTATGTGCTAAAGTATCGTGCCGGGTCGTCGACTGTATGCTAAAGTGTCGTGCCGTATCGTCGAATGTGTCCTGAAGTATCGTGCCGGGTCGTCGACTGTATGCTAAAGTGTCGTGCCGTATCGTCGAATGTGTCCTAAAGTATCGTGCCATATCGTCTAGTGTGGATTAAAGTGTTGTGCATATCTTTATTAGAAAGAACTAAACTGAACTGTTGTGCCATATTACCGCTACATCGTGGAACTACCTGTGATTAGAAAAGTACCCCAGCAAAGAAAGTATAAGGTAAGGTGTTTTGATCACATCTTTCTACTGACATCTTGAACCAAAATTTGTTGTTGTATAATTAATAGTAATTTAAGTAAATTGTCTATATTATTTATGTGTTTTATCAATACTTCCTACCTATGAAGTGTCCATAACCATATTTAAGGAAAGGTCATAATAACTTGAGCTAGTATTGATGGTCTATAATTTTTTTTTACTAAATATGGTAATAGTAGTTGAAAGGAATAATTAAATTTACTTAAAGTTAAATTATTGTTAAAGTAATATTTAAAGGAAGCAACATTTTTAAGTTTGAGGAGTGTATAATAACATTTGCTTAGAATTTTAATTGGCCAATAGTAGTGAAGAAAAAAAAAAGGCCCAAAAGAGAGCCATAGTGAAAAAAAAAGGCCCAAAAGAGAGCCATAGTGAAAAAAAAAAGGCCCAAAAGAGAGCCATAGTAGAGAAAAAAAAAGGCTCAAAAGAGAGCCATACACTGTAAAAAAAAATTGTAATTTTCACAGAAAAAAATTGTATTTTTTACAGGAAAAAACTGTTTTGAAGAAAAACAGTTCTTTTTTGTAAAAAATACAGTTTTTTTCTGAAAAAATTACAATATATAATTTTTTTTACAGAAAAAAACTGTTTAAAAGAAAAACAATTTTTTACTGTAAGAAAAATTGGAAATTGTAATTTTTACAAAAAAAATCCATATTTTTTGTTTGACAAAAAATAATTGTTTAAAAGAAAAACAATTTTTTACTGTAAAAAATATGGATTTTTGTATTTTTTACAGAAAAAAACTGTTTAAAAGTAAAGCAATTTTTTACTGTAAAAAAAATTGGAATTTGTAATTTTTACAAAAAAAAACCCATATTTTTGGTTTGACAAAAAATAATTGTTTAAAAGAAAAAACAATTTTTTACTGTAAAAAATATGGATTTTTGTATTTTTTACTGAAAAAAAACTGTTTAAAAGAAGAACAATTTTTTACTGTAAAAAAAATTGGAATTTGTAATTTTTATAAAAAAACCCATATTTTTGGTTTGACAAAAAATAATTGTTTAAAAGAAAAAACAATTTTTTACTGTAAAAAATATGGATTTTTGTATTTTTTACTGAAAAAAACTGTTTAAAAGAAAAACAATTTTTTACTGTAAAAAAAACTGGAATTTGTAATTTTTACAAAAAAATCCATATTTTTTGTTTGACAAAAAATAATTGTTTAAAAGAAAAAAACAGTTTTTTTCTGTAAAAAAAATGGATTTTTGTATTTTTTACAGAAAAAACTGTTTAAAAGAAAAACAATTTTTTACTGTAAAAAAATTGGAATTTGTCATTTTTACAAAAAAAAATCCATATTTTTTGTTTGACAAAAAATAACTGTTTAAAAAAAATTGGAATTTGTAATTTTTACAAAAAAAAAATCCACATATTTTGTTTGCCCCAAAAAAACTTTTTTTTTCTGTAAAAAATATGGATTTTTGTATTTTTTACAGAAAAAACTGTTTAAAAGAAAAAGCAATTTTTTCTGTAAAAAATATGGAATTTGTAAATTTTACAAAAAGAAATCCATATTTTTTGTTTGAGGGAAAAAAACTGTTCGAAAGAAAAAAAATTTTCTTCTGTAAAAAATATGGATTTTTGTAATTTTTACAGTAAAATTCATGCATTTTTTATCCGATTTAGATTAAAAGTAAAACAGTATTTATTTTTCTTTAAGGGTCTCAAATCAGAAAGGGCAATTTTATGACTTAAATTTAATTTAATTTTTTTTTTTTTTTTTTTTTTTTTTTTGCATGAAAGTAGCCGCTGTTGTTGTTCAGAAAATTCCTAGTCGCACTTATTTACCCACCTTTTTCTATTTTTCTGCAATGGCAATAGATATTTTAGAAAATGTTGTCAAAGTAGGCGTTTTGAACTGAATTCCCGCGCGGAGAAGGTTTAACCACTCAAACATAGGAGAAAAACGTGTTTGTCATGCGATCAGAAACGCTTGTAACTGAATAGGTAATTTATTGATCCAATTTTAAAAAGCACTTTCAGTTTCGAAACCGGTTTTAAAAGTGAAACTAACTTTGTAAAAAATATCTGCAACCAAAATCGAAAAAGTAAAAAAGGTGCGCTATCGGCATGCACCCCAGCTATCCAATGCAAAAAAAAAAAAAAAAAAAAATCAAAATTATCAAAATGCGAAAGAGTTACTAGAAAAATGGTTCGAATCCCACTGGCTCCATTGCACACACTCTTTGTGTGGAGCCCCTGGTTGTACCTCTCTTGTGTTGTAATATTTCCTTGTGTGCTATCTCGTCCCTGTACATTGACGATGGCTTATAAGCAGGCTTCATGTCGAGCACACAAGTCAGATGTATGTTGTTCAATAAACAAACAAACAAACTAGAAAAATGCTTTCCCATAGGAATAGCATTAGCTTGCGAGCGTCTCCTCGAGCGAGGACAGGGGCCTTACCCCTCCCTCCTCCACCGCTCTCTAATTTAAAATATCAAAATTTCAAATGCACCTATTTATTTATTTATTTATTCAGCATATTGACTTATAAGCCTGCTTATAAATCATCATCAATATACAGGGACGAAATAGATGACGCAAGGAAATTTTACAACAACACGAGAAAAACACAACCGGAACACAACACCACACAAAAAGTGTTTGCAATGGAACCAGTGGGATTCGAACCCACAACCTCCTATGCTCGCAAGTGATTAGCGGCGAAAATAGAGCAGTTGCAATCAGCTGATTTACTTTTCATCCGCCAATCAAATCTTCGCGTTTGAACTCCAGTCACACCCATAATCCTCTCAGCTACCAATCACAGCTGCCATTTAACAATTGTTTGACCTCCAATGGTTGATTTGTGACGTCATATGAAACTGTCCTACTGACGTCACTTCATCTGGTTCTCAAACTCAAGGCAAATGTGGAGTTTTCCACTTGTAAACATAGTGATTTCCGCTACATTTTTCAAATTCTTTGAAAAATAATGCAAGAATAAAAAAAATCAAAATTAAACTGAAAGACCACACGTGCTTTAAACGGCAAACGAGGTGTTATGACGTTCTGTGTGGGCTCCATATGTGTACAAGTCGTTACTGGGACGTAAATGCAAGAGGTCTATACCTACACTGTAAAAAATCTGCAGCATTTGCTGCAATGTCACTCATCGGCTTTTATAGAATATCTCTATTCTGACCAATGAAAATGCTCCATAATTTAGTCAAGTAACCGCTTTCTATAAAAGTGGTGGAGTGATGTTGCAGAAAATGCTGCAGATTTTTTACAGTGTACACTGTAAAAAAATTGATCATTTTGCTGCATCGCCACTCCCTCGCTTTTATAGAATATCTCTCTTTTGACCCATGAGAATGCTCCAATAATAGGGTGAAGTAATCGTTTTTTATAAAAGCAATGGAGTGACGATGCAGCAAAAGGGTCAAATTTTTTACAGTGTAGTTGTTTGTTTTTATTTCTTTATTTATTGAACACATACATCTGACTTGGGCATTTGACATGAAAGCCCACTTATAAATCATTGTCAATATAAGGAAAGGGCATGTTTACAAACAAACGCTTCTTTCAACCAATCTACCAACTACGCGATGATTACAGGATCGCGATCATTACAGGAAATCATGCTGGCGACGTTGACCAATCATACAACAGATCTTTTAATCGCAGATAAATCAGACCAATCAGATCGCCTTGACTTCTTGTGTAAAGTAGGAGTCTTAAAGACGGGCAGGAAATTACTGTGGATCCACAGTAGTTTTGTCCACAGTGACGTCAGCTGCCCTTTCCTTATACAAGGACGGGATAGCACAGGGACATTTACATCACTAGAGAATTACAGCCAGAAGTTTACACTGTAAACATTTTTACCCTTTTGCTGCATCGTCACTCCCCCGCTTCAATAGAATATCTCTTATTTGACCTATGAGATGCTCCATAATAAGGAAAGGGCATGTTTACAAACAAACGCTTCCTTCAACCAATTTATCAATCACATATTTGCTTTAGCGATCATTACAAGAATCATCATGACGACGTTGACCAATCACACAACAGCGCTTTTAATCGTAGACGAATCAGAAAAATCGTAGACCAATCAGATCGTCTTGACTTCTTGTGTAGAGTATGATCTTAAAGACAGGCAGAAAATTACTGTGGATCCACAGTAATTTTGCTCACAGTGACGTCAGCTGCCCTTTCCTTATACACTGTTAAAAATCTGCTGCATTTTGCTGCAACGCACTCCCCTGCTTTTATAGAAAACGGTTACTTGGCCGTGAAATGGCGCTTTCTCATTGGTTGGAATAGAGATATTATATACAAGTGGTGGAGGGCGTTGCAGCAAAATGCAGCAGATTTTTAACAGTGTAGGCTGAAGTAATCGTTGTTTATAAAAGCGGTGAAGTGACGATGCAGCAAACGGGTGAAATTTTTTACAGTTTATTTTTATTTGTTTACACATAAATATATGTCTGACTGATGTGCTTGACGTCGGGTGTCTGCTTACAGATCCCTTGCGAGGCTAACGAGAAAGACAGGCTATTGCGGTTCGTCCGAAGTACCTTTTTTTACAGACCGCTAGAATGACGTAGTGGTCTATTCGCACCCGCATTGGTGTATTCGACCATCACGTGACTCCAGCGGTCTGTAAAAAGAGATAAGTAAAATGCACCACGTTTGCCTGTCTTTCTCGTTACCCTCGAATTCGACCACAGTGACGTCAGCTGCCTTTCCCTTATTTATAGAACACTTAGGCTGGTATTATACCCTGTTCGCACTGGGATAGTTGAGTCACTTAACTTTAAGTCACTTAAATTTTTTGAAGCGGGATACCCGGAATTAGGCTTCATCTGTTCGCACTTGCTAAATATTTTAAGTGACTTAACTTGGCCAAAATGCCATCTGGGCATGCGCATAAGTTCGGAAATTTGTAACTGCAACTTCTAACTGCTTTTTTGTTTACATAGCAATTATCGTGCCATATTTCAATTAAAAATTAATTTTGTCATCCTCCCAATTTATTTTGCAGGAGGAAATAACAGGTTAAACATTTTCCATTTTTGACTTTTGATTACAAAAAAACCCCCACAAACACACGTGTTAAGCAACTGGGACAAACAAATAACAACTTGAAACAATTTATAATTATTTGTAGGACTCAACTCCAGTTATTTAACAATCAGAATTAAATATTCTAATAATTAATAATAATTAAACATTCTAGAAATAATAATTAAACATTCAGAAGGCACATTTCAACTCAACTCATAGTTAAGTGAACATCTCAAAAGTTAAGTGAGTTTCAGAAATTTGCTTAAGTGAGAATCTTGATTCCGGGTACGACCGCTTCAAAAAACTTCAAGTTAAGTGACTTAACTTTCTCAGTGCGAACAGGGTATTACGGTGCCTCGCTCTGTCTTATCTTATGCTCGATCGTAGGATAGGCGTTCCTGCGATCGATTGTAACTTCGTATTACAGTGCCTCAGCGTAAGTCCTCGCGCTTAAGCGTAAGTTCTCTTGCTCTCAGCCATCAGAGGCCGTAGTCACTTTTGTTGTGGTTGCGCGCGCATCCATTTGTGTTCAAACTTACGACTGCTTTCGAGCTGCCTTAAGTTACGCTGCTACCGTAATACCGTTTGCGCTTTGTTTACATCGAAAGTCTCTACGCAGAGCTTTCTTGATATACAAGATGGATTATTATCAAGATGGCCTTGCTCTACGTCGATCTTAAGTGAGGCACCGTAATATCGCCCATACATCCGACTTGTGTGCTTGATATGAAATAGCCGCTTATCAGTCATCGTCGATATAAGGAACGCCACACACCAAGGAAACATGTGACAAAAATCATGAGACAGGAGACGAATTCTACTGTGCAAACCGGTTTTTCCTTTGTTAACAGGGAAAATTTGTCTCGTGTCTCGTGGTTTTACGTTAAATATCTCACTGGTGTGTGCGTTTCTTAGGACGATATAGCCACAAAAAATTTCCCTACACAAGAGAAATACATCACAGACCTGCATAAAGAGTATGCGACGGAGCCAACAGGAGTGAACCCGCAAGACACTTATGCTCACAAGTGATTAACTGTATCGTGTCATAACCATTCAGCCTCAGTGAATCCAGAATCTTTCTTTTTGTTTATTATGCATAAATGTCAACAATTTCCGGCGAAAGAATTTAACAGGGGCTTCAATGGTCGAGTAATTAAGGCACAACGGCAATAATCGCTTGCGAGCGTAGAGTCCAAGAGCCGACTGCACAAAACCCTAAGTCATCGAGCACAAGAAAAACTCCTTTATTTTATGGAAGAGTAGTAATAGGGGAATATAATCATCCATGTCTACCGGAAGCGAAGTGGTGCATAAACCAAAAATTACTAGTGGCAAAGAGTGGTGATATAGACACAATATGCATGCCCATACTCAGACAATAGAAGGCAGTTGGCGCTCACCCTGGGGACCAGCTTTGGGCTTATGGCCCCTAAGCCCAGAAGAGCTCATGGTCACAGGGGCATGCGAAGAGAAAATTGCGCCCGGATCAAAGTTCCAATTTGGCGCCTTCCACCCAACATTTTCTTGTGACAAATCAAAAGTGACGTTGGTAGTATAAACTTGGCACCCCTTAAATTTTCGCTCCCGGAGCAACCGCCACTGAATTCTGAAATAAAAGGGAAATTCTACTGTACGACGCAAAAGAGTTAATTTTCTTTCCTTTGAGAATGTGAACAAAGGAGATGATTCTTTTTTAAGTTATGATATTTCATTTTTCGATTTTCCCAGAGTAACAGTGTGGGGAATAGTGTTTGGAAAAATATTATAAAATATTGAGATATGATCTAGAAACACTCAATTACGTCCTTTTCTGATGAAAATTTTAAAACACACGCTTTTTTGTGCAAATAGGTTTTTGTGAAAGGGGAAAAATGACAAAGACTGGTTAATCCCTTCAGAGGTGGTGGGATATTTAGACGCTTTCAATCGTGACGTTAGATATGATGTTTAGTTTTGATACTGACTCCAAACAAATCGTTGTTATGCTGGATTTTCTATTTTTTTTATACTATCGCCATATTTTACAACTATATCTACAGATAAGAGTTTTAATACTTTATATGCAGTGGTAACTGTTTCTTCGATTTATATCTAATGAGAAATGAAACATAGCAACCATTTGTTTGGAGTCAGCATCCAAGCAAAATGTCATATCTGAGGTCACACTGAAAGCGTCTATTATACTCCACCTTATTTTATTCAAGATTTGAACCAGAAACTTTAGCAAATCTTATCTTGATAAATTGAGCGGGAAAACGATCTTAAGACTGTTTATTATTATTTTATTATTGTGAGATGAAAGTTTTCGAAAACTATGGTGTGAATTCCACATTTTATAAACACAATTATTTGCCCGTGAAAGGATTAAAAGGGAAATGCATTATGTAGATTTTTTCAACTCTCTATTTAGATAACTTTCATAAGCTGCTTATACATATTTTTTAACATTCTCCGCAATATCCATTAGAGGTATGAAGTGTAATAAAGATATTTTTAAAAAATTACCTACAGAACTTTTAAATTATATGAAATAAAGACGAATAAGAGATAATTAAAAAAAAAAAAAGATTTTTTACTGTCATAATGATTTTGTATTAAATTCTATATAATCATAACGTTAATATATATTAGACTGATGTATACATGATAATGTACATATTATATGTATAACTGATAATGATAGCAAACTTCCATGTCATACCAATGTTTGCAAAATGCATCTACGATTTCACGAAGCCTTTCTATAACATACATTATACATAAGCCGTATACATAATTCAAAACTTATATTTATGTCATTTACTTATCATTTACTTGACAAAATATTCGTGACTTATATGTCGTATTGTCACTGATACGTCATATATACTTTATATATGCAGGGGCCACCAAATTTTTCAAAGCTAATTTTTCAGAGAAAAAAAAAAATCAATCTAGATAAAAAAAAAAAAAAAAAAAAAAAAAAAAGGAGAGAAAGAAAAAAAGATTGCGAAACTGTTTATTTCTTACTATATTATAATTAGCAAATCATAAAACATATTTTGAAATTCAAATAGTCTCGAGTGTAGTTCTACATTGATAAATGACAAAATTAATTGATTATATCTATATAATAAAATAGTCTTTCATATGGATATGGGTAGCTAATTTTAATTTAATATTAATAGTGTTTTATTTACTCAAAGTTTTCATTATAAAATTTCAAAACATTTTAGTGTTACAAAAAATAGATTAATAAAAATGGCTGAGTAATAGGGGGCTCTCTGTGTGTGTGTGACGTCAGCCTTCCTATACTTAAAGCGGTTTTATGCAAGTCCTGCATATATGATGCATATATGTCTAAGGCCCGCCACACACTATACAGACATGCGTCAAAAATCGTGCAACATGACGCAGTCAAACCAGTTTTTTCTTTGTTATCAGGGTGAAACTGTCGCATGTCGCACGTTTTTTCATTCAATGTTTCACAGGTGCGTGTCGTGCCATATGCTACATAAAATGTCATATATGACTTTAACGTTAAATGTGTCTTATAACTTTGGCTATGAATATTGGCCGTTCAAATTCTATTTGCCAATAAATTGTGTAAATGAAATTAATTTTTTAAGTATGTTTCTACTTTACAATTTCAAATGTTAGTTTTTAGACATTTTTCATTTAAATTTTGTAAGTAATCCATACTTCAAAATTATAGTAATTAATAAAAGAGATTCATATATGAATCTCTTTTCATTAATTCTGTTTCTGTTCATAACGAAACTGAAAGGAGAAAAGAAGAAAAAGAACAAGAACCTTAGCTCCATGGAAAGAAACCCCCATCCTTGCACTTTTACGAAATCGTAAATTGGCAACACGTCGGCGAATCGAGAATCGAGTTTGTTTACAACACCGTACACGCGGCGCGGGATTCATGAAATTGGAAATGTAAGCATTATTGTGTAGTACTTGGCTGCTTACGTTATCACGATTTAAAAAGTAAGTTTTATTTTTATTGTTTAGTTTTATCTTCTATTAGTTAAGTTATAATGTTATATTCATCGCATACTCATGAAAAAAATAAATAAATAGCACACAGACTTTATTCTTTATACGCAGAAAAATAGAGTAGATAGACACCCCTTCGATGTTTTTGGTTTATAAAGAAATAACCAATAAAAATATAGCTTTTATTATTGTTTCATAACTCCCTTTTGCCTATTTTATAATATTTCATTATTGATGATACTTTTAATCAAATTAATCAGGAAACAAAATAATGTTTTGAGTTCCGCAGTTTTTCAGATATCTTAATGAACATGCTAAAATGTGGCTTCGTTTAATAAGTTTATATATTCTTTATTTTCTTGCAAAATTCGAATGTTATTTTTAGTATACATTGGAAACCTTTAATTTTATTTTATAAAAGTCAATTATAAAATTTCATTTATTTTAAGTTTTAAGAGGGCTATCATTCTGTGATATTTAATTAGTTATTTTCCAGTAATGAACACCCCATGTTGACATTGCTAAAAATGCAATTTCAGTAATGTTTATTTTGCATAAAAAAATTTGCTTAAATGTAAACCTAAATAATCTGCTTTAATTTTTAAATTATATTAAATAAAATGTTATAATACCAAAACTTTTTATAAATAGCTGCTTGTGCTTTTCAATTATTTTATCTGATCAATAAAATTTTAAAATTTATTCCTTGTTTTTCTGTTTTAAATGTTTATCTCTGTTTTGTAACTTGTATACACTGACAATCAAACCAGCCAAAAAGCAGAAAATAATAAATATATATTTTAAGGGCACAGTTAAAGAGGAGTTCCTTGGCATGAGGCTTAATACCTCACTATTTAAAATAAGTTACAAAAGGTGTTAAACACCCCCCCCTTTTTTTTTAGCCTTAAATGTTTATAATTCCTCTCTAACAAAAACTAATAATAAATAAAAAATGCAAAATAAAATAACAATATGTAACTAGTTTCAGTATTATGAGACTAGTAAATCTGCTGATCAGCAGCCTCAAACATCAGTTCTACAGTTTTATTTAGAAATTCTCAGGTAACCAAGAGAGTTCATGCGGTTCTCATCAGACATAAAATACGATCCACACAACTGCTGTTGTGTGGGTCGCTGGGTTGCCTGTTTGTAACTGTTGTTCCCGCTGGTGATTATCCATGGCCAAAAACAAGTAATAGTCCGATTGGGCGATGTCTGAGGAGCAAGGTGGCTCAGACAAAACTTCCTAGTTTAATGTTTTTATCACGTCCCTGGTCGCTTTGGCCATATGAGGTCTGGCGTTATCCTGAAGGAGAAGACCTCCTCTCCTGTTGACCAGCACTGGTTGCTTTTCGAGCAAAGCAGCTGAAACCCTTTTATCTACGACGAGTAAACTTCGGCTGTGATTGTTTTCGCACTTTCTAAGAATTCATAGTGAACTATACCAGCGCTAGTCCACCAAATACACAGCATTATCTTTTTTTGATGGATGTCCGGTTTAGCATCAATGAGACGGAACCAGAAGTTGACCAATGATGTTTTCTCTTTCGGTTATCATACATTACCCATTTCTCGTCGCATGTCAATGTCTGATCCAGGAAAGAGGCTTTGTTGTGGCGCGACAGCAATGACAAACAGATGTTCAATTGTTGGAGCTTGTTTTCCTCGAACAGGACATGAGGAACCCACTTATCAAGTTTTCATGACATCCCAAGGCTATGAAGATGCGATCGGATGGTTTAGTCAGATACTCCAAACCTTTGCGCAAGCTCCTGGCATGTTAAATCAGGATTCTGTTTGATTTCCTCTTCCAGCTAGACTTTGTCTAAGATGGATGGACGACCAACTCGGGGCTTGTCTTCGAGGCTCTCGTCTCCGGACGAAAATCTGCTGAACCACTTTTGAGCGGTCCGTTTACTCACTGAAGTCTCTCTAAACATGGAGCATATTCTTCTAGCGGCCTCTGCAGCTTTGTTTCCTAATTTGAACTCGTAGAGCAAAATAGGCCTCAAAATCTCCTTTGTCAACGACATCCTATGTCAACGATTGTATTTTCTACAAAACTGATATCAAAACGTGAAATATGTTAAACAACTCTCTACTAATTGCAATTTAAAGGCAATGTACAGAAATGATATCATCAGAATCAGTATGACCACGCCTACACAACAAAAGTAGTTGTTCTCAAAAACCACACAAACTTTCTTGGTTACCTGATACTTTATTTAGCATTTAAAATGCCCAACTTATAGCATCATTTCTTTCATATTTGTAATATTACTACAAATAATATACCTTTTAGTATCTGAAAGTTTAAATATTAAAAATAGTGAGACAAAATTATGTACTAATTCTCCAAAACTTTTTTTTTTACTTAAATTATTACCTTTTAACCCCCTTTTCTCATTGTCTGATATATTGATAATATTTGATTGAGAGATATATTTTTAAAAATTTCATAAATGAGGTTATGTTAAAGAATAAATTTGGCTCTTGATATATTCGTCCAAAATCAGTATTCGATGCATCCTTTGTGAATATTAAAAGTTTTTGGCTTATATGAACCTGTGCTTCTGTTAAATAAAACTCTACTCAAGAAAGAGATTTAATTAAATGCTGCATATTGTTTTTAAATGTTAATTTGTTGTTGAAAAGCAGTAGCGGTTACATTTTTGAGATTCTAAGATAAAAGAGTATTTTTTGCAGCACAGATTTTGAGTTTGAGTATTATACACGGGACAGTTTTTTAATTGCACTTCTGTCTTTAGTCCACATTTGAAATTATGATAGCCATTATCGTTTCAAAATTCCCAAGAAATATGCAAAACACACGCTTTCTAGATTTCTGTTAGTTACAAATGTCCCATTTTGCATTGTATGATCTTGATTATATCTGAAACAGAGATAATATCCTTATAAATATCCTCAAAAACCTATGAAAAAGTAATAAGAATTATACTTAAAAAAAAAAGTAGTATAAAAACATAACATAGAAAGCTATTTCTGATTACGATTGAATAGTTCCAATGTTCCTTTTTCTATGTGTTTCATAAAAGTGAAAAAGAATGCACCGTAACTCCCCCTTTTTCAAAAATATTATTACATCTTTTCCTCCCTTTTTTTTTTTTTTTTTTTTTTTTTTTTTTTTTTGAGGCTAAAAGTAAAATTAGGTACCACCTATTTTTCATTCTGCTTTGTGCGCATAGCCATGGATGTAGTGGATGGCCTAAATTTTTTTAGACCATCGGGGGAGCAAATTTTCCCGATTGGTCAAGAAAAAATCGCGAGTTTTTTCAACCAGGCATGGAAAAATCGCAGATTTAGTCGGATGGACATGAAAACTCACACATTTCATTGATCAAGCAAGAAAAAAATCATAAATGTTGTTGTTCCTCGAAAAAATTGCAAATTATCATCGGATGGAAAAAATAGCATATTTTCTCGGTTTATCGCATTAAAAAAAAAGTGAATTTCGTCGATAAGGCAGAAAAAAATCGCAAACTTTGTCAATCAGAGACATAAAAAAAAAAAAAAAAAAAAAAAAAAAAAGCAAATTTTACTGATAAGACACGGGAAAATCGTGAATTAAGTGATGATGCGTGGAAATATTGCAAATTTCGTTGATCAGCTGCTGAAAAATCGTGTTTTTGTCAGTTTATCAAGAGAAAAAAATTGCGAGTTTTATCTTGCCGCATAAAAAAATGCAGATTTCGTCAATGTTATTACAAAAATCACGAATATTGATACTCGGTCGAAGAAAAATGTGTATTTTGTCAATTTACAGCGAAAAAAGCACACATTTTGTAAATCAAAGACCGAACAATTGCGAGTTTTATTGATCGCATTTCGCATAGCAAATTTCTTTGGTCAGAGATGGGAATATTGCAAATTTTGTTGGTCACACACGGAAAAATTGCTAACTACGTCAATCAGACTCGAATAAAATCGCGAATTTCATCGATCATGTGGAGTAATTCCTCGATTTTCGTTGATTGGCTTTGCAAAGATCACGAATTTCGCCGATAGGCTTCGTAAAAATCGCAAATTTGATTGATCGGCTTCATAAAAATCCCGAATTTTGTCGATTAGCTTCGGAAAAATTGCAAATTTTGCCGATCCGAATCAGAAAATCGCGAATTTCGTCGATTAAGTGCGGAAAAACCACGAATTTCGTCAATCAGGTGCAGAAAAAATGCGAATTTTGTTATTCAGTCGCATTAAAATCGTGTATTTCGTCAATCAGGTTTGGATGAATCGCCAATTTCGTCCATCATGCGAAGGAAAATTGTGAATTTCGTCTATCAGCTTTGCAAAAATCATGAATTTCGTCTATCAACTTTTTAAAAATTGCGAACTGCGTCTATTGACTTTGTAAAAATCGTGAATTTTGTCGATCGGCTTCATGAACATCGTAAATTTTGTCTATCGCCTTTGTAAAAATTGCAAATTTCGTAGATTAAGCGTGGAAAAATCGTGAATTTCGTTGATCGGCTTTGTAAAAATCGTGTATTTCGTTTATCAAGCACTGAAATATCATGAATTTTGTCGATTGTGCGAAAGAAAATAGCAAATTTTATTTTTTTATAGCGAATTTTATTGATCGGCTTCGTAAAAACGAGAATTTCGTAGATTGGGTTCAGAAAAACGCAAATTTCTTTGATCAGGCGCATTGAAATTGGAAATTTTCTCGATCAGGTGCGGAAAAATTACAAATCTCGTCGATCATGCACAGAAAAATCATGAATTTTGCCAATCATACGATGGAAAATAGCAAATTTCATAGACCAACTTTGTAAAAATCACAAATTTTATCGATCGCTTTGTAAAAATCTCGAATTTCGTCGATCGGCAAGGTAAAAATCGCAAGTTTTATCGATCAGGCGTGGAAAATTTTAAAATAACGTAGATAAAAAAAATCTTGTTAATCGGCTCCTTCTCTCTCCTTCATTCATAAAATTCACATTTTTTGGCACCAGCCATTTATGCTCTTTTTTTTTAACACATTTAATAAAACAAAGCATAATCTCCTGAATTATGTCAAGAATCTTAAATTTAGAAAATAATCCTTGCTATATCTGTCATATATAAAAATTAAAAAACTGCTGATATATCCTTAACTGAATTGGGTATTTTGGCTGGGTAAGTGAACTTAAATGGGTACCCCCCCCCCCCCCCAATCACACATACTCTCCTCTGAAACCACATATTTTTACCACATGTATTAGGCTACAGATCACCTCCTCTAACTCGAATTCTCTCCATGTTATTAATGTGGCCCTCGACCACCCAAATATGTTTGAAAGTGGCCCTTCTCTTCAAAAGGTTGTGCACCCTAGTATAGAGCAATGTTTAAGAGCTGGTAGAGATTAGCATCATTTGTGTAGGAATTAGAAACCCAGTTCATAATCCATTTATTTAGCAAGAAATGCAGGGTATTAGCAAAATCCGTGGAGCTTTGTTATGAGTAATGATTGAAACCCTGTGTATTTTATCGTATCCCTAATTTTCAATGCAAAAAATTTTCATTGTACTGTGTTCTTTCATCTTTAAAAATTTTACTATGATTTTAAAAAATATTTTGCATAAATCTAACAATTGTTTCTTAAATAACGCATTTTAAGATATTGTAACTCTAATATTGTAAATGTTTAAATTAGGGATGCACAACCTGTGGCCTGCAAACTTCGTCAATTTACAACTGGAAAAAATTGCAATTTTTGTACATAGGTGGCGGAAAAAAAATCATAAATTTTGTCAGTTTTACGGCCAAAAAAATAAAATTTCGTCAGTCACTTAAGAATAAGAAATTTCATAGATAGAGTTCGGAAAAATAATGAATTTTGTCGATGAGGCTTGAAAAAATTGCAAATTTCGTTCATCAGGTATGGAGAAACGCAAATTTTTCCCATAAGGTGCCCCCCCCCCCCCCCAAAAAAAAAAGCAAATTTCGCCGATTGAGCGTGGAAAAATTGTGAATTTTGTGATCGGACAAGAAAAAATTGTCCATTTTGTGGATGATGCATGAAAAAATTGCAAATTAAATACATCAGGTGTGGAAAAAAATCACGTTTCCTTGATTTATCCTGTGTAAAAAACACAAATTTCATTGATCGAGAACAGGCACGAAAATATCACAATTGTCCTTGATCAAGGACAAAAAAAAAAAAAAAAAAAAAAAAAAAATCTCAAATTTCGTTGATAAAGCACGGAAAAATTGAAAACTTCAATGATAGGCTGTGAAACAATCGTGAATTTTATCAGCTTATAAAGAGAAAAAAATCGCTAATTTCAACTTGTTGCATAAAATAACGCAGATTTGTCAAAGTTAGTAAGTAAAAATTGGAAATTTTGTTGATTGGCCACTGAAAAATGCTCATTTCATCAGTTTAAGGCGAATAAAAGTGAAAATCTCGTCGAATGGACATGATAAAATTATGTATTCTATTGAAGGAAAATCGCAAATTTTTTTGATCATGCTAAGAAAGGTCGAAAATTTTGTCGATCGGCTTTGTAAAAATCGCAAATTTCGTTGATCAACTTCATAAAAAATCACATGTTTCGTCAATACGTTTCGTAAAAGAACGTGAATTTCGTTGGTCAGACACAGAGTAAATGCAAATTTTATTGATCATATGAGGAAAACTTAAGGATTTTGTCTACAGATTTGTAAAATTTGCAAATTTTGGTGATCAGCTTCCTAAAAATCAAGAATTTTGTTGATCAGACGAGGAAAGATCATGAATTTTCTCGATCTTCTTCATAAAAATTGTGAATTTTCTTGATCTACTTCATAAAAATCGTGAATTTTCTATATCAGCTTCGTAAAAATTGTGAATTGTGTAAAGAAAAATTGCAAATTTCGTCGATCAGCTTCGTAAAAATCACTAATCAGGCGCAGACAAATTGTAAATTTTCTCGATTGGCTTCGTAAAAACCATGAATTTTGTGGATGAAATGCAGAAAGAACATGAATTTTCTCAATCGACTTCATAAAAATCGTGAATTTTCTCTATCAGCTTTGTAATAGTCGCAAATTTCATCGATTCTGTTCAGAAGAATTTCCTTGATCGGCTTTGTAGAAATCGTTAATTTTGTTGATCAGGCGTGGACAAATTGTAAATTTTCTCGATTCATATAGGTGGTTATCATTTTTGCTCATCATTTTTTGCAGTATTTAAAAATAGTTCTATATCAAAGTTTTGTGTGTTTTTTTTATATATAGGAGAGAGTGAGGCAGCAGTGTCAGATAATACAGATGAACATGTGAATGCTGTTTACCGACAGTTTTGATGTTTTTTACCAATTTCCTGAAATTATCAAGATTCCTGGCAGAGAATTGGCACATCGCAGATTTTTGAGTAAGTCTGCAGACTTTTTTTCAGCTAGAGAAAAAAAAAATTGCTAGAAATTATTTCTAATTTGCCATGGTACAGTATTTTTAGGTTGCTGTTGTATTTGAAATGGTCAGTTACCTGCACAAAGGATATAAATTCTAAAGAGGGTGGGTCTTTCTAAGGGAACTTAACTCATATTTATGCAAGGAAATCTGAGGTTCGAAGAAAACCACAGAAAATTCCAAGTGAATAGGCCGACGGCTGCAACTGGATTTGAACCCAGCTGTCTACCAGTTTCAAAGGCAAAAAATCTCAGCCAATGATGGGACCTGTATTTTTTGCAAGAAGCGCCCCGGTGCATAAGAGTTTAATACTTAAAAATATTATAAGTGAGGCAGGTATGATGCTTTTTCCCCTCCTCTTGCCAGGTCCGGTAGCAGAAACATTGTAGCATCGAAGTGGGTGCTGCAATGTAGCAGTTTATAATAGGCTTTGCAGATTAATTTAATGAATTAAAAATACATTTTGTGTTAAAAAATAGATTTTAAGTGTTGATCTTTCAGACATGTTACTTTTCCGTGGAAACGCGGAATTCCGCTTTTTTGGTGATGAATTTTATTATCCCTGGGATCGATGCAAATATGCATTAAAATTTTTTGACATTTTTATGGGAAGGGGGGTAACGTATGAAATACAACCAAAATGCAAGTGCAAACCACTTCAAATTACGCAAATTCCTTCAAAGAATTGCAAGAAAAAACGCATATTTTGACGAAAGATTGCGGGAAAATATGTGAATTTTGAAGAAAAATAACTGAAAATTTGCAAATTTTGATGAAGAATCACTGAAAATATGCACATTTTCTGAAAGATCAAGGAAAATATTCGAATTTTTTATAAACATCGAGGAAAATAAGCTAATTTTCTCGGAAAAATTGCAAAAAATACACAATTTTTCTAGAAAGACCTTTAATTTCACTAAAAGATGATGAATATTTGGAAATTTCTTTGAAAAAACTGTGGAAAAAGTGTGATTTTCGTTAAATGGTTGCAAGAAAAAGCTAATTTCATAAATAAGTTGCTGAAAAATGCAAATTTCGTCAAAACACTGCAAAAAAATACAAATTTCATCAAAAGTCCGTGAGGTCGTGAAAGTTCAGCTTTCTTCTTGCAGAGCCTGTACCATGTCTGTCTTTTAATAAAGTTTTAAATATAGCTTATTGGTACTCGATTCACATATAACTATAAATTTTAGTTGTGAGTGGCAATATAGGACCTAGGATGGGCACAGCATTTTTTTGCAGAAAACTTTAAAGAAATTGAGTTTGCAGACAGTTTTTTATCTGAGTCTGTGGGACAGCAATCTTCAGTTGAAAAAAATATTGATCTGTATGAGCTTGCATTTTTACTAAGGGAAGTATTAATTCAAAATTAAATTTTCTACGTATACTTTTATCCTTTCTTTATATTAATAACTTATTTATGCATAGATGTAATCGTTTCTTTATATATGGAACAATCCATAATTTGAAATCAACTTAAAAGCAGCATTTTTGTTTATTCACAAGAAGTTTAACACAAAACAAGGAAATGGGGAGGGACCATTTTATCTACTCAAAATCTGGCACAGATATCATATGTGCACCATATTGGTCTGATTTTTTTTTTTCTCCTATGCCTGTGTCATATGCATTGGGGGTAGCTTTTGGGTTATAATGCAATTGCTGCCGATGTGTTGTTATTTTGCTTGATATGGTAACCTGAATGTTGTTGTTTTTCTTTTATTTATTATTTAATTGCATAAAATCGTCTGTTCTATAGTTATTAAACCTTTTTTTTAATATATTGCTGTTCCCTTTATGTATATATGTAACTGGTATTTGAAAAAGGGGTTTTCATCGAATTGGCGTTAGAAAAAAAATCATGTTACTGTAATGCATATACAGTAGACTCCCTCAAATCCGCACAGCTTGGGACTAGAGGTTGTGCAAATTTCTGGTCATTGCTTTGTTTACATTTTTTAAACAGTAATTTAAGTGCAGTAAATAGTGCAATCGGAACTATAATGAATGCTTACAATATAATAAAATATTAAAATAAGTAATAAACTAAAATAATAAAATTTTAAAGTTATTAAAGCACTAATAGCAAAGGTGAAGTTAATAACCAATAGTGTATGATTAAATATTCATTATAAAGATTAAATGTATTTTTCCAAAATAATTCAACAAAACTTGCTTCATAAAAGTACATTACTAATTCACATCAAAATCATAAAATAAAGATTTTTTTTTTTTCAAGTTTAGCCAGATTTTAATAACCAAAAAATCTTGATTTTTGCATTAATATATTTGGTAAGAAGATTGTGATTACCATTGATATCAGAAATATCTTGATTTTTTTCCAAAAAAAATTATTCTTCCTTCATGAAAAAAACATGAATAGAGTATTATTAAGAAAATTACAAATTAAAAATTATATGGAATTGGTACAAAACTAAAAAAATCAATTTTTTTCCCGATATCCAAACTGAAAGTTTCATTGTTTACATCCATAAAATATGTGCAGATTTTAGAGAGTTGCAGATTTCTGGTTTGCGGGAGTTTACTGTATAATATTTGTCCCCAATCATCATATCTGTCATCATGTGTCCAAAATTCTTAGGGTCTGTTTTGATTTTTTCAAAAGTAAGCTTATATTCTAAGCATGTGAAAGTTATGGAAATAAAGTTGTTTAAAGTAGACTTTAAATAGGAAATTTCCATAATGTTCTTTTGGTAAAAGATATGTAGGAATTGATGGACAATTCTTGAAAATTTATCAATTGTAAAAAACACAACTGAGATGTTTTTTAAACGATTATTAAAATAATTGTTATTACAAGTTTATAAAGCAGTTTTTAGCAAATACATGGTAGCTGAAAACAGATGGAATTAAAAAACAAACCAAAAGGAGACTATAATGGAGTCGCAACAGTGGAAAATTGTGATAATGTTTCCCGATTGCAAAAGTTGAAAAGTCGTTAAATGGTAAAGGGAGTTTTAAGTATAAAAAATTAGAATTTTTTAGCAATTAGCCACAAAATAATTAAAGAAAAAAGAATCAAAAGCAGCCCTAGTAGCAAGAACATGAATTAAAAGGATAATAAATGGAATCAAAATCTTTTATTGATTTTAAGTTTTATAATTTCCCCATTATTAAGACTGTTGTAGGGATGCACAACCTTTTCAAAAGAAGGGTCCTTTACAAATATGCCTGGGTGGTCGAGAGCCACATCAATCACACAGAGAAAATTCGATTTCAAGGAGGTGATCTGTGGCTTATAATTGGATTAAAAAAAAAAAAAAAAAAAAAAAAAATATGGTTTCAGATGGGAGTGGAAAGTTATCCCTTTAAGTTTGCGTACCCAGTCAAAATATCCAATTCAGTTAATAAGGAAGGATACATCAGCATTTTTTATGTTTGTATCTGTAACAAATATACAAAGGATTATTTTCAAGATGTAATAATATTCCTTGACTTTATTCAGGAGGGTAAATTTTGTTTTACTAAAAGTGATAAAAAACAAACATAAGTGGCTGATGCCTTCCATGCCTTTTTTTCCCATGCCTGATCAACAAAATTCCTGATTTTTCTGTGCCTGATCAACAAAATTAGCAATTTTTCTATGCCAACCAGTTTGTGCCATTATGTACAAGTACAAAGAGCTTTACAAAACTGATTAACAAAATTCACGATCTTTCCACTTCTAATCAACAAAATGCAAAATTTTTATAAAGTCGATCGATAAAATTCTGATATTTACAAAGCCAATCGATGAAAATCACAATTTTAAAAAAGTCAATTGACAAAAATTGCGATTTTTACAAAGCCGATCGACAAAAGTCTTGATTTTGACAAATCGTCAAAATTTTCGATTTTTCCTCACATGATCAATAAAGTACACTATTTTTTCGTGCCAAATCGACCAAATTCTTGATTTTTTTACACTTGATTAACAAAATTCTCTATTTTTCCATACTTGATCAACAAAATTCATGATTTTTACCAAGCCACTTGAAAAATTTCACAATAAAACAATTCCCCTATCAACAAAATTTGTGATTTTTATGAAGCTGATTGAGAAAATTCACGATCTTTTAGCACCTGATCAACAAAATTCTCGATTTTTACGAAGTCAGTTGACAAAACTTGCTATTTGTACAAATATGATCAACAAAATTAGCTATTTTTTCACATAATCAATGAAATTTGAAATTTTTATGAAGTAAATTGATGAAATGTGCAATTTTTACGAAGCTGATCCTGAAAATTCTTGACTTTTCATTCTTGATATATAATATTTTCGAGCTTTATGAGGCCAATCGAAAAAATTGACCATCTTTTAGCGTCTGATCTACAAAATTCACCATTTTTATGAAGCCGTTTGAAAAAAATCACACTCCTTCCGCACCCTATAAACAAAATTTGTAATTTTTATGAAGCCAGTGGACAAAATTTGAAAATTTTCAGCGCCAGATCGCTGAAATTTGCGATTTTACAAATTCAATCGAAAGAATTTGCAATTTTTGCAAAGCTGATAGACAAAATTCATATTTTTCACATGCTTTTATTTTTGCACTAACAGTAAATAAATTGTATACAAAATTGACGGAATATTTAAAAAAAATTTTGTACAAAAAAGAAATTTACAAAAATGAAGATTGCTTCTTTCTCCTAAAATTTTCTGCAAAGTTCATAAAACTTGAGCATGGCGTGTGTGTCTATATTATACTACTGTAAATGTGCTCTGTCTTTTAATTTTTTTTTTTTTTTTTTTTTTTTTTTTTTTTTTTTTTTTTGCTATAACAATTCATTGAATAACAAAAAAAAAAAATCATATTTATTTTCTTTTAATACATAAAAATGTATTTTCTTTAGATAAAAAAAAAAGTTTATGTGCAACATATACAAAGGTGTTATTCTGGTCATGCTTGCAGCGAACACAATTGTTCTGGGCCCAATCTATTTTACAGTATAATGAAAGAAGTGATTGTTACCACTTATTTTAAAATAGTAATATTTCATTTATTTAATTACAAAGTTAAAGCTGCTATCACTTTTCAACAAATGGTAGCAATGAAGCAATCTAAAAATAGGCACCCAAAGAATTCTAGTACATTAACCATCCCTGAGTCAAAGTTAGTCACTTTATACACATATTCCACAGTCCTAGGGGAGGGGGCATGTTTTACACTTCAAGATCTCTTAGATTCCGGAATCTCATGTTAGCAAAATTTGATTGTACAGAAACCTCTTTCAAATTCATATATCATTGCAGATGTAAACAGCAAAATTTACAATTAAATTGAAAAAACAAAATTCTAACTAGCACTAAAATCTCAGTGGCTATCACAATGTTTTTGCTAATTTTTTTGTTAATTATGTTGTTTTAGCTATTATAGTGGATTAATTACTAAATAAAATTTCATTACTTAAGTGTTTGATGTAAATGAATAGTACATATGAAAAAAAAATTGCCATATTGTATCGTGTAGAATAGAATAACAACCTGTGGCCCATGGTGGGTTAACATATTGCCCGTGAATTTCATCAATTTACTTCTGGAAAAAATTGCATTTTTTGTTGATAGGTTGTAGGGGAAAAATCGTAAATTTCGTCAATTTACTGTGGAAAAATATAAAAATTTGTCAGTTGTCTAAAAATTGCAAATTTCTTAGATCAAACATGGAAAAGATGCAAAATCCGTTGATCAGATGCAGAAAAATAGCGAATTTTGTTGATGAGACTCAGAAAAATTGCAAATTTCATTCAACAGGTGTGGAAAAGTCACAAATTTTGCCCATGATGTTTGGGGGAAGGTAGCAAATTTCGCCTATCAGACGCAGACAAATTGTGAATTTTGTTCAATGGATTTGAAAAATCCCACATTTCATTGATCAGGTAAGAAAAAAATCACCATTTTGGTGTTGATGCACAAAAAAAATTGCAAATTCATCAGCTATGGAAAAGTCGTATGTTTTCTCAGTTTATTGCATGAAAAAAAGCACGAATTTCTTTGATCAGACACGAAAAAATTGCTTTATTGTCAATGATGCAAAAAAAAAAAAAAAAAAAAAAAAAATTGTGAACAATTGTTAGTTTTTAAATTGAAACAAGCGTGAGTTTTGTCAGTTTATCAAGAGAAAAAAATTGCACATTTCATCTTGCCGTGGGGGTGGGAAAAAAAATACAGATTTTGTCAAAGTAGATAAATATCATGAAATTTTGTTAATTGGGAGTGAAAAAATGAGTATTTCGTCAATTACATTCAAGAAAAACGCCACTTTTGTCATTGAGACAAGAAAAAAATCACAAATTTTATGATTAGGTCTCGAAAAATTTTGTTGATCGTTGATCAGTCACAGAAAAATCTTATTGATCAGCCACTTTGTTTATAAAGTTCACATTTCATTCGACACTAGCTACTTATGTTTGTTTTTTAGCACTTTTAATAAAACAAAATTTACTATCCTGAAGAAAGTCAAGGAATATTGTCATATCTTGAAAATAATCCTTGTTATATATATATATATATACAAACATAAAAACTGCTGATAATCCTTACCAACTGAATTGGATATTTTGGCTGGGTAAGCAAACTTAAATTAAAAGGGTAACTTCCCACTCCCCTCTGAAACCATATTTTTTATCAAATTTTATGTCGATGGATCACCTCTTCAAAATTCTCCATGTTATTGATGTGGCTCTCGACTACTTAGATATATTTGTAAGTGGCTCTTGAAAAGATTGTGCACCCCTACAGTAGAATATTTGTTTATTTCTGATTATTGTTATTATTTTTTAATGGATTATGATTTTTGAAAATAAAGAATACTGCCAAAATTGAATATGTGATTTCTACTTGTGATTCTTTCAGAAAATGAATGCTAATCTAAGGGGTGTTAAGCAATGTAAGAAAAACATTGCCATTGTTCATCATGAGAGTATGAAGAAAGTAAGGGAGCCTAGAGCAGCCATTGTTTCTGTCTGCCCACAAAGCGTCGAAAGATAGGTAAATATATGCTTTTCATGTTTCAGTTGAATACTTTACACCAGTATTTCCAAATTACAAAACTTCATGGCATATTTTTATAACATTTGCAATAAATCTACGAAGAAGATTGTTTGGAAAAGAAAAGTGTTATTTATTTATTTTTTAAGATGTTTATTTTTAGATTAAAGTTTAACAAAATTAACTCAGTTTAACTTTTCAACTTTTCATATTTTAGAAAACAGCTCTAATGCTAAATTAATTGATACTTGTTCAGATAATGTAAATATTTTAATAATTTAAGCAATATTCAATTTGTTTTATTAAATAAAAAAAATTATTTTGATGTTTTTTTCTGAGAGATTCTATAAACTATCTCTTTCTTATATTTTAAAGTATTGAGGTATTTTAAACTTGTTGTTTAGTGTCCTCATTTATCAGTAAAATTTCATTATATTTTTCCATGAATAGCAGTCAGCAAATTTTACGAATTTTTTACTAGATTTTGTATTTTCCTACAACCGTATGTAATGAATTCTGCAATATTTCTTTTTTTTTTTTTTTTTTTTTTTTTTTTTTTTTTTTATCTTGATTGTCTGACAACTTTTCTGATTTTTTTTTTTTTTTTTTTTTTTTTTTTTCACCCAGCGTAAAAAATTTCACACTTTTTTCATGTGACTGATTGAAGAATTTTGAGCTTACCAAAACAATTAAATCACTACTTGCTAATTAACCTAAGATTTTACACTTTACTTAATAGAATTATAATTATTAGTTAGTGATTACAGAAATTATAATAATTGCAAACTAGCAGCAATTTATAATTTCTGATAATTTGCATTTTTTATTTTAATTACTAACATACAAAAATATTATAATTATGCAAAACTATATTAAATACAATTACATTATATTTATAATTATTCAAAATTAATAATTACATTTAATGTTAAATTGTCAACACCATTTAAAGTTAATTATTATTAAACAATTAATTCTGTAATTAGGAACAGCAACATAATACACATTTTTATACTTTAATTACTATGTTGATAATCAATACTTTAGTATTCATTCTAGAAAGAAATAGGAGAATGCTAGTTTCGAAAAATGACACTATTTCATGAGGATATATATTAGTAATGTGTTTAGCAATTATATAAAAGAAAAAAAAATGTATAGTTTCTTAGTATGATGAATAAAATGTCATTAATTTTAATGATTTTATGAACTACAAATGGAAAAATACAATTAAATAACATTTTATTTATTTATTTTTTCTAAAGAAATGAAGTTCTATAATTTTTGCAGGGTCTTGGATACATAAATTAAGAAAAATGTAGAATTTGGAAGTTCAAAACGGGCAAATTGTAGTGCTCTAAAAAATTGCTTAAAGCTGTTATCAGATTCACTAACATTTCAAGAGACTTTTGAGCCAACACTTGAATTCCTCCAACTTTTCACGAAATATCCTCCCAACACCCAGTGTGATAGCAAACAGCAATGTCTCCCAGCTTTTTTCCGCAGTTCCAAAAAAGTCTCCGTTGATGAGTCTTTTCATCCAACATGAAATGTTTCAACGAATCAGAGATAAGCAATTGATAGGAATATGTGATAAATATTAACGGCTGGTACTAGTAGGACTGGTTTTCCCACTCTTCCCCAAACTTTTTCTAAGACAATTGTAACCTTTTTCTCTCTTTGAATGGGAAAAAGTTGGGGTTAAAATCGGCTGAAAAGCATGTCGCTCATAAAGTTTATGAATCTGATAGCAGCTTAAGAAAAACAACTAGTAACTACAGAATTAATAAAAACTGCAATTATATAATTCTTTTAGATAGTAAAACAAATAATAAAACTAACAAATATTATTTGCTGCTCATTTTACATTTATGCTGTGAATAACCTAAACTTACACAAATGTATGCATAAGTTAACTACCCAAAATCAACACATGCAGAATAAATATGAGGATTAGCCACTTATATCTGAAATCCTGAAAACAATAACCAACAGCATTATTGGCAGTCAGTAGGGATTCTCAGCTGTAAGTGTTTCAAACGGTTTTGCTGCTGTTTTAATACCTAATAACTTTTATTTGGTGTATGAGTCATTTATTCAACTTTACTGAAGAAGCTTTTGCTATATTTAACATTTTATAAAAGCATTTCTTTTTTTATTCTGTACTTTCCTTTACAATAGTGGTGCATTCAATGACAATCTTTCATTCTTCTTAGTATAAGTTTATTACTGAAAAGTAGAATGAGAAAATACTTTTTACTGCAAAAATTTTATTCTTGCTATATCTCTTTTTATATAAAAAAATGAATAATTTGATTACTAAAAGGAAATTATGACATTGTATGTTAAATGTTAGATTTAAATATCATTTTTTAAAAGAAATGCTTTATATATTTGTAAGATAAAAATGATGCTTTTAACAAATCTACTGCATACTTCATGTTTTTTACTATACACAGGGATTAAGCTTAGAAACAATTATTTAAATTTTCAGATGTTTTCCACAAAGATTTGGCAGACCAACTGCATTTTAATATGCGATTTGAATTTTAACTAACTCTTTAACCATGAACGCAATGAGATGATTATCTGCTCTGCTGCCTCCCAGTTTATATATGATACACAGTAAAATCCAGATCGTAAGTCTCCTTTTACAAAAGTAAAAAAAAAAAAAAAAAAAAAAAAAATTCAATGAAGCTTATAATAATAAAGTCTTTAAAAATAAAACTATATTTCCTATATATTTTCTCTTTCCCATTTTATTAAATAGATATTATTGTCTGTGCTTTACCTGTCTGTCTAGTATTTATTTTTTAAAATCATGTTAATTACTTTTGATATTTTCATATGTATAAAGTTTTTTTTTTTTTTTTTTTTCAAAATATTGTGTACAATATTTTTTATATTTTCATGGGAAAAACATGCAAATAAACTTTTGAACTGACTATAGTGTAAATAGATATGTACACTATATGTACATAGTGTACATAGACTGTAGTGTTCTGTTGTCAGAGTTTGTGCCTCAGGCAATCAACAATGGTCATTTTATCTTCCCCTCCAAAAAAAAAAGTTTTATGTTTGAAAAAGAATTTTTCTGCTTCTGGTTTAGTTCAAGTCACAGTATTTTAAAAAATGATAAAGCTTACAAATTTATTTTTATGTGAATTTTTTCAATAGAAAAATGAAACTTATTTCACACTTAAAACTGAATCCTATATTTTGAGTTTTCATTGGTGTGTAGAGCTTGTTTTACTTTTCAGAAAATTCTTTGTTTCTAATTAATTGATTTTCAGTTTTGTTATAAGTTGGGGGGAGGGGGTTGTTTAAGTTTTCATGTTACTATGTTTTAGGTGTTCATCTCTTGTTTATATTAAGATAAATATCCACTTAAAGACATTTTTTTTTAAATATTATTAAAGTATTAGTGAATTCTAAAAGATATGCATTAGAGTAAAAATTTAAGGTTTCAAAATGCATCCTCAAGGGAGAAAAAAGAAAAACTATATCCTCTATGCTTTAATAGTCAGCCTAGTGAATTTCTGGGGTATGAATTTTTAAAAAGCCTTCAGCATATCTAACAAAATATTTACAATGTAATAGTGTATATCAATAGCAGTTTAGTTCATTATAAAATATAAAATGAAAGGAAAAATATTTCTAAATAAAAAATGCATTAGTGAAATCGCTAAGGATTTACCCAAAAATCTGTTTTTGAAGACATTCTAGAAAGTAAACAATTAGCCAGAAAAAAAGTATTTCAGGATATTAGTCAGTCATTTTTCAGAAATATATTGTAGACTTGGTTTTAAATTTTAATAATTATTGGCCCAATTGGTACATGGCCCACTACAGGTGCATTTACCTTAAGTTACTTTTTTTAAATATTTATATTTTAAATATTTAAAAGAGATCTTAAATTGACTAATTTGAAAATATGGGTTGTACATACATAAAAATTACAGGTGTTTTTGGAAGTTTATGTATATTATATTTACAAACTCTGGTTTTAACTTGAACATTCAGAACATGAAGTTGGCTAGAAATTATTTCAGTATTATGATATTTTGTGTGCTAAAATGTGTCTTATTATTTGATTGTAAAAGATAATTAAAATTAGTATTTTTAGTAGTCAAACACAAATCTCACCAATATTCCCTCCCCCTTCCCCTTTTCCCAAATCCTGCTAAAAGCAATTTTTTTTTTTTTTTTTTTTTTTTTTTTTTTCACATTAGAAACATTTAGATTCCCAGTAGCAGAATTTTCTGTGTCAATCAGCAGCAAACCAAATATGTGACACCACAATGTCAAATCTGGTTTGCTATCATGTAGTAACACATAAAATAAATAAACTGTGTTTAAAAAGAAAGTACTATAACAATAATATAGCGTTAGCCTAAAGACAAATTAAATTTTAGCAATTTTTAATTTTTAGATTAATCTGCAATGTCTAAAATAATCTTCAGCGCCTGCTGCTGTTCTGCGCGATTTCTACCTACTGGGATTTTAATTTTGATATTATCTATTTGTTTATTTTTGTATTTAAAATGAAGTGAATGACGTGCATGTATTTTAATTGTATCAAACCTATGAACTTACATAAAAGATAAGTATTTATATATAATGAAAGAAAGGTTATATTTTTTATGAAAAAATTCAATACAAAATAATGGAGATGAGACCAATATTTGTTCACTTGAATCTTTCACCTGCACCCAGGTTACACAAATGTATACAAATTATTTGTTATTTAATTTTTATTTTAACAACTAAAGTAAAAGTATCTCTTTTGCAGATGTATTATTGGAATAAATCCCACTCACTGGTTGAAGATAAACTTGGAAGTGAAGAAAAATGATGTATATATTTGAAATTTCTGTTTGTGAATTGATTATTGATTTTTCTGTATTTTTTTAAGCTCATAATAAATGTCATAGTTTTATTTGTTTGTTTTGATGTATTTTCAAATTTTAAACTTTTATGAAACTTATTATACTTTATTTTAAAGATAACTATATACTTTATTTTTAAAATAAACAAAACTAATTTGAAATTTTAATACACATGAGGTACATAACAATTGTCAACAGTTGCCTAGTTTTTCAGCTTTTGTAATTTCAAAGAATAATCTTCATATTTAATTACAGAATTAACCTTTCAAAATTACTAGTGCCACACAATCATGGCAGTGATGCATATAATAGGGACATCTGTGGTATGATCAAATTAAGGTTAAGATTTTAAAATATTTTATAATTTAATCTTTCTAAAGCTGACAAACAAAGGACTCTGGAAAACTTTTACAATTTGAATAATGAAAAAAAAAATATTTTTCTTTTTCCTTTCTTATCCTGTATATTTCTTTAATTTACGTGTATATCTGAACTGGGAAAATTGAAATAAATTTCCAGGAAATCTATAAAATAGATTTTTTACACATTACCTCCTGAAGTTGAGACTTCTCATTTTTTAAACTTATGCTCAACTGGAAACAAGGATTCTCATATTTCAAAATGAATGCACTGTGTTATTAAATTAGCATATCATTATTTTTAATAATTTTTAGGTGCAGAATTTGTTATTAAAGAAATAGATATTATTATTTAGGAGTAATAGATCAAATCCAAAGACTTGTGAGAGAGTTGAATATTTTACTAAACATTGCTTATCTGAGTATGGAAAAAGGTGTTTCTTATATTTAAAAAAAAATGTTTTTTTATTAGAAGTGGATGCCCTCACTAAACTTGAATAGTAAATCGCACAAATGTTATATATATATTGCAATCTTCACCAAAAAAGTTTTTTTAACAAAAATTTTATTTTTATGCCAAAGTTTGCAATTTGTATATAAATAAGCATACAAGGTATTCCTAAAATTGAAACATGCTTTAATTTTTTACCAATTGAAATGTGTATGCAAAGTAAATTACAGAAGAGTTCAAAATAAAGTTTAAATTATGATTGTATTGATCTCTTTGTTCAACCAATTATTTTCAAAAAGTTACTTATACCATTTTTATAGGACTTCTGAGTCAAGTAAGATATATGTAGAAAAAATTTCTCCATGCTCTCCAGAGTACAACAGTAATGATTCACTTATTTTATAATAAAAGTTCTTTAAACATTATTCCTGAAATTTTATCAAATTCCAGTTTTCTAGTATTAAGAATGTTTGTTTTTAGAGCCAAGAAGCAATGAAATTTTATAAATTCTAGTTTAACTCTGTGTGTTTTGGCCATAAAATAAATCATTCTCTATTGTACTTGTCAGAACATTTGGAATACTTTTTAAAACATAATTTGATCCTCAGGGACCAGATAAAAATATAAAAGTGTAACTTTTTGAAAATCAATGGAAAAACCCTTTCATCTGCATAATCTTAAATTTTACCTTATTTTGAACAACTTTGCAATAAAATTTACAAATTTTTTGCATAAAATTTGCAAATTCTTTTTGTTAAATTTACAGTTTAACTCTGTAAATTTAACAATGTAAAACCATAGAAAAAACACAAAGCTTGTTAAAAATTACATATTTTTCTGGTAAGATTTACATATATTTCTGGTAAGATTTACTATCTTTCTCGTAAGGTTTACATATTTTTCTCGCAAGATTTGCATATTTTTCTCGTAAGATTTACATTTTTTTTCTCGTACGATGTACATTTTTTTCTCGTAAGATTAATATATTTTTCTTGTAAGATTTACATATATTTCTGGTAAAATTTACATATTTTTCTTATAAGGTTTACATATATTTCTCGTAAGATTTACATGTTTTTCTCTTAAAAATCACAATATATTTTTGTTAAAAAAACAGTTTATCCCTGTAAATATAACTGTATTTAACTGTAAAGAAACCAGAAAGTTCTTTACAATTTATAGATTTTTCTCGTAAAATTTATGAGTTTTCTTTGTAAAAATTACAATATATTTCTGGTATAATAACAGTTTATAAGAAACGTTGCCGTCATGAGCAATCGCTTATAACTGTAATTAATTTATCGGAAAATAAAAAGAAGGTGTTTAATTACTGTACAAATAATTTTTCAAAGGGTGCAGTTTTTTAAATTATTCTGAATGTGCTGTAAAGTGCTTCATAATCTATGCTTGACGCGCAATTTTTTTCCCTTGCTTGCTTGTTTTAATTATTTTTGGATCGAAAATGGTATTTAATTTTAATTATTTTAGCTGATAAAAATGCAATTATTTTTATTACTATTTTGATAAAAAGCTTATTATAATATATCGTATTTATTTCACTGTTGATAGTTGTGTTTTTTGTAAAGATCACTAACATGCAACCAAATTGTCATTTATCGTATTTCATTTATCGTATTTCATATATCTCATCATGTCACAATTTCTAAATTTAGCAAGAATTTTATGTGCAGTTTGTTTTTGTGTTTTTGTGTTTTTTTTTTTTTTTTTTTTTTTTTTTTTTTTGCCTAAAAGTGTGTGCTTTTGTAATATTGATTTCGATATTATAATAAGTAAATTTGCCTCCCCTCCCCCCAAAAAATACAAATTATATTTTGAAATTTTGTCTTATTTTTTATAGTTTTTTTTTTTAAATTGTTATTCAAAGTGGGATTTTATTATGAATTATATGATTAAAAAGTATATATCTTACTGGTATGATTATATCTATTTTGTAATTCATATACAAATCTTCTATGTAATTTGACGTTTTTAATTATTTCACATATTATGGATCAATAATGCTTAGTTTAGATTTAATTTCTTTGCCAACAGTAACTGAGATTTTATGTAATTCATAACGCCGATTTAATATATATATTTTTTTCTTATGTTTTCAAAGGAGATTGAATTTTTTAGAAATCAGTTTTATTCTTGATGCGGTATTTTTTATTTTTATTTATTTATTTATTTTTAGAAAATATGTATTATTAACATGCAATTACATTTTTATTAATTCATTTCAAGCTAGTTGTTACTTTTTACGAGATGCAAAATTTCTTAATGAAACAGTTTAAGAAACATTTGTAATTTCTATCGATATTATCTAGCTTGATTGGAAGTTTAAATAATAATAATGATAAGGACAATAATTTTTAGCTTATATTTTTATGCCTAAATTTGCTGAACTTGAGAAAATAAAAATTAATTCCAATACTTTCTTATCACTATATTCTAAATGGAAAATATCTCTTTTGGAAACTTTATTTTCTTTAAGTTTTTTTTTTTTTTTTTTTTTTTTTTTTTTTTTTAATAAAAATATATTTTTATAAAATAATTAATGTATTGAAAGATTATATATTTCATTTACTTTTTATTTATTATATTCTTTCATTAGTATAGATATTTATAAAAATACAATAATTTGTCCTTTTATAATTAAAATAATTATTTGAAATGATTTTCAATTTTAAACTGTCATTATTTTCTAAATCAAAAGTTAAACTACAGTTTTTTTTTCATATATACTATGTATTACATTTTTTGATAATAAACTTTATTCTATAGTAATTTATCACATTTATTTCTTTTTAATTTACATAAAAATAGTTTAATGAAACAATTTAGTATTACATATTTACAATTGTTACCAATATAATCTAAATTGATTTAGAGAAATTAATAATAATTTTGAGCTATAAAAGTAAAAATTTTTAATTTA
The DNA here is from genome assembly GCA_964019185.1 of Maratus speculifer. Lineage (NCBI taxonomy): Eukaryota > Metazoa > Arthropoda > Arachnida > Araneae > Salticidae > Maratus > Maratus speculifer. Next base: position 114,293,971 of record OZ025294.1, read on the forward strand.
CAATTTGGTAATAATGTTTGCAAATTTTGAGAAAACACTTTTTTATTAATATCTTAATGCAACACTTCATTTTTTAAGTTTTTCTTATAGATTTTAAGAAAATAATAAATATTTTGCTATCTGATACATTTTAATTTCCTTTAATTTTAACTTACATGATTTTTTTTATCTAATATAATACAGCAGCAATATTTCTTATAAAACTATTTATACTACTACTTAAATTGCTACTGATAAAAACAAAACTACGATGATTTTTTCTTTTCAAGTTAAAACAATTCTTTCAAATGCATTTTACATTTTTTATTGTTATGAATTTATTTTTACAAATTAAACAGAAGAAATTCTCATTCAATTTAATATTGCTTTCTTTTGATAAAAAAATATTAATGTTGTAATTTATTATATTTATTTCATTTTAAATTATATGAAGATCGCTTAATGACACAACTTAATGAGCCTTTGCATTTATTATTAATGTATTCTAAATTGATTTAAAGTATAATAATACTAATACTTTAAATAATAATAATAATAATTAACAGCTGATAATTTTGCGCCTTTCTTTGCAAAATTTGGAAAAATGTAACTTCAATAAACACTAAATTGTTAACGCTAAATTTCTTTTTTGAAAATTTCATTTTATTAAATATAAGTTTTCTTAGATGATTTTAGAAAATACAAGTATTTTGAAAAATTATTTATTTTATGTAGATTTCATTTAATTTTAACTTATCACGTTCATTTATTAATATAGATAACTATAATAATACGAAAATCTGTTCTTTTGAAGTTAAAATATTTTTTTCAAAGGAATTTTTTATTTTTAATTCTTACTAAAAATGTTTGAAAAATTAAATAAAGACATTTTTGTTCCATTTCAATATTACTTTATTTTGATAGCAAATTTCAATTGCGTTGCATAACGTAATGAGCCTTTGTAATTATTATTTATATAATCTGACTTGACTGAAAGTTAAATGCTGCTGCTAATAATAATAATAATTTTTATCTTAGAATTTAGCGACTGTATTTGCAGAATTTGAGAAAATATTTAACATCGTCTTAATGGAAAAATTATAATTCTCATTATTTTAAATATAAGATTCTATTATAATTATAAATTTATAGAAAATAATAAATACATTGGAAGATTGTGCATTTTATACATATTTAATTTATTTTAACTTTTTATCTTCTTTTATTAGTTGAATGCTTCAAGAGTACTTTTTATAAAATTACTTTACTACTAACAAAATTACTTTACTTCTTATACAACTACAACAATTTGTGCTTTTGAAGTTAAAATAATTCCTTCAAATGTATTTTCAATTGTTATTAAAAATATTTCCACAAATTAAGCAGAAGAAATAAAATATTGTGTAATACATTGAAAAATACTGTAAATAATTGTTCAATTTAATTTTATTTTGTTTTGATAGTAAATTTCAACTATGTTGTAACTTATCACATTTATTTCCTTTTACTTTTTATCAGGGTTGGCACGGTTTAAACCAATTGGTTTTAACCATGGTTTAAACCACGGTTTAAAGTTGGCAGTTGGTTTAAACCACGGTTTAAACCAACTGGTTTTTTTCTCATAAAAAACCAATTGGTTTTTTTCAAAAAAATCTAATGATATTTTCTCATTTTTATTTACAATTTAAGACTTACAAATTATTGGATATAAATATTTTCTATGTTTAACACTTTATTTCAGCAAAATGTATTAAATATAGTGATTCTAGGGGTTTTTTATGTATAGGGTGAAATTGAGTATGCATTGATGACCATATTCCATTACTCTAAAGAAAAACCTTAGAATATGTGAATTGATCAAATATAAAATGAATTAAAAATAGGTATTCTGTATTTAGTATAAAATATTTTCATTTAAAAAATGCAGATGATTTAAAGCAATCTATCATAACATGCACAATGCTTTTGAATATGGAGCTATAACTGGATTATGTTTAAAATTTTAGTGAAACTATAAAAGAATTTTTTTTTCTATTGGGGAGATTATCTTTAAAAATTAAAATCAAAATATGAAGTTGAATGAGTATTCAAAAATTGGGTGCTAGTTATAGTATTTTAATAATAACAAATTATTCCCCCCCCCCCCTCAGTAATCTGCTAAATCTAATGACCATAAATGTTGATTTAGAATTGTCTCTCAAAACACAAAACCCCCCAAGATCAATCTCAAATTTATTATTTTTTTAATTGTAGAAAAGAATATTATGTTCACAAACTACATCAAATGTTTCTTATAAGTAATAAAAAGATTATTTATAAAGATTTTCAAAGCATCAATGTTTTACTGTGTAGAGTAGCTTATTGTTTGAACATAAGACTTTACTAATAACTATTTAAATTAAAATATGGTTTTTTCAATTTTCTAAATAATTAATTATAATTATTTAATTTAAATTATTTTCAAATGCATTTATACTACTTATAATTACACAATGTCTATTTTTAACAATAAATATGCATGTATATGTAATAGAAAAGGATGTTTTAAAAAAATCAGGTTTAAACCAAAAAAACCGGTTTTTTTTGTTTTGTTTTTTTAAAGAAACCTGGTTTTTTTTCCAACCGTGCTTTTTATGAAGTAAGTTAAATGAAACAATTTAATGAGTCTTAGCCACCTAACTTGATTTATATAATAATAGTAATAATAATAATAATTTTAACTTATAAATTTGAACCTGGATTTCCAAAACTTGTATGCGATTGCGAAAATGTAATTTTAATATTTCTTTTATCATTTTCTTGATGGTAAATTTCTTTTTTATAATATGTTTTTTTATTTCAAGTTCTCCTTATTATTATAAATTTTTAGAAAATAATAAATATCTTGAAAAATTATGCATTTGATATGTATTTGATTATATTTTAACTTATTGTGTTATTTTAATAGTAAAAATAACTATACCCATGCAATAATATGTGCTTTGAAAGTTAAAATAATTCTTTTGAAATTATTTTCAACTGTCATTAAAATTATTGAGAAATTAAACAAAAGAAATTCTCCTTCACATTTATTCCCTTTTAAGTAAAAAAAAGTTAGTTTAATGAAACAACTGAAAGAGAATTTGTAATTATTATAAATATAATTTGAGTTGATTTAAATTAATATATATATATATATATATATATATATATATACAACATTGTGTTTGGGTTTAGAAAACTTGCGAAAATGTAATTTTAACATTTCTTTTTTAATATTCTTAATAGCGAAGTTTTTTTTTTTTTTTTTTTTTTTTTTTTTTTTTTTAATTTGAGCTTTTCTATTGTTATATATTTTTAGAAATAAATATCTTGAAAAGTTATGGATTTCATATGTATTTTATTTTATTTTAACTATCATGTACTTTCATTAGTTAATATAACTATATGCATGCAACCATTTGTGTTTTTAAAGTTAAAATAATTCTTTTGAACACAATTTCAATTTTTATTTTTAAAATATTGAGAAATTAAACGAAAGAAAATTTCGTTCTAATTAATAATGCTTTGGTTTGATAGCAAACGTCAATTGCGTTTTTTTTTTATTTTTTTATCACATTTATCTCCATTTAAGTTTTTTTTTTTTTTTTTTTTTTTTTTTTTTTTTTTTTTTTTTTTTTAAGACAGTTTAATGGAACAACTGAAGAAGAATTTGAATTTATTATAAATGTAAACTGATTTGATTTAAAGTTAAATAATATTTTTTATTACAATATTATTGGCTGAGTTTGCAAAAGTTGCGAAAATGTAATTTTAATATATTTTCTTTATTATTTTCATTTAATTTTAACTTATCATGTTCTTTTATTAATATAGATAATTACAGCAATACAAAAATTTGTGCTATTAAAGTTAAAATAATTCTTTCAAATGCATTTTCAATTAATTTTTAAAATATTGAGAAATTACGTAATTTTTTTCGTTCCATTTAATATTGTCTGTATCAAATAACAAGTTTTAAATGCGTTGTAATTTATTTTATTTATATCCTTTTGAATTAAATAAATAACTTAATAAGCCTTTGTAATTATTATAAATATGGTATGATTTAATTTAAAATTAAATGAGAATAATAAAATTAATAATAATAATTTAAGCTTACAATTTTTTTGTCTGGGTTTGCAAAACTTGGAAAGGCGGAATTTTAATATTTTGTCATTTTCTTAATCAAAAACGTCTTTTAATAAACTTCATTTCTTAAATTTAGGTTTACCTTATATTTATAGATTTCTTGGAAATGGTAAATATCTTGAAAAATTATATGTTGTATATGTATTTAATTTAATCTTAACTTATCATGCTGTTATAACAACACTACAATTTGCGCTTTTCAAATAAAAAGAATTCTTTCAATTGTTAGTAAACATTTTTAGAAATAAAACAAAGAAGTTTTCATCCCGTTTAATAATAGTAAAATTTCAATTGAGTTGTAATTCATCACATATATATCCATTTAAATTAAATAAATATAATTTAATGAAACAACTTAATGACCCTTTGTAATTATTAATAAATATAATCTGACTTAATCTAAAAATTAATAATAATAATAATTTGAATCTTACAATTTTGTGCCTGTGTTTGGAAAACTTAGGAATATATCATTTTAATATGTATTACTTTTTTAATCTTTTTTTTTTTTTTTTTAATTTTTTTTTTAAATTTAAGGGTTTTTTATAACTAGAGATTGTTTTGAGAATAATAAATATTTTGCAATCTTATCCATATTACATGTTCATCATTAAATTTTAACATATCACACTCTATTATCAGTAAAAGTAATTACAACAACAAAATAATTTGTGCTTTTTAAATTAAAATCATTCTTTCCAAGGGATTTTCAATTTTTAATTATTATTTTTCAAAATAATAATAATAATAATAATAATAAAATTTCGCTAAATTTAAAGCAAATTTCAACGGGTTTGTAATTTAACACAGTTATACTCTTTGATGAAATCATAAATTGCATTTTTGTAATTATTAGAATTCTATAATAAAACTCAATTTACAGTTGAAATAATAATAATAATAATTTTCAGGTTACAATTTTATGTTACGATTTTTAACAAAATCTTTTTAATAACTTCCAAAATCTTCAAAAATTTTTAAACATTGCTTGCTTTGCATGTCTTAAATATGAAATTCCAACAGGCTTTGTAGTCATGATTGAAAAAAATAGAATTTGATGCTTATTTTGGTAGTATATATTGCTTATACATTAATAACTATTATGTGTTAAATAATTTGCGTTTTCTGTCACGTTGATTATTTCTATTTCATTTGGCACTTGATTTATTACATGTTTATTTTCCTTTTTAAAAAATCATTACTGGAACAATTATTTAAAGTGTATCTCTCATTTTGCCCCTCTTTAAAAGGCTCATAATCTATTGATTGTCAAAAGAAGGTAGTTTATTTTATTCCGATGCTACCCCTTTTCTTTTTAGATACACGTATATTTTTATCATTTATCTAATGACTTTTTTAAATAACTATCCATCTGATGTCAACAAAAGCTTCAAAATATAAAACTACAAGTGAACTAAATGAAGAACTAAATAATGCACCTAATGGATGGATTATCCTAAGCAGAAAAAAATATTTTTTTTAAATGTATTTTAAATCTATTTAAGTGTAAATTTCAGAGGCACACAATAAGCTTTTCCAATGCTAAAAATCTAAACTTCTTCATGCAGTATCATTTTTTGTAAATTTTGTATATTTAAATGAAAATTATCAAAATGTATCTTAATTAACATTAATGTGCTTTTAGTTAGCTTTACTATATAGAAATATTTCGCAACACTTTATTTGAAGTATTTTGTTGAATTTTGCGTGTATTTTCAGTTTTGACAAATAGATTTCAGAAAATAATAGATAAGTTTCCTAGTTTAATTAAAAGTAGTTTATAATTTGTAATTAGTAATTGAAAAAAAAAATCAACAGCATCAGGCTAAATATTCAAAATCATTTATAAGTAATTCTCTGTATTTTTATTGCACAGACGGAATTTCATTTTTTAGTTTCAGATTAAAAAAGAAATTTCGATTATGATAAAATGTTCTTTGAATGACACATGTTGTGATGAAAAGTTTGATTAAAATAATAGTATAAATGGCTCACTTGAAAGAAAAGAGACGCATCTCGGCAAATATATGTTTAACAATAGAGGCAAAAAAAATTTTGTACGATTTTATTCTAATCTGAAAATAAAATAGTTTTGAATGCAGTAATAAAAACTGAATAAAAGCACAAAATAATTAAGCATGAAGACGTAGGATGAGGTTTGGAGATGGGATAATCTTATATCCCCCCCACATTTCACCTCTCGTCTGTAGTAACAAATGGGCATATAGCGTAATAAATCATTTTTTCGTATAGCTACACTTGAAACTGTTTCTGTATTAGGATGCACCAATGACGGGCTTATTAATGGAAGAAAAAACAAAATTAATTTTTGCAAGATGTATCACTTTTCTTGCAGGTGAGCGATATATACATTCATATAAAAGTTAGGTATGAGAAATACTTAATACAGTCGTCCCCGCATAAACGAATATTGACGGTTCCAGAAAAAATATTCGATTAAGCGGGGTATTTGATTAAACGGGGTGGAATATAAATGTAATATTTAAGGTCTAATAAAATGACAAATTTATTAAATATAGTATATTTAATTACCAGAATAAGAAAATCTTTAAAAACTTTAATAGAATAATACAAACTGAAATAAAAACAAAATGACAAATAAATATATGCAATAGTTCAATGACAGTAAACACATGCATTTTGTTTACAATGCAGATCGTGTGAATTGAGTCTAAATTTTGTTATTAGAATTTAATTTGCGTAATTTACACAGGTTTAAATAAAAAATAAAAAAAAAAGATGAAAGGGGTTTATTTAAAGTTTTAGCGTAAAAAATGGACGAGATTTTTTTCAAATGGTATCATAATTACCATCTTGAGCCTCTAAATGACAACACATCATTATTAAAGGGCTACTTTGATGGAGCGAAAGGATTTACTCGCTAATGCTAATCCTATAGAAGAAATTTATAAAGATATTTCTATCGCATTTCAATACTTTTAAATGATCTTTTTTGCAATGGATAGCTGAGATCGATCTGCACAAAGGGCGTCGTCGCTTTTAACTTTTTCGATTTTTATTGCGGATATTTTTAATGAGGATGATTTCAGTTTCGGAACCGGTTTTGAAAATGAAAGTGTCTCCAACAAAAATAGCTGTAAAAAAACGAAAGTGAAAAAAAGTCCTTTCACAAACAAAAGTAAACAATATACAAAATTAATCGAAACTACTGTCCAATTTATTTCACCATTTTACTTACCCATCATACGTAGTATAGGGTAAGTCTTGCAATCGTTTTGAAAATCGAAAATTTTTTTGACGGATTTACACGTTTTAGATAGTGGAGATTCCGAAAAACATATTTTTAGAAAAAAATTTTTGCCGTCCGTCTGTCTGTCTGTCTGTCTGTCTGTAAACGCTCTATCTCCCGAACAAATTGAGATAGAAACTTGAAATTTTGTATGTGGTTAGTATGTAAGAATGGGACGAAGCCTATTTAATATCAGCAACCTCGATTATCCGGAACTATTTTTTTCGGACTCTCGAAAAATTCGTTCTGATGAAAGGTATATAAAAATTTTCGAATTCTTTTGTTCTAAAGAATGGACGTAAAAGGCAATAAAATAACAAACATTTTGCATATAGAACGAAGTCGATCGGATTATTAGTTGTTGAGATATTTGTAATCCTGTTTTCCACATTCTTCGATTTTTCATGACCCTGTATTTCATTCAAATTTCAATTCAGAGGTATATTTTAATTGGAAATGAGACGCTTAATTCGAAGCAGTTAATTGTTAGTTAATAGAATTCTTATTTTTGGAGTTATAAGGATGTTTCTTTTACGCAGTTCGGTACTACTTGAGTAGTTTGGCGTTTTATATAATTTGTCGAAATTGGTACATCAGCAGTTCTTTAATATAGCATTACTCTGTATATTAACAATATTTAAATTTTGTTTATGAATTGCAATGCATTGTATAAATAGTTTTCACATGTTTTATTTTCATATACATATCCATGATGGGTAAGAATTACGGTGGCCCCCAACGAACAGTTTGAAATTAATTTCAAAAATGAACAAGAAAGGGACACTTGACCAGTCAATTATACACCTGCCAGGGGAAATCCATGCTGAGAGTGCTGGAAATTTGTTTTCTGTGTAACAACCGAAAATGAAAAAAAAATGTAGAGGAAATTCCAATTGAAACGTGTTTTTCACACCCATTTTTCAAATTGTCTCACTCATTTGTTATTCGATTAAGCGAGGACATTTCGTGAAAAGTATTCGGTTAAGCGGGGTAAAATAACATTAGCCTAATGGCATTAAATTCGGTTCCGGAGGATTTTATTCGAATAAGCGGGGTATTCGATTATCCGTTACCCGATTAAGTGGGGAGGACTGTAATGAAAAAATAGAAGTTTATTTTTTACAATTTATGCATGGATCAATCAATTTACAAAATAAATGTATGTACAAATATAATTTTCAAAGATGAAACTAAAAAAATCAATAAATCAAGAGAAAATTTATTTTTACAAATTTATTACACTTATTTTCAGAAAATTTTCTATTTGCCTCAAACAAAACAAAGCAATATATATTTGAAAATTTTAACCTTTAACTTTTGATTATTTTACGCGCGTATGTATGTAATTTTTAAATTCACTATCTTAATATAAATCTATTAAAAACCTTTTACTTTCGCATTATTTTACAGGAGTTTGTTTTATGTGTGGATAAAAAAGGGTAGAGTGAGGTAGGTTTGCAGCTATGAAAGATTCATTTTGATATTTTAAATGATTTTGTTAACATAAAATATTAAAAGCGACCTGGTCAGCATTTTTTAAAAACTGAAACCCTTATTTCTTTTCAGATTTAGTCCACCTTCACTGTTTTTGATTATTCCACCTTCCTTGAAATGAAAGAAACCATCAGATAATGAATTGCATCTAAAAATATCGAAATGATGGAAAAGAAGAGAGGTCCAAGAAGAGGAAATGAATGCCTGAATGGCAATGTCTTAATGATTATAAATGAGAATTTTTCTAATATTAACTTATATATATTTCTAATTAATAAATTCTTTTTTTCATGTATTTGTCATGTCTTTTTCATGTATTTATTATGTCTTTTTCATGTATTTATTATGTCTTTTTCATGTATTTATTATCAGGAGTTTTATAAAAACAAAAGAAGAGTGAAGAAAATTATTTTCAGAATTAAAAAGAGGAAAAAGCATATCACAAAAAAATTTTAGTTTTACGCAAACATTTATAGTATACAAACATTTGAAATAAAATTTACACTTTCTTAGATTTTTTAGTTGCTGAAAATATCTGCTGCATGCATAAAACTATAGAACTTTACTAATACAATAAGTTTTAAAATGACTGCATTTTTATTTTGCTTTTCTAAATCCGCAATACAGATTTTATAAGAAAATAAGAATAAGATAAGAATATACATTATGAATATCTATTTTTTTTTCTTCATAAGAGATTTTTCATGGTAATACATGTCTAAAACATATGAAAATCAAAGTTCAACATTGATTTAAAACAACTTTTGTAATATTTTATCATTTATTCTAGCTTTTACATGATAAGTTGATTAAAATTCAGATTTTTTTTTCCCTCTAATGTAAGTAACATTTTGAATGCAAGTATTAAACCTTAATTTTAAACATTTGTTGCAAGTGAATTAGATATAAGAATTAATAAAATAGTTTTATGTTTAAAATATTCGGCTTTGGAATTGGTTAAGTATAAATTGCTGTTTTTTATTATATTACTGAATTAAAGCACTTTGTGTCACTATTTATTTGCTTAGAAAACTAATCAGTTTAATATACTCATATTACTCGTGTCTAAATACTGTTAGTGTGTTTGTATACAAATACATCAAATTCTTTACCGAGAGTGAATACAGCATGGCATCATTTCGCTTACATTTAAACATTATGCGATTGTTTATGACAAAATCGATTTGATTATTTTTTTTAGAAAATAAAAATGGCAAAAAAATTAAACAGTCAAATCATTATTTTACTGTTTTTTATTATTTTTTAATTTATTTTTAATACTATTATCAGACTACATATTTCAAAATTAATGTTTATATGTCTACATAAAGTAAAAATTAAATATATATCATTAATTGTTAAACATCAGTAAAAGAATTCCGGAAAAAAGAAATATATATATATATATAGAAAGAAACATGGATTTTATTGCTAAAGAAATTACAATAAAATGTAAATAAATTTCCTCATTATTTTTAGAATATCAAAAGGGTAAAAAATGTAAATAGTCAAATCATGATTCCAGAGGATTTTTTTCTTATGTTATTACTGTCGACATTTTCTAATAATTACATAGTAGTTATTTTAAAACTAATTAAAATAACTGTATATAAATTAGAACAAGATCATGTATCTACCATTCAGTGCTTGGTGTATAAGTATTAATAAAATAACTGCATATATATGTATATATAAAAACATAATTTTTTTTGGTATAACATAGTAATAATAGTGAATAAAATTTATTATTCGTACTGATGATTGATTGTGCAAAAATACTCGATACAGTTGCTTAATTTAAAAAAAAAAAATGAGAATTGGCATTTTAAAATACTTTTATTGAAATGATTTATTATTTTTTAGAGGAGAGGGATAAATTAACATTTGGAAGTTGAAGTAATAATTTTGCTAACGTCAAGCAATTATTTGTATATTACGTAATAATATATTCAAGACAAAAATACGATTGCCATCGCAATGCCTACTTTTTAAAAATGGACAAAGTCTTAATACATTTTATTATTTTTTTAAATTTCTTTTTATATAGGTTCAAAGAGCAAAATTTCATTTTAGTTATTTATATTCATGTCAAATTTATATGAGTGAGATAACAAAATGGCGGAAAAAAACAATGAAAAAAAATGCTTTTATTCACTGTAACATCATAGTTATAAACCTTTTTTTTTAAATTAAAAAGTAAGTAATAATAATAGTTTTTAATTCAGAAAAAAATACTTAATTAATTCATTAGTAATATATAACAGTAACTAAAAGAAAAAAAATAACGCCAATGAAAATTATATTGCATGTTATAATTTTAAATTGTAAAACACAAAAATTTTTATATAGCACACATATTTTGTATATAGCACATAGATTTGTGGTCTGAATTTTTATATATTTATTATTTTTTAATGTGCATTTAACAATTTTATTAAAATTTTAAAACTGCATAATTAATTATGATTTAAAAAAATTTCAACCTGTGAAAAAAAAATTATTTAAATCTTTTTTTATATATTAAAAATGTTTTTGACTGGCAAGCATCAAAGAAATGTATATCATTTTTTAAAACAAAATATTATTTGTTTGGTAAATTGTCTATAAAGATTTATCTCTCCCCCCCCCCCTTCTTTTGCTGTAAGACAAATATAATATTAACGTAGTGAAAAGACAATTGTAAATACAACATTGCAGTAGTGAAAAATGCATAAAAATTAAGAATATTAAGAATTAATTTCATTTTTACGGTATTGTTGTAATTTTCACGACACTTTTAACCATTATTTTTACAGCTGTATCATAATTTCATTTTACAGTATTGTTGTAATTATTATTATATTTTAACCGTATTGTTTTCAGTTGTGATGCATTTTAATTTTACAGCATGACTATTAATTTAACTGCATTTTTATCCTTTTTTTACATTTTAATCATATTTTATTTTACAGCACAACCGTAATACATGTTAGCCTTTTTTACAACTGAGATGCATATTTGTTTTACAATTAAAATGAAATTTTAATTGTAAAACAAAAATGCATCTCAGTTGTAAAAAAAGGTTAACATTTATTAAAATATACGGTTGTGCTGTAAAACAAAAATATGATTAAAAGGTAAAAAAATGGCAAAAATGCATTTAAATTAATAGTTGTGCTATAAAATTAAAATGCATCACAACTGTAAAAATTACGGCTAAAAAAATAATAAAAATTATAACAATACTGTAAAATGAAATTATGATATAGCTGTAAAAATAATGGTTAAAAGTGCCGTGAAAATTACAACAATACCGTAAAAATGAAATTACGACATTGCTGTAAAAAATATAGCTAAAACTGCAGTAAAATTTACGCCTGCACTGTGAAATTAAAATAACGCCATTGCTGTAAAAATAACAGCTAAAACTGCAGTAAAATTTACGCCTGCACTGTGAAATTAAAATAACGCAATTGCTGTAAAAATAACAGCTAAAACTGCAGTAAAATTTACGCCTGCACTGTGAAATTAAAATAACGCCATTGCTGTAAAATAACTGCATAATGTGCTGGCACCCAAATTGCCAGCACTTTTTGCTGTAAAATTACAGTACTTTTTCTTACAGTGTATCGCGTTTAATAGCGACATGGGAAAATTATTGTAAGATTAGAGGTGCTGACTCTTATGAAAAAGTCAACCAGTTAATAGTTACTGATAAATTAGTAAGTACGTTAGATGAGGATACCGCGTCATATATTGGGTTAACTCATCAAGGTAAATGGTTAGAGGCTTCTAAAATTGCGAAAGAATGTGACAATTATTTTGACGCTAAACATAAGTCTTACGCCGTTACGTATAAAAGTTTTAAAGGTAAAGATAGGCACGTAAACAATGAAAAAATGAGACCGAGGAAGGATAGCAAAGTTAGTAATAATTGGAGGCAAAATGGGAGTAATGAGACTAATTCTTTTTCGGATAGGACAATAGATTTTAAGAAGCCTAGCGATGCTTCAGCGCCTAAATGCTTTAAATGTGGTTTGAGAGGTCATTACCAACGTTTTTGTAATAAAGTGGGTAATGAGGGAAATAATGGTAATAAAGGGCGAGATCCGAAAGCGGGTGTGCATAAGATTGTGGTAAAAGAAAGCAAAGAGTTACCTAATGGAGCTATTGTGGCGAGAATATCGGCAAAGGCCGAACAGAGAACTAACGTTATTGGTGAGAAATTAAATAAACTCGAGAAAATTGAAGTTAGTGTAAATGGGCAAAAAGCAAAGGGATTGGTTGATTCTGGATGCGAAATTAGTGTTGTTCATAAAGATTTGGTACCGGAAGAGAAATTGAAAGGAGCGGGTAGTATTTATTTACAAGGGTTATTTGGTGAAGCAGTTAAATCGCCGTTGGTTAAACTACCTTTAGCTATTCCGCAATTCGGACAAACTAATATAATTCATCAGGAAGTACTTTCGCAGTGACTGATAATATTGATGAGCAAGTGATTTTACATCCCGAAGTGATTAATGAGTTGTCAGGTGTCAAATGCGAGGAGCCATTGCTAGAGGCCCAAGAATTAGAAAGTTCGGAAATTATTATTGATAATTCGAGTGAAAAGGAAGATATGAGTAACGATAATTGTAATGTTTACGCAATAGAAGCGAAATCAGAAAATGTACAAACTCAGAATACGGAAAAAACGGAAGTGGAGAAAGGTTAGCTAAGTGGGAATTAGCTAAAATGGATAAGGGGGATTATTATATTGTAAATGGCTTATTATATCACAAAGAGAAATTGGTAGGCGAGACTATAGCGCAATTAGTGGTTCCCAAAGTAAGAAGGGAAGAAATCCTAAAGTTAGCGCATAGTTCGGTATTTGGAGGGCATCATGCAGCCAAGAAAACTTTACAGAGAATCAGGTATTCATTTTATTGGGAGGGGATGGCGAAAGAAACTAAACAATTTTGTGAGTCATGTTTAGAGTGCCAATTGACTAGAGGGGTTAAAGTAAATGATAGAGCTCCTATTTCCCCAGTGTCGCGGCCGGAACTCCCATTTCAGGTGGTTAATGTTGATTTAATTGGGCCTATTGATCCTAAAAGTTCCCAAGGGCATCGGTATATATTAACCTTAATTTATCAGCATACCAGGTGGGCGGATGCGATCCCTTTAAAAAGTTTAACTGCTAAAACCGCGTGTGATGCGTCACTTCAAATATTTATGAGGACAGGAATTCCAAATATAATCGCCTGCGATGATGGAACCAATTTCACTGCCGACTTAACGAAAGAATTTGAGAAAAGGTTAGGTGCTAGTCCAAGATTTTCGACCCCACAGTATCCACAGTCTAACGGGCTCGTGGAACGATTTAATCAGACTCTTAAACGTATGTTACATCATACTATTAGAGAAGAAGGAAAAAAGTGGCATGAACAAATACCATTTGTATTATGGTCGTATAGGGAAGTCCCAAATTCTACGACGGGAATCGCACCTTTCCAGTTATTATATGGTAGAACGCCGGAGGGTCCTTTGTCGATTCTCAAGTCATCCTGGGCAGGAGAAAATAAGGGGGCGCAGTTAGATACTACGCCGATTCATGAATATTTGAATAAACTTAGGGGACGTTTAGAAAGAGCCGCAAATGAGGCAAAATTATCGTCTGAGGTACAACAAAATAGAATGGCTTACCATTATAATTTAAGGTCTAAGGAAAAAACGTTTGAAGTAGGCGATAAGGTAATATTGTTAATCCCCGATTCAACTAATAAGTTATATTCTAGGTGGCAAGTGCCGGCAACCATAGTCGAAAAACGAAACCAGCATTCTTTTATAGTTGAGTTAGCTGACGGGAGTAGGAAGCATGTGCACCAAAATAAAATACGAGAATTTATTACTAACTGTAATATAGTTAATATTGTTTTCGAGGGTGATGAGGAATTTGGAGAAGTTGGGGAAATTCCTATTTTGAACCTGGATTAGGAAGTAGAACGAGATATAGAGAGGTTCGAAAGAAAAGGGTTATCTAACAATCAAGTTAAAGATATAAAGTCTATTTTGAGGGAGAATAAAGAGGTATTTATGGGTCCTGTACGACCAGCTGATGTAGGGGAACATCGTATTGATCTTTAACCGGGGGTGGAAAGGAAAAAGCCAAAGATATATAGTGTACCGGTAGCTTATAAAGAGGAAGTAGATAGGCAGATTCAGGAGTTATTAGAATTAAATCTAATCGAAGTGTCAAATGCTGAAATTAGTCATCCAATTGTTTGTGTGGCGAAAAAAGACGCAACTGTTAGGCTTTGTATAGACTATAGAGCATTAAATTCATTAACTCAGGTGCCAACCTTTCCGATGAAAGATTCTCAAGAAGTCATGTATACCGCAGGGGCGGCTAAATAATTATCGTCGATTGATTTATTGAGAGGTTATTGGCAGCTTAAAATGGCGGAGGAATGTAAACATTTGACAGCTTTTACAACGCATAATGGAACTTATCAGTGGCGTACAATGCCTTTTGGATTATCAGGGGCGACTGCCACGTTTCAGAAAGATATGTATGAGGTTCTTCAAGGTCATCGGAGGTATGCGGAAGCATATATTGATGATGTCATCATTTTCTCTGACACCTGGGAAGAGCATTGTGAACATGTTAGGGCTGTCGTTGAAGAGTTGAAAAAGAGAAATTTTACGATTAGGCTAGACAAATGTAAATTTGGAGAGAAATTAACTAAGTTTTTAGGTCGTGTAATTAAGGGTGGAACGCATGCACCTGATGAGGAAAAAATAGGAGCAATAAGGGATCTAAAGCGACCAAAAACTAAAAAGGAAGTTAGGTCTGTTTTGGGATTAATGGGATTTTACCGATCTTATATTCCAAATTATGCCGAAATTGCTATACCTTTAACCGAATTGACAAAAGGGAAGGTTAAAAATACCGTACCATGGGATGAAAGGGCAGAAAAAGCATTTAATACCCTTAAGGATGAGTAATGTAAGGTGACGAGTTTGGCTACACCTATCATAGGCCGGGAATATCAGCTCCACGCAGATGCTTCCGACCTGGCAGTAGGATGTTGTCTTACTCAAAAAGATGAAAAGGGTCAGTTTAAACCAATAGCTTTTGCCAGTCAGAAATTGTCAGGGGCTCAGCGTGCTTGGCCGAGTATAGAGAAAGAGGCTTGGAGTCTTCTCTTCGGGTTGCAGAAGTTTGAAAAGTGGACCTATGGATCTCAAATTGAGATCATTACAGATCACAATCCATTAAAATTTCTCACTGAAACAACCCCAAGATCACCCAAACTCACTAGATGGGCTCTTGCCTTGCAACGCTGGAACCTGAGTATTTCTCATCGACCAGGAGCGCAACATTTAAATGCTGACGCAATTTCTAGGCTACATAGAAAGAGCTGGGAAGAACAACCAGTTGTTAGCCCATCAGCATCAACGACCCAGTAGTGGACAACCTTAAAGGGATGTCGTCACATATTTAATTTTTTTTTTCTGTGGGTGTGTAAATATTTTTTAATTTTTTTGTTTATAATATTGTATTAACATGTGTATTGTTTAGATAATAATAATATTAGTAAAGGTTCAGTAGAGATGTCAGTAGATAGTGTTCAGACACCTGGAAATACCTATGTAATAAGCATAATGAAGAAATCTGTAAAGAGACTATTGAACTCTTCTGCGATGTTACTATATGTTTGGGGAAAATTAGCCCCTAAAAGACATATTTTCCGCTAAGGTGGGGGGTGTCAGGATCTGATAGCACCTGTGCTAAGGAATGTAATGTCTACTCTTTCTCTATTTGAATATTTTTTATTGTATGGTTGTGTACAGAATTTCCAAGGTGACATTTCTTCTTTGTGGAAAGGGGAATTGCCAGATAATCCTTTACAGGTGGGGTGTTAGAAAAAAGAGATAGCTGAGAGGCATGTCCACCTGTCAGTGAAGTATGCGGATGGTGAGCAGATTAGCAGCATGTCACTAAGCAAGAAAAGAATGGAATATGTGTCCAATGAGGAGGCTCCAAAGGGGTTCATGTGGGGGAAAGCAGTGATTTGGAGAGGGCAAGTTTGCCTCAGATCATTGATTCGGTAGCTAGGTTTCGGACCTGGAGGTTGCTCTGTGTGGAAGAGCATAAAGTGTGCGTTTTCTGGTGCGCAAAGGGACAGACGTCCTGGTGTTTAGTGTTCTGGGCTAAGAAGTGCAGTCCCAGTATACTTGTGTTGGGAGACTCAAGGTTGAGCTCCAAAAAAGTGAATTTAACGTGTATTGAGTGTGAGGTGGAAAGTGTAATTGGAATAGTACACAACCAATCTTTACGGTATCTAATTTAATGTTGAACCGGATCACCTATATCCGAGTTGTAGTTGTATATATTTGTAAATAGCGTATTTTACAAGCGTATTTTACATATATTCTTAATAAACTGATAATTCGGTTACTAGCGTAAGTCTTCATTTACACTAATCTCACAATTGGTGACCGATATCACCTAGTAATATCGGTGGTGGCAGCTATATCTACCACGGACATTCTTCAAAGTTGTGTGGACTGAGAGGAACGTCCGACAGAATCCATTATGGTCCTGTTGCCCCAACAGAAACTACTGAAACTAGAAACGCTACTATGCAGGGGGTTAATAGCTGATTAAATCAACTAAGGTTTTACTACATACAGCAACTGTTTTTATTCTGAGTAATGTAATTGTTTAAATCGCAATTTGATTACATGTCTTCTAAGTGTGTGCTACATTAATTTGTAGTGGACGTTTCAATAGTGTTATGGAATATTAACCTAAAAGAAATGTTGTGCTGTTTAAACTGTTTTAAATGCAAACAGGCTTATCTTTCGGGATTGTCTGCACGTGATAGTGTTAAAAAATCAAAATAATGATGTTTGAAATTTATTTTTAAAACCACAAAAAAATCAGAAAATTGTGATAAAATTTTTAAACAGACTGCATTTGAAAGAAAGTTCTTTCCTCTGTTCGACGGTGCAAAAAGTAAAAATTTGCAATGTTTAGAAAATAAAAAAAATTAATTGTCTTTTGTTATAAACATCGAAGTAGCATTACTCACGGACACGTTTGTCCTTTATAATACATGTAAGGTTTCTAACGTTTATGAGCTTGACAATAATTAAGATTACTGATGACTAATATAATTTTATTTTATTTGCTGTATTTATCATGTAAATCACTTTTTACGTACTTAGATTAGAAAAATATTCGGAACAAGTTATTACATTCATATTTCATCGTGGGAAAAGATACATTGTGTAAACGACGTACCAACATTTCTTTTGCATACGAGAATAGGGACAGCAAAAATACTAGGTAAAGTTAATAAAAAGAATGTCTTTGGGAAACCCTATTGAATGATTGAGCGAGGAAGCGAAGGGCCGTGCAAAATAAGGTGATCCCTTAATTTTACAGTGAAGAGCCCAAGTGTTTTTCTCTCAAGGGAGCAGCTGAAAAAGAATGATGGGTAGTTTTGGCTGAAGTATCGTTGGAAAAGGCTGGATGATGGAACATTGAGTTTGCCAGTGAAAATGTTCATCTGAAAACATTGACTCCGGTGTTGAGAAACTTGTATACGAGAGAGATTTTCTGATTAGCCTTGAAGTGAGAAGGGAACAGCGCGTAGATTAATAACACAACCAATTAAAGAGACATTACTTCAACTTACAACTTAATATTGCGCAGGATATGCCAATATTGACACTTACACATATATATATTTGTGCCAGCCTATCAACAAAATAGCTGTTATTTGAAACCGTTATTCGTGGTCAAATGGGGTTAGCGGGATAATCATCCCCATTTTGACAATGAAAAGGGGTAACAATATAGATAGTAATGTAGACAGATTTCAGGAATTTACACATAAAAATGACTTCGTGAATGTGTCAGAAACAATTCATATTTTTGAGCAGGGGAAAAAAATGAGAAGAAAACAGGAAAATATAATAAAATATTCCCCTAAATTATAAAACAAATATTACAACATTTATGTAAGCAAAACAAAGTTCACATTTATAATGCAAATAAAAACAATCTAAACATTTCTTCCTATATAAATATGCATGCTAATGAAAATAAATGATTATTCAAACTTCAATCAATTACTTGACTATCAAATTACCAGACGCTGTAAAACAACAAAATAAACTTTTCAAGTTAAAACCCACGCATCCTGTTGTACTTATGACAGCTCAGATTAAGACCTTAATTACAACGAACTTCTTTACCAATTTTTTGAAGGATTACTTCGTGGGAAAAAAAGAAATCGTAATGATTCTTGTACATAAAGAAGAAAAAAATACTGATCATTAATACGGCATGCATTTTTAACATTTATGACCCTAACTGCACCCAAATCCGAGTTTTTCATTGGCTATGTTTTGATATAACACACATTAAGGAGTTTCTAAACCGCCCATATTTAATGAATTCTGAAAAACAAAAGCGGCAAGTGCATCAGAACGTATTAATTATACCACGGTGTCAAGAAAAATCGTGTAATTAACGATTTTATACATTCTTATATGTATATATATATATTACCTTCGTTAAAGTTCACGGCTACGCTCAATCTATCAAGATTTTTGTAGTTTGAAAGGAGCAAGTAAGACCCGGAATGAATAGGTAAATTTGTAAATCAAACAGAATTTTAATGATTTGTCAGTTTTAAGCGCTGCAAGGAAACTTGAGCGTTTCTACATGGGTGTGTATTTTGAAATGGGATCTTTTTTTGGTATGCATTAATATGATTAATTAGAGCTATTGTTTAATTATGCAAATAAAACCACGATTCTCTTTGTAAAGGTGAATTAGCATGAATATGTATAACCAAGACGGATTTAAATTTAATAAGGTTAAGTCAGAATAACGTTTATTCGGTGCATAACTTATTTTGCTTTACTAATTTATTTTTTATTATTTTTGTTACTTTTTTCCTCATTTATTTATTTATTTATTTGTATCACGGTCAGTTTTATGAAAATTAATGAATTACAAAGAAGAAAAGTCAGTTTCGATTAGTTGTGGTCACAAAAGACAAAATAAGCGTAAAATATCCCCCTTTCTTTTTTCTTTTCTTTTCTTAAGGATATTCGCAACTCTCTGCTCAATAAGCACAAAACATTTTGGTTTATTAACAAATTCATTTTTAAAAGGAAAGATATAAAATTGAACGTTCTGCCTTTGTAAGCACTTTCCAATCGAACTCAGTTTTCCATTTTATGATAATTAAATTACCTACCGAGTTATAAGCTATTTTGATCACGTGATCACGCGATCTTCTACCTTTCGTTATCTGGTTTTTCTGCTTTCGTCGGAAACTGCGGTTCAAAACAATGTGGTGTCGTGGCCGGTGTTTCCACCCTTTATATAAAAGAAACAATTCAAAAGAAACCCATATATATAAAAGAAACAATTCATTATACTAAATATCATTCCTAAGTTCTTTATTAAAACTGCTAATTACAATTAAATATACAGTCAACTTCACAATCACAAGTGAGGTTGATTCCATTCGTACACGATGTTACAATTCGATCATAGCCTCTCCCAAAAACACTCAGAGAGTCACTATTTTACTTTTCACTATCTCTTAGAGAATAATAAACCTCTTCCTCCGAAAACTACACAGAGAATGTCCTCACTTTTCTTCTCTGCTTCAACCCCTTGCATTTCTCAGAATCTTATCACTTTCTCGTCTTTAAGTAACTGTCATGATCCTTAATAGAATAGCCTCACTGTCATACCATTCTACTTTCCCTTCTCATTATACAAAGGATTATAGTAAGCATTCACGTAGACGGGAAAATTGTTTGTTTCTTCAGTTGGTTTATCTAAGATATTACAACATCATATTTGACGGCTTGTTTTGAAATATCTATTCTGTTTTCACAAAAGCAGAAAAATGTGTGCAATTATAGATAGTTTCTGAATAACAGAACCTGCTATAGTCACATGCATTTCCGAACAAAAATGAATTAAAACTTACACTGGTGGGCAAAATTTAAGGACGAGTCCCAAAATTCCAATTTTCAAGGGATTTTCAAGCGATAATTTTCACGCGAATATTCAAAAGGAAGTAATATAATTCGAATAATTACTATTCCTGCATAACAGCTAGTCCATAAACATCTCATTCAGGTCACACATGGTCACAAGAGCCGCAGTCACTATGGCGAAACAAAAAATAGGAAATTCCATACGTCTCCTTTATGAGTCTCAAATGACTACTATATGTGACTCCACTGTGACTCCACAGGTCATTGTGACTGCTGCTTTGTAGCGAGTCACCAAGTGACTTTACAGTGTCGTTTCATTGAGACTCTCGTGTGACCTCTCATTTGGAGATTCGATTTCAAAGTCATTGTGAACGTTGCATTATGATAAATTACCAAACGATGTCCCATTAAAGTCACATGGCGACTTTTCACAACTTTTCACAATGTTTACTTCACAGAAGGGTTTTTGTCACCATTTGAAGTCTTGTGATAGAAAGTCACCATGTGACTTTAATGTGACATTATTTGGGGATTTGTCATAATGAAACATTCACAATGACTTTGAAATTGTGTCTTCAAGTGACAGTCACATGAGAGTCTCAATAAAACGACATTGTAAACTCACCTGGTGATTTGACATAGAGCAGTAGTCACAGTGACCCGTCAGTGGAGTCACATATAGTAGTCGTTTGAGACTCATAAAAGAGCCGTATGAAATTTCCTATTTTTTGTTTCGCCCTAGTGACTGTGACTCTTGTGACCATGTGTGACCCAAATCAGATGTTATATGGACTAGCTGTTATGCAGCGATAGTAATTATTTGAATTATATTACAGTAAAATCCCGATAATTCGGATTAATTGGGACCAGACCCAATCCGGATTATCGAAAATCCGGATTATCCGGAGAATTAGAAAAAAATGAATTAAAATAAGACATACTTACAGAAAAATCTTCTTTATGTTACCTTATTCAATATTTATAGGCAGTAAAAATGCTTGCTTTGTTTAATTCTTCCTAAAAGATTTCAGAATTTTTTTTTTAATTCAGAATACGACCATGAAATAAGTTAATGCTATGGAAATAGGCCAATCGCTTCTGAAACTTGAAAAAAAAATGAACAAATCGATCCGGATTATGCGGAGATCCGGATTAACGGGGTCCGAATTAGCGAGGTTCTACTGTACTTCCTTTTGAATATTCGCGTGAAAATTATCGCTTTAAAATCCCTTGAAAATTGGCATTTTTTAACTCTTCCTTAAATTTTGCACACCAGTGTATGTCACAAAGTTGCTCTTTTTGATTTCAGATATGTATGACATAACCCACACTTCTCACTCGAAAAGACCTGTATGATAATGTTAAGTCTATAGGGGCAATATTAGGGGCTTCCTTGCTTAAATTTTAATATTTTTGCATGATTTTTTTTGCATACGATAGCTGAGGACGATCTACAACCGGGCTAGTTTTTATTTTTTGGATTTTTGTTTCAGATTTTTCTTGGACCCTTTTCTGAAATTGAAACTATCATAGTATTAAAAATATATAACCAAAATCGAATAGATAAAAATTAGCCCGGTTGTAGATCGTTCAGAGCTATCCTGTGCAAAAAAAAAAAAAAAAAAAAAAAAAAATCATGTTAAAATTTTAGCGACATATTTGAAAATAATGCCCTCAAAGACACTTAACATTATCATCGGGTCTTCTTGGGGGACTCGGGTGGCATCTTAAGTGACAGAATCGCTTTTTTCTATTAATTGTAAGAAAAACGCATTTTCTTTTATCATAGCAAGGGAACAAACTCGGATTTTCTAAGTTATGAAAATATATTTGAAAACTATCATATATATTATTTCTTTCTTCTATCTTTACAAGAAGAAAGTATTGGATTTGTGAAAAATTTAAACTTCCGGTTTTCGATGGGTTTATACGTTTTGAAAGGTTTTGAATACGATTTGGTGGTTTTTAGAAAATGCCAGTCTTTGATTCTGTCATTCTATCATTCTCTGAGTGCTTATGTGGCAAAAATTTTGTGCTCGTTCTATTTCAAGAATTAAAGCACGGAATTTCACAAAACTTTAGATTCTGTTAAACCTAAGATATAAACAACAGCTGATTAGATTTTGGTGAGTATCGCTCAGTAGGTGGCGCTACTGCGCAGTATTAATTGCGATTTATACAATAGTTCTATCTCAAGAACTTATGGACGGATTTTCATAAAAATTTAGATTCAGTTAGTCTTTGATAGAGATTAGTGCTGATTAGTTTTTGGTGCAAATTGCTCAAGAGGTGTCTCTGTCATGACGTATTGTTCTCATGATAGCATGATTATCGCAATAGCTCTGTCTCAAGAAGCAATTCAAGAATTATCTCCAAACTTTAAATTCAGTTGGTATAGATTAGATATATAGTTCTGATATAGATTAGTGTTGCTTAGTTTTTGGTGTAAATCGCACTATAGGTGGCACTACTATGCTGCATTTTTTACGATTTCGCAGTCACTGTATCTCAATAACTAATGCATAGATTTTTATCCAATTTCAGATTTAGTTAGTACCTGGTAAAAAAAAAAAAAAAAAAAAAAAAAAAAAAGATTCTGGTTATTATTTGGTGTACATGAATCAACAGATGCTGCTGTTATGCAGAATTTTCTAAGATTTTCGCAATAGCTCTATCTTAGAAATTAATGCACGGATTTTCATCAAACCGCACATTCAGATATAGAAGTTGACATGTAAGTTGTTGCTGATTATGTTTTGGCGTGAATCACCTAACAGGTGGCGCTAATGTGCTGCATTTTTTAGGAAATATTAAATGCATGAGATAGAAGAAAGTTTTGGGATTGCCATTTCTGACTATATAGTTATTGATGTTAAAGTCTTTTTATCCTTTCACAGTAAAGGCATAGCAATGAATGAGGTACGTTTTGAAAGGTTTTGTAAGCAGATTTTGACGTACTACACTTACCATTTGTATTCTGATTCTGGTATAAGTCAAAGAATTGTAGACAAAATTTGGGAGTTGAAATTGATGAAGGGGGGTTAGTAAAAAAAAATAATTTTTTGTAGATAGACAGTGAATGAGCAAGTTTTTAAATAATCGCATATAAACGTAAACCGGAAAGTGAGATAAAAGAGGATAATGATCATTTCCCTGTGATTGACAAAAAAAGAAAAAGGAAAAAAGCATAATAATAATGTAACTGTAATCGTTCTACACACATTTTCTATTAGGATACTATCGGGTCCGTCGCCATCGCGAAACAAGTTTCTACTGTTACGGGCCTGATTCAAGATCCCAAGCAGGAGAAATGAGTCATACACGAGATCTGACTTTTTCATCTCTCTGATCACTTCACCCTGAATGAAATTTTACATATGCTCGGGCTGAAACAATCACCATTAATATTGTGTGCTAATTTTTAGATAATTTGAATCAATTACATATTCTGTTATACGGATATTTTTTTTAATGGGCATTTTACAGGGATTAATTAGTGGATAATGGATTAACCTAAGTCAATGAGTATTTACTTTTACTTCATTATTTAAAATGAATTAAGTAAATCTATGCCATTTCCACTTGGTCTTTCATATGATGTGAATTGTAAAGCTTTATTTTATAGTAGCTAAGTAAAAATTTAGAATCATCTGATGTATAAGAGTAACAAGAAAGCCCTTTTTAGGTGCGTTCGTAATTATATAATACGTAGCACCTATAGTGATCGCTCAGTCCGTCCGTCTGTCCGTCCGCATATAACAACTCAAAAACTACCCAACCGAATCATTTGAAATTTAAAATACATAATTATTACATAATTTTGTCGAGTCATTTCAAATTTTATGAAACTCGGATGCATAGATCAATTACAGGGGCAATCAAAAGTATTCCATTACATTACGGTCAATGGGGAAAAAAGTTTCAAATGCATTTTAATCGTTTGAAATTTAAAATACGCAATTATTACATAATTCTGTCGAGTTATTTCAAATATTTTGATAATCGTGAGCATAGATCAATTACAGGGGCAATCAAAAGTATTCAATTACATTGTGGTCAATTAGGAAAAAGTTTCAAATATATTCTATACGTTTGAAATTTAAAATACATAATTATTACATAATTTTGTCGAGTTATTTCAAATTTTATAAAAATCGGATGCATAGATCAATTACAGAGGCAATCAAAAGTATTCCATTACATTACGGTCAATGGGGAAAAAAGTTTCAAATGCATTTTAATCGTTTGAAATTTAAAATACGCAATTATTACATAATTCTGTCGAGTTATTTCAAATATTTTGATAATCGTGAGCATAGATCAATTACAGGGGCAATCAAACGTATTCAATTACATTATGGTCAATGGGGAAAAAGTTTCAAATATATTCTATACGTTTGAAATTTAAAATACATAATTATTACATAATTTTGTCGTTCATTTGTCGTTCGAGTTATTTCAAATTTTATGAAAATCGGATGCATAGATCAATTACAGGGACAATCAGAAGTATTCCGTTACATTAAGGTCAATGGGAAAAAATGTTTCAAATGCATTTTAATCGTGTTATACTCATGCGAACTTAATAAAATTTATATGCAACTATAAAGCACATATTATAATATACATCATACATAATTTGTGGTGCAAAGAACATTTGTTATTGATTTACAAGGCCACACAAAAGTATTCCATTACATAATGGTGTAGGGAAAACATTGTTTGATGAGCGTTTTAATTGTAAGTTACTATTTACAATTTTATGAGATTGATATATGAAAGAAATATTTTTAAAACTTCGTTATCGTAGGAACGCACCTAATTTGCTACGCTTCACGTGCAATTTCCAACTTGTTTGTCCTATTTTGGATCTAGAATTTCTGTTTACAATCCAGTTTGCATAAATCAAAAACAATTGTAAAACATTAATAGTACTAAGTTGTTATGCATAAAGATATACGAAATAAAAATTATTTGATGAATATCTTTTTAAAAATATACATATAAAATCAGATCGATAGTTTAAAAGCCCGCCTTGTATAACATCATCAGATGAGTATAGGAAATTTATCGAATCTTTTAATTAGAGAAAAAATTCGTTTACTATGTAAAAGTTATAGAAGCAGAAAAAAAGTTAAAATTTTTAAGTTTAATTATCTCATACTAAGAGCAAAATGAACAATTTCAATTATTATTATTATTATTATTATTATTATTATTATTATTACAATATAACTGTTGATGAAATTGAAGAATTAAACATATTGGATTTCTTTTGCGGTGTGTTTAACAGCAGTGGAGATATTGAGATAAAAATGACATCATGTCTGCATTGACTTTTATAACTAGTTACATTAAATATGAAATTTCACATAAATTAAAATGTTGTGAGTTCATTAACATATCAGTCGAAGACAAAAATTTTAGAATTAGATTGCCCGAATGAAATGTGCCCGTCTGAAATGTAGATACTTTATGTTGGGTGACAGAAGTCAATTAATACCCCCAGAAAATAATTATAAATGTTTTTCAGAAACTCATGAATTACAATTATAAAAGTACTTTCCTAAAATTTCTATAACCCAAAAAATACACTGTAAAAATTTTTTGTAAAATTACAGCCAAAATCAAGCAAGTCTTGCTGTGAAAAAATACAGCACACGCGTAGTAAAATATTTCCAAGCAAACCGTGTAATATTTTGCACTTTTAACCTGATACTTACGCATCACATGACATCAATGGGCCAATGAGATAAAAAGAGAATTACAGCATAATTGAAATTTACAACACAAGTTGATGGCGATTTTTTTACCCGCACATTGTGTTGTAATCTGGCCTATTGATTTTTTACAGTGTATTATTATGGAATTCATTATTGAAAAAAAATATTTCGGTCCGCATTTCATAAATAAATGTAAATGTGGAAACCAACTTTTATATCTATTTAAATTTCATTTTTGACTGGAATTACAAATACCTTACTAAATATTAAATGCCATATTTATTGTAAATTATATGATTTACATATTACTAGAAATTTATATGATAGTACATATTACTAGTAAAAAATGCTCTTTTAGTTGTAATATCTCTTAAAAAGAATGTGTATCTTAAGTTAATTATGCATTATGAAATTTGAAAATTTAATTGACAAAAATAATTTTTGTTTTAATTATTTGAAAAAATTAATATTTTTATTTATGAGTTTATGCAATGATAATCTTGATATTTAGAATTTAAAATATAGGCATTTTTATTTTTAAAATAAACTTGCTGCTAGAATTGCGTACTTTTAATGTAGGATTTCTCTTGCCATAAATTTGTATTTCAAGTTAAACGGTAAGAAAAATATCACGAATCTCAATTCTGTATCATTTTATTTATTTATTTATTTTATTTATTTATTTATTTGCTAAAGCTGCGTAATTTTAATGTATGATTTTGTTTGCCACAAATGTATATTTCAAGTTAAAATCTTCGATAAAGACCCTGAATCATACGTATTTGAAATCAAAGGGTAAGTTTAGTTTTTAAATCAAATTAAAAACAAAAAAGTCTTGTTTTCTGAACTTTGGGTGTTTAATAGTGAATGTATAATTCAAACAGATCTAAAATACGCCTCAAATTATTTGAAAAAATATCATAAAACGGAAATTTATAGACCGCCTAAAAGTTAGCCCCCCCTTGACGGAAAATGAAAAAGTGACATATGCATTTCGTTTGATCATCGTTTGATCAGATTTGATCAACAATTTTCATCGTTTGATCAACATTATTTTACGAGTTATGATTAAAAATAACCAGGGGGGGGGGGGGCTAACTTTCAGGATTTTTCAAAATGCTCAAAATTTAAAAAAAATTAGCGATTTTTATCAGAAATCGATCGTAGAGATTTGATCAACTATTTTTAGCGTTTGATCAAACCCGGAAGTGCCCCCAAAATCGATATTTTTAATACCAGACACCTAAAAGTTAGCCCCCCCATGACGGAATTTCGAGACAAAAATGGTGTCATCTAACGTACTATTACCTTTAGAGATTTGATCAACCATTTTTAGCGTTTGATCAAACCCGGAAGTGCCCCCAAAATCGATATTTGTAACTCCAGACCCCTAAAAGTTAGCCCCCCCATGATGGAATTTTGAGACAAAAACGGTGTCATCTAACTTAAAATTACCTCTACAGATTTGATCAACCATTTTTAGCATTTGATCAAACCCGGAAATGCCCCCAAGATCGATATTTTTAGTAATAGACCCCTAAGGGGTTTATCTCCCCCCCCACTTCCATGATGGAATTTCGAGACAAAAATGGTGCCATCTAACGTAAAATCATTTGTAGTGATATGATCAACCATTTTTAGCATTTGATCAAACCCGGAAGTGCCCCCAAAATCGATATTTTTAGTAATAAACCCCTAAAATTTAGCCCTTCCCCCCCACCTCTATGACTGAATTTCGAGACAAAAACGGTGTTATCTAACGTAAAATTATCTCTAGAGATTTGATCAACCATTTTTAGCATTTGATCAAACCCTGAAATTCCCCCAAAATCGATATTTTTAATTCCAGACACCTAAAAGTTAGCCCCCCCCCCCCCATGACGGAATTTCGAGACAAAAACGGTGTCATCTAACGTAAAATTACCTCCAGAGATTTGATCAACCATTTTTAGCATTTGATCAAACCCGGAAATGCCCCCAAAATCGATATTTTTAATTCCAGACACCTAAAAGTTAACCCCCCATGACGGAATTTCGAGACAAAAATGGTGTCCTCTAACATAAAATTACCTTTAGAGATTTGTTCAACCATTTTTAGCATTTGATCAAACCCGGAAATTCCCCCAAAATCGATATTTTTAGTAATAGACCCCTACGGAGTTTAGCTCCCCCCCACCTCCATGATGGAATTTCTAGACAAAAATGGTGCCATCTAACGTAAAATCATCTGTAGAGATTTGATCAACCATTTTTAACGTTTGATCAAACTCGGAAGTGCCCCCAAAATCGATTTTTTTTAGTAATAAACGCCTAAAATTTAACCCCCCCCATCTCCATGATGAAATTTCGAGACAAAAATGAAGTCATCTAACGTAAAATTAACTCTAGAGATTTGATCAACCATTTATAGCGTTTGATAAAACCCAGAAATGTCCCCAATATCGATATCTTTAGCAATATACCCCTGAGGGTTTTAGCCCCCCCCCTACATCCATGATGGAATTTCGAGACAAAAATGGTGCCATCTAACGTATAATCATCTGCAGAAAATTGATCAGCCTTTTTTAGCATTTGATCAAACTCGGAAGTGCCCTCAGAATCAATATTTTTAGCACTAGACCTATAAATTATCTCCTCCATGATATTCGAGATAAAAAATTATCATGAAACTAACATGAAATTATCGATATGTGTATATTTGTAGAGAGAGAGGGAGAGAGAGAGACATACACTAGAGTAACCTCTGGCCTTGACCGGGATGAGTGACCCTTAAATGAACTTTAATCTTGTATGACTTAATATGTTTAACTCAGCTTTGTTTGAATTTATAGTTTTGAATGTAAAAATCGCGAAAATGATATTAAAGTACATGCTTATCTGCGTTTCATTTTTATAGTCCATGTGTACCTAAAAAAAGCGAAAAGTGAAAAAACATGTTTTTTCAAATTATTCAATTAGTTAGTTTTCCAAATGTTAACAAATTTGCGTTCATTCTTTGTTCAGAAAAGCATTTCATTTTTCTTTTCAAAAATCGATCATTTTATAAAACAAAGTTCTGAATCTACCTTTTTTTCATTTACATATTCTGAATAAATGTCCCAACGTAAACTGTGATGTGTAAATTTAATATCTCAAAACGTTAAATTGTTATAAATTTGGTACCTGACAAAAGGATACTAATCTAAAAATCTTTTTTTATTATAAAATTAAATGACTGTAAATGGTTATAAAATTATTAAATTCATAAATATGGAATACTCTCATATGTGGCATTTCTATTTTGTCGTAAGGTATATCCATACATTATCCGCTGTTCCGAAAGCTTTTTCCGAAGTACAGTCGACTCTCGTTAATTCGAACTCGTCGGGACCACAAGAAATGTTCGAATTATCCGAAGTTCGAATTATGGAAAACATGCTTAATATGGTACTATTACAAAGGAATTAATGTTATAGTGTTTTTTAAATTAATTTCGTCTGTTATCATTAGAATATGACTTAATATTAAATTAGAATGTATAAATACATAAACTAATTAAAAGATTAGAAACAAGCACAAAGGAAGAAAAATTTATAGCTTCACTGATGGACAGACGGAGCTCTAAGTAAGTGGATATCAAAGGCATTGTATTATATGTATACTCGTTCGGAACAATTTTCACAAAAATCAAAGAAAGAAAGTTATTCAAATGATCTGAAATTCGTGAAAAAGAAAAAAAAATGAAAAATCGGAATTCTCGTTAGTTTGAATTAAACAAAGTCAAGAGAAAATGAAATCGAATTAATGAAAATTTTTAACGTTATTCTGCCTTTGAAAATTTCGGGACTTCATGTTTAGTTCGAATTAAGCGAAGATTCGAATTATCCGATTTCTAATTAACGAGAGTCGACTGTATGTTTGAAATGATATTTGCGTTTACCGTCAAAGAAAAGTGAAATAACGTTGTCCACCTGTTTTGTTGAGAAGAAATTCTGCCAATGCTCTCTCTTCTCCTCCCCCCTCCCTCACCTGGCTCGGCAAGTGCACGATGATACATTATTATTGAATGTATTATGTAACAAGAAGCTAATTATCAATTATATTTATATAGCAGTTATTTCTTGTAAGTGTTATTTGATACAAACTTATTTCATTTAAAACAGTAATATTTTATTCACTCCTCTTCATTTGAATAAAATAATCGTGCAAATAATTAATGTATAACCATATCTGTATGTCACTGCAAACTAAAGAAACAATTGAAAAAAAATAGACATGGATAACTGTATTATTAAGGAAGTTACGTTTTAAAAGTTAAGTTTACGGTTTAAAAAATAGCATATGATATCGTAATGAAAGGTGGGGGGGAGTCTAAAATTCTTTGCCTTTTATTAGCACAACTTCAAATCTATAGCTGCCTTTTCAAGATCATCTGAAATAATTTCAAATACAGAAATAAAGAACACCGCATCGCATCGTAGGTACTCAATCATTAACATAAAATTTTTCTGTTTTTGTGGATATCATTTGTTTCCAAAATAAATACATAGGCTTTTTAAATGCTGGATTCTGCCGGAATCCACACCTGCAATTTGTTTGCCCTAATTCGGATATTATTATTTATCTTTCGTCAGACAGACGATTTTTCGATGCTTTGGTTTTCCAATGAAAAAAAAAACATCTGCTCTGCTATAACATATACATTCAGGGAACTTCACGCTTCTGTCAAAATAAGCAGACGATCTATTGACACTAGCCATATTAGAAAACTTTCAATCTCATGTTTTTCATTTAAACAACATGAATCTTTTGCGGAAAAATAAAATATTCTGTAATATCAGTTATTCAAGAAATTAGAAAAAAATATGTACATACACAAGTGGTACTGGGCTCATCCTATGATAAGTATTCGATTATTTACCGGATATTTCTATTTAAAACATCCAAAACTGCATGCATCTGATGTTAATTAAAAAACCAACCACATTTAAAGAAATACAAATTACTGCACAAAATACCGTTTTGAAATATACTATATGAAATATATAATAATTATTAAACTCAAGCTGCAACCTTTTATTTTTACATAGCAATACACTATTTGTGCTGAAAAATGAAGAAAAAAAATCATCTTCGGAAAAAATTGACTATTCCATGATTAATGAACAAAACATAAGTGCAAACTGCATTCATCAAAATTTAATTGGCAGCACCAGTCGGGCCCAAGCATATTTTTTATTGGATTTCGATTTTTCAAAACTGTTTACTATAAAATAAACTTTGTGATTTACATTAAACCCTTTTAATGTAAATGTCACACTATATTTGCCATTATTTACCCATAGTTCTAATAATTAAATATGAATTGTCATTTTGAAAAATTGTAACATTCCTCCATCACATGGGACTCATTAGGGGTGCGAGTTAGAGGGAGCTCCTTTTACGTTAGATGACACAATTTTTGTATCGAAATTCCGTCATGGGGGGCTAACATTTAGGAGTTTGGTGTTAAAAATATCGATTTTGGGGGCCCTTCCGTGTTTGATAAAACGCTAAAAATGGTTGATCAAATCTCTAGAGATAATTTTACGTTAGATGACACCATTAGATGACACTCGAAATTCCGTCATGGAGGGGGGGGGCTAAATTTTAGGGGTCTATTACTAAAAATATAGATTTTGGGGGCCCTTCCGAGTTTGATCAAATGTTAAAAATGGTTGATCAAATCTCTACAAATGATTTCACGTTAGATGGTACCATTTTTGTCTCGAAATTCCGTCATGGAGGTGGGGGGAGCTAAACCCTTTAGGGGTCTATTACTAAAAATATCAATTTTGGGGGCATTTCCGAATTTGATCAAATGCTAAAAATGGTTGATCAAATCTCTAGAGGTAATTTTACGTTAGATGACACCGTTTTTGTCTCGAAATTCCGTCATGGGGGGGGCTAACTTTTAGGGGTCTGGAGTAAAAAATATCGATTTTAGGGGACTTCCGGGTTTGATCAAACGCTAAAAATGGTTGATCAAATCTTTAGAGGTAATTTTACATTAGATGACACCATTTCTGTCTCGAAATTCCGTCATGGGGGAGGGCTAACTTTAGGGGTCTGTAGTTAAAAATATCTATTTTGGGATCACTTCTGGGTTTGACCAAACGCTAAAAATGGTTGATCAAACCTCTAGAGGTAATTGTACGTTATATGACAACATTTTTGTCTCGAAATTCCATCATAGAGTTGGGGGGGGGGGGAATGGTAAATTTTAGGGGTCTATTACTAAAAATATCGATTTTGGGGGCACTCCCGGGTTTGATCAAATGCTAAAAACGGTTGATCAAATCTCTACAGATGATTTCACGTTAGATGGCACCATTTTTATCTCGAAATTCCATCATGGAGGTGGGTGGGGAGCTGAACCCCTTAGAGGTCTATTACTAAAACTATCGATTTTGGGGGCATTTCCGGGTTTGATCAAATGCTAAAAATGGTTGATCAAATCTCTAGAGGTAATTTTTTGTTAGATGGCTTCGTTTTTGTCTCGAAATTCCGTCATGGGGGGGGCTAACTTTTAGGGGTCTGGAGTTAAAAATATCGATTTTGGGGGTACTTCCGGGATTGATCAAACGCTAAAAATGGTTGATCAAAACTCTAGAGGTAATAGTACGTTAGATGACACCATTTTTGTTTCGAAATTCCATCATGAAGGTGGAGGGGGGGCTAAATTTTATTGGTTTATTACTAAAATATCGATTTTGGGGACACTTCCGGGTTTGATCAATTGCTAAAAATGGTTGATCAAATCTCTACAGATGATTTCACGTTAGATGGCACCATTTCTGTCTCGAAATTCCATCATGGAGGTGGTGGGGGAGCTAAACCCCTTAGGGGTCTATTACTAAAAATATCGATTTTGGGGGCATTTCCGGGTTTGATCAAATGCTAAAAATGGTTGATCAAATCTCTACAGGTAATTTTTTGTTAGATGGCTTCGTTTTTGTCTCGAAATTCCGTCATGGGGGGGCTAACTTTTAGGGGTCTGGAGTTAAAAATATCGATTTTGGGGGCACTTCCGGGTTTGATCAAACGCTAAAAATGGTTGATCAAAACTCTAGAGGTAATAGTACGTTAGATGACACCATTTTTGTTTCGAAATTCCATCATGGAGGTGGAGGGGGGCTAAATTTTATTGGTTTATTACTAAAATATCGATTTTGGGGACACTTCCGGGTTTGATCAATTGCTGAAAATGGTTGATCAAATCTCTACAGATGATTTCACGTCAGATGGCACCATTTTTGTCTCGAAATTCCATCATGGAGGTGGTGGGGGAGCTAAACCCCTTAGGGGTCTATTACTAAAAATATCGATTTTGGGGGCATTTCCGGGTTTGATCAAATGCTAAAAATGGTTGATCAAATCTCTACAGGTAATTTTACGTTAGATGACACCGTTTTTGTCCCGAAATTCCGTCATGGGGGGGCTAACTTTTAGGGGTCTGGAGTTAAAAATATCGATTTTGGGGGCACTTCCGGGTTTGATCAAACGCTAAAAATGGTTGATAAAATCTCTAGAGGTAATTTTACGTTAGATGACACCATTTTTGTCTCGAAATTCCGTCATGGGGGGGCTAACTTTTAGGTGTCTGGAATTAAAAATATCGATTTTGGGGGCACTTCCGGGTTTGATCAAACGCTAAAAATAGTTGATCAAATCTCTACGATCGATTTCTGATAAGAATCGCTAATTTTTTTTTAATTTTGAGCATTTTGAAAAATCCTAAAAGTTAGCCCCCCCTGGTTATTTTTAATCATAACTCGTAAAATAATGTTGATCAAACGATGAAAATTGTTGATCAAATCTGATCAAACGATGATCAAACGAAATGCATATGTCACTTTTTCATTTTCCGTCAAGGGGGGGCTAACTTTTAGGCGGTAATTTATAGCCTTGTTTTTGATGCACACATACGACCATTCTATAAGTACTGCTTTCTACTCAGATCTCTTGCGTAACGTCATCTTTTCTTGAATCAAGCCCGTAAGAAGAAACTTGTTTCGCGACGGCCCCGATACTATTCCCTTCAATACTTGGTCATTCCTTTCAACATTTTAATCGTGTTTTTAAAAAGAGTTCAACTTCTGATGTATTCTAGATATCTCTTCTAAAAGCCTTACAGTATAAAGAAATAGGGGAGATTAGGGAGGGATGGGACAATTTTAACAAAAACATTTCTTACAAATTAATTTCCGCTAGTGTTAAATTTTTCAGAAAAATATCTTGAAACATTTTAACGAATTTTAAAATATAAATTTCAGGATAATAATTTAAATTTTAGATTAATAAGCCAATTAAATAAACAAGAAAAACGTCCATCCCATACTTATGAGCGGGAGGGATGGGTGATATTTTAAAAATGAAAATTCACATGCAATTTTCAAAAATCTGATGAAAAAATGACGAAGACAGTGTGACATTTAAATTCAAACAGTTTATTGTAAATCACGACATTTATTTTATGTAATATTACACTTTGTAAAATCCAAACCAAATTAAAAATATGCTTGTGCCCCAAAAGTGCCGCCAATTAATTTTGTCGCATGTAATGTTGCAATTATGTCGTGTTCATCAATGATAAAATAATCATTCTTTTGCAAGAAGATGAAATTCGCTTTTTCATTTCTCCTCTTAAATAGTGAACTACTGTGTAAAAAATAAAGTTTGCAGTTTCAGTTCAATAATTTTTTTCAAAACAGTAATATTTAATTTAAAAATCTAGGAAAACTGTTATTATAGAAATAAACATAAATATGAATATTTAATACTAATGGTGATATTGATGAACAATAAATAATGCACATTGATAAATAATAATGATACACCACTTGACTTCCAGCAAACATAGATGATTAGATTCCCCTATTACTATTCTTTCATAAAATAAAAGATTTTTTCTTGTGTTCGATGACATAGGGTTATTTTGTGCGGTCGGTTCTTAGACTATAGCTTGCAATAACAAAAAAGAAAACAAAAAGATCCACTATTTATTTCTAAAACAAGACAGTCTTATAAATACAAATCACAAAAAAAAAAATATGTAATTAAACATAATATTTTGGAAAGAGACATCATTTGGTAGGGATATGTCCCATTCCTCCTTAAAACTATATTAAAACTAGTTGGATGTGTCAATCCCGAAACTTTCTTCTATCTCATAAGTACATTTTAATATTTAAAAAAAAAAAAAAAAAAAAAAAAAAAAAAACGTGGTGACCCCAAAGTTACCCACTATCGAATTTCCTCGAACATTTGACCTAGCCTAATGAGATTCTGGTATCCAAAAAGCCTAAAACGCAAAATTTAATTAATATTCTGAGAAATGAGCTTAGTAGTGCCTCATGTTGGGTAATTTATACTAAATCCTAATAATAAATCCTAAATTTATGTCACGACCTAACAGAATCTGAAATTTGATGGAATTTCGTCCATTAGTTCTTGAGATATAGTCATAACAAAAAATTTGCAAAACGTAGCACAGCAACACCCTATCTTGGACAATTTATGCCAAAACGTAAAAAAGCGTCTAATTATGTTATGGTGTAAAAGAATCTGAAGTTTGATGAAATTCTGTGCATTAGCTCTTGAGATATAGCTAGTTTAAAAAAAAAAAAACCGTGTAAAATATAGCACAGCAGCACCATCGGTTGAAGGATTTATAACAAAACGTAATCATCGTGTAATTATGTTATATGTCATTTTGTAACAAAATCTGAAGTTTGATGAAATTCTGTGCGTTGGTTGTTGAGATATAGCTAACGGAAAAATCGTGCAAAATGCAGCATAGCTGCACCACCTGTTACAAGGTTAATACCAAAATGTAATTAGCGTCTAATTATGTTATATATTCTAGTGTAAAAGAAACTAAAATTTGATGAAGTTCTCTGCATTAGTTCTTGAGCTATAGCTATCGCAAAAATCGTGCAAAATGTAGCATAGCAGCGCCACCTAAAGGGCAGTTCACACCAAAACCTTATCAGTGGCTATGTATCTCAAGGTATCGCGGAATCTGAAGTTTGGTGAAATTCTGTGCATTAGTTCTCGAGATATAGCTATAATGAAAATCATGAAAAATGTGGCATAGCAGCGCCACCTGCTGTCCAATTTACACCAAAACTTAATCAGCGTCTATGTATATCAAGGGGTCACAGAATCTGAAATTTGGTGAAATTCTGTGCATTAGTTCTTGAGATACAGTAATCTTGAAAATCATGAAAAACGTAGTAAGCAGCGCCACCTGCAGGCCAATTTACACCAAAACTTAATCAGCGTCTATGTATATCAAGGGGTCACAGAATCTGAAGTTTGGTGAAATTCTGTGCATTAGTTCTTGAGATACAGTAATCTTGAAAATCATGAAAAACGTAGTAAGCAGCGCCACCTGCAGGCCAATTTTCACCAAAAACCAATAAGCACTAACTCATATCAAGGTCTAACTGAATATAAAATTTTATTAAATTTCGAGCATTAGTTCTTGAGATAGACCCCCCACAATTTTTTTGTCACATACAGACAGACTCACAGACAGACACACAGACTCACAGACAGACTGACAGACTCACAGACAGACGGACAGACTCACAGACAGACATTTTCTAAAAATAGTCAAAACGTGTTCAGGACCTTCCAAAACGTATAAATCCGTCGAAAACCGGAAGTCGAAAATTTTCATGAATCCAATACTTTCTTCTTGTAAAGATATAAGAAAGTAAAAAAAGGAAACAAAAATTTTTTTTACATCAAGCATGTGGCTTTTAGGCTTAACTTAAACGTTCTCCATAAAAGACACATTGTGGAGTTTACAATACATCAAATACAATTAAGTTAACATCAAAAAATTTTATTGAAAATTTGCATTAAAAATCTAATTACTTATTTAGTTTTGATGTCATAAAACAGCTTTGTAAACCGCAAACTCATAGCTGCTTGCAGCTAAAAAGATTTATAGCCACAAGTACGATACAATGATTACTCAATCTGATGGACGAATCATAAATTGAATATAAATATTATTTTAAGCATTATTGCAGATGTCCCATCCATCCCAGTATCCCATCGTTCCCTAATTCTCCCTGTTTATTTTAGCAGTCTAAGAAATCGTTTACCCTTTTAAATAAGACTTGAATAGATTTTTGAAAAAAAAAAAAAAAAAAAAAAAAAAATCCTTTTAAGTATTACTAAATTGACATGAACAAGTTTCAAAATAGTTTTAGCTTTTTTGGTTTTACAGTATTTTATAGTTTTAAAACAATAATGAAAAAAAGATCTTATTAGAAACGTAGAAAAAAATGTTTGCTATTGTCAGGATCTGATAGCACCTGTGCTAAGGGATGTAATGTCTGTTCTTTCTCTATTTGAATATTTTTTATTATACGGTTGTGTATAGAATTTCCAAGGTGACATTCCTTCTTTGTGGAAAGGGGAATTGCCAGATAATCCTTTACAGGTGGGGTGTTAGAGAAAAGAGTTAGCTGAGAGGCATGTCCACCTGTCAGTGAAGTATGCGGATGGTGAGCAGATTAGCAGCATGTCACTAAGCAAGAAAAGAATGGAATATGTGTCCAATGAGGAGGCTCCAAAGGGGTTTATGTGGGGGAAAGCAGTGATTTGGAGAGGGCAAGTTTGCCTCAGATCATTGATTCGGTACCTAGGTTTCGTACCTAGAGGTTGCTCTGTGTGGAAGAGCAGAAGTGTGCGTTTTCTGGTGCGCAAAGGACACAGACGTTCTGGTGTTTAGTGCTCTGGGCTAAGAAGTGCAGTCCCAGTATACTTGTGTTGGGAGACTCAAGGTTGAGCTCCAAAAAAAGTGAATTTAACGTGTATTGAGTGTGAGGTGGAAAGTGTAATTGGAATAGTACACAACCAATCTTTACGGTATCTAATGTAATGTTGAACCGGATCACCTATATCCGAGTTGTAGTTGTATATATTTGTAAATAGCGTATTTTGTGTGTACATATATTCTTAATAAACTGATAATTCGGTTACTAGCGTAAGTCTTCATTTACACCAATCTCACAGTGGGTGACCGATATCACCTAGTAATATCGGTGGTTGCAGCTATATCTACCACGGACATTCTTCAAAGTTGTGTGGACTGAGGGGAACGTCCGACAGCTATTTTAATCAAAAATCTGTTAATTTATTTTATCATCGATTAAAAATCATTTTTCATTATAACCAGAAATAAAGTTCGATTTATACACGAAAATTCATTTTTTTTTTTCAAAATTTTGGCTAAGATTTGGGGGGGAGGGGGAAGGATAGATTTATATATTTGTATATACGGTATATATCGTTAAGGCACATTGTTTGATATTAAAGAATTGCAGTCAATCAAAAATTAATGGATAAACGTATAAGCAAATAATTTCGAAGATTGCGGCGAGAAAACCTCACACGGGGACACTTTTTTTAATCGATAACCCTAATCGATTTTTTACAGTTAATATATCTTTTAGAATACAAATTAACTAGTAAATCTGCAGATCAAGAGCCTCAACGTCAGCTTTGCACATCATTTCTTTTTTAAAACACACTTTGGGTAATATTCAACTTCCTGGAAACTGTAATTTAAAATTTTCAAATTACGTAATTATTTATAAGAATAAAATAAGAATAAGACGTTTTCAGCCAACAAAAGCATTAAATTAAACATTTAGTTACGTTAGGATTTTCTGAATTTTTCATGATCTATTATTTTTGTTTTTCTATTATAACATAGACGATTTCTTCAGGGGGGCGGAGCCCCCCTGAACCCCCCGTAGTCTCATTAAACTTAAATTTGTAACTTTCTATCCATTTGCTAATGGTTATCGTATATCTTGTATTTCTTTATACATTTTGATTTATAAGGATAAGTAACAATTTTAATAAGCATTTTTCATTACCCTCATACTTCTACATACCTGTCCACACCTAAATCTGATGTATGGGGAACTTTTGAAAGTGTAAACTCAGTAATCTAGGGTTTTACAATTTTGTTTCCAAAAAATAGAAGTTTTGATTCCATTTTGTGGCAGATATTGCGGCCAGACAGACAGACAGATAGAACAGACTGACAGGCGGAAAACAATAAATTTTGTGTCGCCAAAATGAGTCTTCACTGAAGTTTCGGCAATGACGTCATTATTCATGAGTTATTGCTATCCATGTTTCTTATATTTTTAACGACTACTATAAAATACCTGTGTTATTTCAATTATGACGTCAAATTTTATCAGGTGAAATATTTGTTAAAAATATAATTATTTTTATTTCTTTTACTTCTAATTATGCCCCCATTTTTGTCAGAAAAATTCTTATTTACGAAACAAATTTTCGTGTTTTATATTTAACAAAGTACTATATTTATTTTTATTTTAATTCTGACGTCATATTTATTTTTCTTTAGTTTAATTTTTCGAATGGAACTTGCTCAATTGAAAGTTATTGCCGTTGACAAATTATTCCAGATTTTGATTTTTTTTTTTTTTTTTTTTTTGGCAACGATAAAGGAAATTGGTTAAATTTTATCTAAAAGATCGCTATTGATTCTGCATGAAAAGAAGGAAATTTTGAATTATTAAGGAAAATATGTGAATAAAATCAATAAAACATAGCCTATGTTCTTTTCTGGGCTATGTTATAGTTATACACAAAGATACAAAGACATTAATTCATCAGTTTTGACGTTGAGTTCATTTAAATTTTCGCGTTCAATAATTACACGCATTCAAATTTATAACATTATAAAAATAAGGATTAGGGTGGATGGTTGCTTAGCAACCATTAAGAGAAAATAAAGAGAATGAAATAAATACATTTGAAATAAGTAAGTCTCTAAAACAAATTAATTTATATTATTGGAATACATTTATAAAAATTCTCCAAAATTTACAGTAATAATTTTAAAAATCTGACAAATGAATAGACAAGATTTCAAAACAATACGAATAATTTAACCGGTAAATTTCAGCATCCATTTATCATAATGTGACATTTTCTCTCAAGAAAAAAAAATGGAAATCATTGGATTTGCCATAGAAAAGCATTATTGCGCAAAATAAAATATTCTATATTTTCTGAACGAATGAACCAAATCTTACAAAAAACTATACAGCTTAATCCCAGTGCCTCACTAACATACCCACTTAATTTCAAGCCAATCGGATGCTTTTTACGTTAGTTATCGCGGAACAGACAGACTGACAGACTGACAGACAGACACAAAAAATTTCGTGTCTCCAAAGTAAGCCTTCACTGACGTTTCGGCAAATATACAAAAAATCATATTTATATGAAAAATAGCGATTATGTTTTTGAATAAAGTTTTGAACTTGTATAAATACCGCTCTCGGAAGTACATAGGAAGAACACTGTGTGTTGCATTTTGATAGTTAATACAAAAAATAAATAAATAAATAAATAAATAAATAAATAAAAATAAATAAATAAATAAATTCTTGGCGCATACAATTTCTGCTAGTTCCCAGTCCTGTTATTAATGTTTTTGCTCTGTTCCTTTATTAAATCTTATTATGCATAAATGCATATAGGCCAGTCAAATTGTCATAAATAGATGCAAAAATTCTGCTAGAAGATTTTATGTTTTTAAACTGTTTATGGGGATGCTAGTAACAAGAATTAATGGTTTTCCAACAAAATATCTCGAGGCTAAATTTTGTGGAGCCAAAAAACCACAAAATTTTCGGACTTTTTTCAGTTTTTTGCCTATAACTCAAAAATTATAAAATTTTTGCGTACCATATTCAATTACAAAAAGAAAGAACATTAAATTCTCTACAAATGTCATATTAAAACTGTTTTTCTAAAGCCAATATTAAACGCGATACAGCTTTCTGAATGTGACTCTTTTTTTCTAACTTTGTGGAAAAATTGCAAAAACGAAAATTTGACACAATTTTTCATTGTTTTATCCTCTTTAATGTAACTTATTTAAATTACAGGTATTTGCATGATAACAATCATGATGAATTACAACGGTAACATTGTATAAGAATTAAGAACAGTATAACTTTTTTGTATTTAGAGCTTTAGTGGAGAACATTAATATTAGGTATTTAACTGACTGTAAGTAAAAAATACTTACAGTGACACTTTTACATCCCCTCCTTCTTGATAAATAATTTCGTTGACATTTTCGTAGTTGATCCCATTACATTTTTTTTTACAAATTGCCGAGCATTTGAGTCTTAATTTATGAAAAGAACATGCTTTGCTGCACCCTTTTCTACAGCTACATGACACAACATGGAGCAAGGATTCAAGTGCCGGGTCTTGGCACATTTGAACTGGCTGAAAGAGAACCTGTGAGCCCACCCACATCCTTCAGGAGGGATGTTGTTTCCTAGCCTAGCTTGTACCTGATGATAGCATCGGAGAAAATGATGTTGCGCAGCCTCTTGTGTTGGTGGTAGTCTTGCAAAATGAACTTTGCTTTTTTGTGGCAAATTTAGCAAATAACTGGAGCTTTAGGGTGTTCAAATTCTGTGTGGTAGCTGTACATCCAATATAGTGCAATATGGATTTTTTTCCCCACCTTGATGATTTCTTGACGGGTAGAACCTATTTTATTGAATACGCAGGCTATTTCTCTAAGCTGATCATGTTTTTTCAAAGTGTTACAAAACTTTGACTTTCTTTGCCCAAAAAGAGCGGATGTTACTAGGGGAAAAATGGGGCTCCGACCTCAGGAGGAGGAGCTGAGGAGCTGAGGAGGGAGGAGGGCTCCTCCTCCTCAAACCTCCTCCTCAAGCCTCCTCCTCACTCCTCCTCCACAACCCTCCTCCTCAATCCTCCTCATTCCTCAAGGTTGTCTTATAAGAGAAGGGGTTAAAAAGGGGGATT
This sequence comes from Maratus speculifer, assembly GCA_964019185.1. Lineage (NCBI taxonomy): Eukaryota > Metazoa > Arthropoda > Arachnida > Araneae > Salticidae > Maratus > Maratus speculifer. The sequence goes on from OZ025294.1 coordinate 114,336,490, forward strand.
AAATTTTTTTCGTGAAATTTGAATATTTTATGCTATAAGAGAGGGGTAAAAGGGGGATAAATTTTTTAAGTATACTACAATACGAGCGGTTCTTTTGACTGTTGATTAAGAGATGAATGATTCATATTAAATTAAAAATAGTAATTAATTAAAAAGTAATTAAAAATAATAAGTGAAAAATAATGAAGGGACAGAATTTTTCGAGCGGTATTTTTTATTTAAGTGTAGTACGTAGTGGAATTTAAGAAGTGAATAACAGCAATTAACGATAATTAGTAATTAATAAAAAAGTAATTAAAAATATTGAGTAAAAATAATGAAGGTAATAATTAAAAATGATAATTAAAAATAATGAGTAAAAAATAATGAAGGGAATTTTTCGGTGAACTTTAGTTTAAGGATTTATTTTTTGATTTGAAGCGGAAATTTTGGGGAGATTGATTTTTTTTTTTTTTTTCACCGTGTTTTTAATAAGGGGTTAAGCGGATATTTTGGGGACACAGAATGTTTTTTTCTGTACTATTGAACGAGTAGTTTTTAATTTTAATGTGGTGACTTAAAAATTTTCAGTTTGGTGTAATTTAAGAGTTTATTTTTTTATTTTAAGCAGAAATTTTGGGGGAGATTGATTTTTTTTTTTTTTTTTTCACCGTGTTTTAGATAATGGGTTAAGCGGGTATTTGGGGACATAGAATGTTTTTTTTTTCAGTACTATTGTACGAGTGGTTTTCAATTTTAATGTGGCGACTTAAAAATTTTCAGTTTGGTGTAATTTAAGAGTTTATTTTTTCGATTTTAAGTGGAAATTTGGGGAGATTGATTTTTTTTTTTCCACTGTGTTCTTACATGATGAGTTAAACGGGTATTTTGGGGGAAATTATTATTTTAGACTAATCATTCACGAAGGATATTTTGCAGATATAAATGTTTAATAGGGGGAGTTTAACTTTTTTGCAATGAGATTGACGTGCGCTCGTCGACCTAACCGTATGGAGTTTGTAATTTTCTTTGAATCATGTGTGCATACTGGCTTAGACTATCTTAGAAAGACTTCCACCACCTTTATCTCCACCAAGTCATAAATAACACATGCTGGTAATGGGAATTTGTGAATATTAACTTTAAACATTAATTTAATGAAGGAACTTTAAAATTATTTCGAGTACTATTTTTAGTCAACTGTGTTATACACTTGATATTTTAGAATAGTTAAAAAATAACTTTAAAATTTGAATGAAAAAATATGTTTCAAAATGGGATTTTACTTATTTGCGCTCGTTGACCTAACCGTTCGGAATCTGTGATTTTCCTCGAATCATGTGTGAATAACTGTTAGATTTCCTTAGAAGGGCTTGAATAAGCTTCAACCATCATAAATAACGCATGTCTGTAACGGGAATTTGAACTTAATTATTTTAAATATTCATTTTAATGAGGTGACTACGAAAACAATTTGTAGAACTTTTGATCGGTAATAATTTTTATTGGGAAACTTAAAAGAATCTTGTGATTTTTTGGGGTCTAATTTTTAATTGCTGAATTGCAATCTGTATTCGCCTTTCTTTCGTGTGATTGTGTAGATGTTGATGAAAACTATTTCTGTTCCAATTAATGAAATTTAATAATAAAAAGAATAAAGTGTTCCTCACCAGACACCTCTTTTTCAAAATTCGTGCATATTTTTAAACATAACAATGTGTTTAATATAAGTAATTTTTGTGTGTCCTTTCCTTTCTGAAAATGTAAGCGATTTTTAACATAAATATCTTTTGACATGTGTAATTTTTCCCTGGCAGAACAATTTTCAAATAAATAAATTTTAATATTAATAGAATTTTTGACTTTCCGAAGAAAAAAAGGAACTTATTTTTAATGTTTTAATACTTGTCGGTTAAAAAAATTAAACTATATTTATTATCGAAATGAATTCATCTACATTAATTTAAAAACATATAATATTTATAACCAGTAACGCGGAACTTTTTCAAACCCTGTTAATGAGATTTTATTTAACATTGTATTTTATCTTCAGATCAAAATAATTTGTGAAAAATGCTTTTAAATATTTTTAAAACTGTATTGAAAATAATATTTTACATACCTTAACATGAATGAAATCCGAATCGATGTAGAGTTTAATAATTATTTTCTCAAAGAGAGGATACTAAATTCATTGCAGTATATGTGTGTGTGTGTGTAAACCTAGATGAATCATTCTTATCTGCTTATCTGATAGCGTTTTCCGGAAAGGGTTGAATCTCTGAATCATAGCTGATAAGGAACTGGGGTTCATGTGTTATCTTAATTAATCTTAATGAGTACTATGTCTAATTAAAATTATTTGACTTGAAATAAAATAAGGTCTTTTGAGTAATATCTTTTGAAAATTTAGGATATAATTATTTAAATCAAATTAGAGGATTTTTTTTTCTCATCGATTTATTTTAAATAAAACTAAAATATTTATTTTTTTTATACTTTGTTAGCAAAATAAAGAGTGTAATACATTCATTTCGGATTTAACTATTTGAAAATTTAAACTAACCTATAATTAAAATGATTACATAAGGTTGAGTATGTGATCTAGTTAAAAACGGAACACGCATTCATATAAAACTTTAAATTCTTACGCTTTTGTGTATAATATAATGTATGTTTTAAATATTAAATGAAAAATATCAATTAACAATAAATGAAAAACATTAACATTAATAAAATATTAATTAAACATTGCATTGATTTAAAACTTAATATTAATATGGGAATACACATCCGTATAAAACTTTAAACATTTATGTTTTGGTGTATAATATTATGTATATATATTAAATATTAAATGAAAAATATGAATTAACAATAAATGAAAAATATCAATTAACATTAATAAAATATTAATTAAACATTGTGTTGATTTAAATATAGATTCAAAACTTAATGAAAAATATTAATTTCTCATGTAATTAAAATAACACTTTATAAATTAACGAATTATTAATTAATGAAAAATGTTCATTCGAAACAACTTGAGAAATACTCATTTGTAATGAAATATGAAAATAGCAACGAATAAAATATTAATTAAAAATTGAATGAAAATTATGCATTGAAAAAAATATAAAAATCAAATATTGTTACCTAAAAATTTCTCCCATCAGGACTTCAGTTGCGACCTTCCTCGTTGCTTGCTACTTGTAAACTGAGTGATAACACATAGGCCTTATCTTTTGTACCGTGATAACCTCGACCAATGACAATTTTGTACTTGCGCGCCCTCTCACTGAATAGACTGCGTGTGAAACGTGACGTAATCGTTATTCTGTATGCTGCTATCAACATATAAGAGATTGATGTCTTAATCGTTTTAGTTAGTATTATTATTTTATAATTAGTTTTCAAATGTCATTAATGGAAGCAGTTCGGTGAGTTGATGAATTCTTCACCCCGATTGAAGGAACAAGACATGGAAGTCTCAACAATGTTCTTATTACGCATGTCCTTTAATTAATTTTTAGAAATTAGATAATCTTTTAATTTTTAGAATTTAGTTAATGTTTTAATTTTTAGAAATTAGTTAATCTTGAATAATTATCTTTACTTTTAACAAAATATAAAATAATTAACATTTTATTAACAAGTCAACTCTTCTTAATTTGCGCGAAATAAAAACCAACTTTCTTCTTTACTGATCACGAAGGAAATGACCGATAACACACATGCTTATCTACCGTTATCTCCACGCATGCGCACTGCTGATAAGTGATGTGCTGATAAGGTGAGTCGAAAAGACTTCATCGTTATCAGTTTTGTACTTGCACACCCTTAAAGCTTACTAACAATAGTGGAACAAAAAAATAATCGGCTTTTTTAAAAAATGTTTTCGACAAGGTTGGAAACAAAAGAGTACTTAAATAAGAGCTCAATTAGGCAAGGGTTCATTCTGTTTGATGACATCATGCGAGAAAGACAAGAATGAAGATGATGCGTTTTTGATTTAATGTAACAAATAATCAGATTTTTTGTTGTTATGAAGGCGATTTATCCGGTTCCAAGTCACGCAGCAAGTTTTGGTTGTGTAAGTGCTTTATATCGTGTTGCAAAAGGCAAAATATCGAAGAAGAAGATTCAGAAATGGTTGAGCGGAGTCGATTCTTATACGCTTCACAAACCGGTTCGGAGAAATTTTCCGACAAACCGAGTCATCGTATATTCAAAAGATCAGCAATGGCAGACCGATCTGGTGGATCTCATCAGTTTACAAAAACACAATCAAGGATTTCGATACCTACTGACCTGTATAGACATTCTGTCTAAATATGCTTGGGCGATTCCCTTAAAAACGAAACGAGGAGAAGAAATTATGAAAGCCTTTCGTTCTATTTTTTCAACACGAAAACCCAAATTTCTTCAATCAGATGCCGGAAAAGAATTTAAGAACAGACTCTTCCAAAGGTTTTTAAAGCAAGAAGGTGTTCGTTTCTTCACAACAAATAATAATACCAAGGCATCGGTAGTCGAACGATTTAATCGAACCTTGAAAACGAAAATGTGGAAATATTTCACACATAACCATACTTATCGTTATTTAGATGTATTGGACCAATTACTGTACAGTTATAATCACACCTATCATTCAAGTATTAAAAGAGCCCCCGTGGAAGTGACAAGAGAAAATGAAAGTGATGTGTGGTTAACTCTTTATGGGGATTTGGAAGATATGAAAAGAAAACCCTGTGTGTTTCAAGCAGGCGATGTGGTGCGTGTGTCGAAACAAAAATTAACCTTCGAAAAAGGGTATGAAACCAATTGGACCGAAGAATTGTTTGTGGTGACGGAATGTGTGGCGAGAGACCCTCCTGTGTACCGAATAAAAGACTTGTTAGACGAACCCATTCAAGGAACCTTCTATTCACAAGAACTTCAAAAAGTGAAAATGAAAGATACTTATACTATTGAAAAAATTTTAAAGAAGCGCACGCGAAAAAGACGAATGGAATATTTTGTCAAATTTAAGGGTTATCCGAATAAATTTAATCAATGGATTCCCTCCTCAGATTTGTCTTCTTTATAAGTGACTGCATAAAGCATGATAGATCATTTGTCATCATGTCGTTCTACCTGACGTTACCTTCCGACAGTTCCAGAAATTATTTTCCTGAGAATAAAATTTCACATTTTATAACACGATTGCCCACACCTATCGAACTGCAAGGAGAATGGGAAGTGGGACTCGTAGAGTTTATTTACCCTCATACTTGGTATAACGTGAATCAACATATGAACTTAATTGGATTCGACTTGAATGATGGGAGGATAATTGGAAGACGAATCCCACCAGGATTTTATGAGACGGTGCCTGATATTTTAAAAGCCATTTCTATCAAAGATATCGAACAAAAAATTGTGTTTTCCTACAGTCCCATCACGAAAAGAGTGACTATCAACGTGCGAGATAAAGCTAAAGTGATTTTAGAAACTGGATTATCTGAAATGTTGGGGTTCGAGCCATGTGAAATCGCTTCTTTAGAGAGTAATATTGAACAAACAGTCGATAGTTCATACGTGGCAGATCCGTGTGCTCATTATAGAGTGTTGATGATTTATTCGGATATTGTCGAACCACAAGTTATTGGAGATGTGTTGGCACCCCTGTTACGAATTGTAAATGTCACCGGAAAAGACGGAGAAGTGATCTGCGTGAAATTTGATCAACCGCATTACTTACCCATCAGTCGAAAATCATTCGACTCATTAGAAATCGTTATAAGGAACCACCTGGGTGAATTAACGCCATTTGAACGTGGACGTTCGTACGTGAAACTTCATTTTCGTCAAAACTATCTCTCGTGATGTTTGTTCCCTATCAGTGTTGTGCGAAATCTTTTGAAGATTATTATACCCATCAGTCAGGTAGTGGCTTAAACTATTATCAAGGTACTACTTTACAAAGAGGTTATGGATTCGGTGGGTTGTTTCGATCGCTGTTTCGTGCAGCAGTGCCCCTTTTCAAATCAGGAGCAAAAGCTGTCGGAAAACAATTGTTTCATTCTGGGGTGAACGTCCTCAGTGATCTCTCACGAGGAGAAGATATTAAAATAGCTGCCAAGCGACGGTTAAAAGAAGCTGGTCAAAACTTGACGGATAAAGCTGCAACCAAAGTGAAGACGATGATTGGTTCAGGTCATCAGTATAAAAAGAGGAAACGTTCTAACAATATCACTATTCCTCGCAAAGTCAAGAGAGTGAAAGTACACGATATTTTCTCTTAAAGATGTCTGGACTCATTCATAAAGATTCTGCTGCTTGTGCCAAATCGGAATTGGATTTGTTTTTAATTCCACCTACTCAAACAGCTATTGAAAAAGGGTATTTTGTTGAATATCATCCCCTTGCTAATATTCGAGATGGAGGACCTGTGGAATTTAACATTTCTGGGAACGGCGAAGATTATATGGATTTGTCGGCTTCTTACCTCTACGTGAAAGTGAAAATCATCAAGTCAGATGGAACGGTCTTACCTGTAGATGAACCTGTCGCCCCTGTCAATTTATTTTTACAAGCTTTGTTTTCACAAGTGGACATCAGTTTAAACGAAAGAGCCATCTCTTCTTCGAGTAACACTTATCCTTATCGTGCATATATTGAAACCCTGCTGAACTACGGAGAAGACACAAAGAAAAGTTTACTGGGATGTGAATGTTTTTATAAAGATACAAATTTGACTGTGTCGGATCCCACCACAAATGGAAACTCAGGATTGAAGAAACGTTATGAACTAACTAAAAACAGCAAAACCTTGGATATGATTGGACCCATTCATTGTGATATTTTCCAACAAAATCGACTGCTCTTGAATATGGTTGATCTGAAAATTAAAATGACTCGCAGCAAATCAGACTTTTGTTTGATGACTAAGAAGGATAAGATCAAACCCTTTGAAGATTATAAAGTGATTTTAGAACATGCTTCAGTGTTTGTTCGTAAAGTGAAAGTGAGTCCTGGTGTTTTATTGGGTCATGCAAAAGCCCTGGAAAAAAATTCTGCGAAATATCCCATTGATCGAGTCCTATGTAAAACTTATTCAATCTCCACTGGAAGTAAATCATTCATGCAAGATAATGTGTTTTTAGGGGCCATGCCGAAACGTATTATTATTGGACTTTTAGACAATAGTGCTTATACAGGACAATACGATTTGAACCCCTTTTATTTTTATCATCACAAAGCCAACTTCCTAAGCGTCTATGTGGACGGTCAACCGGTACCCAGTAAGCCCCTAGAATTGGACTTCGATGGAAACAACTATATAAGAGCCTATCATCGACTGTTCTCTGGTTTTAATCACGACACTGGCATTTATTTAACACGTGAAGAATTTGCTGATGGTCACACTTTATATAATTTCGACTTAAGCCCTGACCTTTGCGACGGACCTCATTTGAATTTACAACATCAAGGAAATTTACGAATTGAAATCAAATTCGCTGAAGCATTAGAAAAAACGACCACTGTATTGATTTATGCGGAATTTGAAAATATTATTGAAATCAACAAATCGCGTCACGTGATTTGTGACTTTCCCAACTGAATGGATTCATTACAAATCGAGAACATTTTATCACATGAAGCAGTGACCCGAAATTACTTTTTGGGTGTTTTTCCAAGTGATCAACTACCAAGAAGAATCAAGTGTTATCCTGTCTGTTTTATCTGCAACGTGGACAAGTCTACAGAAGCCGGAAGTCACTGGGTGGCTTTTTACCTGTCTTCACCTGATGAAGTGGAATTCTTCGATTCTTATGGAAATAAGCCTACCTTTTTTCAAGGACCTATATCGAACTATGCATTGCGTTTTTCACGAGTTTTGTTTAATCCACTTGTTTTACAAACCCATATAACTGCCGTCTGCGGCCAATATCGTATATTTTATCTGTATTCTCGATGTCGAGGTAAAACTCTGAGACAATTTCTGTCACATTTTGTTACTGAAGATGTGTCAAACGACCGACGAGTTTATAATTTTGTAGCCAAACGATTTGGCATTCATGCTCATTTTTATCAATAAATCTTAATTTAAACCAAGAACCTATGTGTCTGTGATTATTTAAAGTGTGTGTTTTACTTGTCTGTGTTTATTTTCAATGGAGTTTCCACGCTTTCAACACCCTTGTACTATGCTTCTTGCAGGTCCTACGGGTGTGGGTAAAAGTTGGTTTCTACGTGATTTATTAAAAGAAAGAAACCTAATGTTTGATCCTCCTCCTGATAAAGTGATTTGGTTTTACGGTATTTACCAAAAACTGTATGATGAAATACCCGATGTTACCTTTGTGGAAGGTTTTCCTTCGAATTATACTGAGTATTTAGGAACAAATTCTTTAATTATCTTAGACGATCTCATGGTTGAATGTGGATCAGACGATCGCCTGACTTATCTCTTTACAAAGGGAAGTCACCATTTAAACATCAGTGTGATATTTATTACACAAAATCTGTTTCATAAAGGCAAAGAAATGAGAGGTGTTTCCCTCAACAGTCAATATTTGATCTTGTTTAAAAATCGCCGGGACATGAGTCAAATCATTCATTTAGGTCGACAATTATATCCAACAAATAGTAAATTTTTCCAAGAAGTGTTTACAGATGCTACTAAAAAACCATTTTCTTATTTATTAGTCGATTTACGGAATGAAACCCCTGAGGAAATGCGGCTGAGAACACTCGTGCTGCCAGGTCAAAGACAATACATATATATGATGAAAAAAGGTTTAAAAAGAAAGACATATGCATTTTAATTTAGTTGAGATCATGACCTTGACGAAGAAACAACTGCGTGATTTGGAGCTAATTAAGACTTGCCCCAAAACCTTACGCAAGCAACTTTTGAAAAAACTACCTTCAAGATCTGTCAAAGCTATTTGTGAGTGTACTCACAATGTACTGAAAGGAAATATACCTCTCTCATCTTATCAAAAGAAGACTTTGAAAAAGTATAAAAACCCTCTTCGAAAAATCGGTACGAAAAAAGGAACTCTTTTTTCAAAAAAGCAGCTGATTGTGCAACACGGTGGATTTTTAAATATTTTAATTCCTGCAGCTTTGAGTGTATTAACGGGTCTTATCAATGGAGCTCGCAGCTAAATACGCTCTCATACCGGAAGAAGAGTTGACTAAACATGTCCCCACGAAAAAGCAAATGACTGACTTTGACGTGGCAATGTCAAAAATACTCAACAGTTCACTTCCCGATCATGAGAAAGTTCAACAGTACTATGAACTTTTAAAAAGGAAAATGAATTTACAAGAATTTAATGTCCCTTGGAGATCGAAACCTTTTCAAGATGAAGAAGAGAAAAGGAAGTCTAAACCTCTGGAGACGGAACCTGTTAAAACGGAACCTGTGGCAGCAGAATCTACTGAAATGGAATCTTCTGAAACGAAACCTGAACAGTCCGAAAAACCTTCTGAGTTGGGAGAAGAGGATTACGACTCGTTTGTGATAAGCTCAGCACCAAGTCATATGATGAAACAAGCAAAATCTTTGCTGAAGTTACTGAAATCTAATTCAAGTAAGATGAGCTGGGATCGAACTGGAAAAGTGACTTATAATGGAAACACCTTGCAAGATACGAATTTAGTAGAACTCTTTCATCTCATTTTTAATGTGAATAAGAGACCTGAGAAAGTACCGACGGAATTTCTTCATGCGCTTCGTGAAATTGGAGTACCTTCAACTATAATCAAAAACAAATATTTATCATCTGGAACTTTGAAGAAAGTAATGAAAAATGTATCACCAAGAAGAAACTTTGTAAAACCAAAGAAAAAACCTTCTAACAATGTATTACTTAATCCCCAATGGGCGAGTTTATTTTAATAAAAAGGAATTTAAATTATAAAAAACTGTGTTTTCATTTTTTGCCTTTATTACACAAACATATTGAAAAATAATAATAAAAGAAGGGTACTTACCTAGACACAACCGACTCACACACTTGCTTGGGAAGAAATGAAGTCTTTTCGACTCACCTTATCAGCACATCACTTATCAGCAGTGCGCATGCGTGGAGATAACGGTAGATAAGCATGTGTGTTATCGGTCATTTCCTTCGTGATCAGTAAAGAAGAAAGTTGGTTTTTATTTCGCGCAAATTAAGAAGAGTTGACTTGTTAATAAAATGTTAATTATTTTATATTTTGTTAAAAGTAAAGATAATTATTCAAGATTAACTAATTTCTAAAAATTAAAACATTAACTAAATTCTAAAAATTAAAAGATTATCTAATTTCTAAAAATTAATTAAAGGACATGCGTAATAAGAACATTGTTGAGACTTCCATGTCTTGTTCCTTCAATCGGGGTGAAGAATTCATCAACTCACCGAATTGCTTCCATTAATGACATTTGAAAACTAATTATAAAATAATAATACTAACTAAAACGATTAAGACATCAATCTCTTATATGTTGATAGCAGCATACAGAATAACGATTACGTCACGTTTCACACGCAGTCTATTCAGTGAGAGGGCGCGCAAGTACAAAATTGTCATTGGTCGAGGTTATCACGGTACAAAAGATAAGGCCTATGTGTTATCACTCAGTTTACAAGTAGCAAGCAACGAGGAAGGTCGCAACTGAAGTCCTGATGGGAGAAATTTTTAGGTAACAATATTTGATTTTTATATTTTTTTCAATGCATAATTTTCATTCAATTTTTAATTAATATTTTATTCGTTGCTATTTTCATATTTCATTACAAATGAGTATTTCTCAAGTTGTTTCGAATGAACATTTTTCATTAATTAATAATTCGTTAATTTATAAAGTGTTATTTTAATTACATGAGAAATTAATATTTTTCATTAAGTTTTGAATCTATATTTAAATCAACACAATGTTTAATTAATATTTTATTAATGTTAATTGATATTTTTCATTTATTGTTAATTCATATTTTTCATTTAATATTTAATATATATACATAATATTATACACCAAAACATAAATGTTTAAAGTTTTATACGGATGTGTATTCCCATATTAATATTAAGTTTTAAATCAATGCAATGTTTAATTAATATTTTATTAATGTTAATGTTTTTCATTTATTGTTAATTGATATTTTTCATTTAATATTTAAAACATACATTATATTATACACAAAAGCGTAAGAATTTAAAGTTTTATATGAATGCGTGTTCCGTTTTTAACTAGATCACATACTCAACCTTATGTAATCATTTTAATTATAGGTTAGTTTAAATTTTCAAATAGTTAAATCCGAAATGAATGTATTACACTCTTTATTTTGCTAACAAAGTATAAAAAAATAAATATTTTAGTTTTATTTAAAATAAATCGATGAGAAAAAAAAATCCTCTAATTTGATTTAAATAATTATATCCTAAATTTTCAAAAGATATTACTCAAAAGACCTTATTTTATTTCAAGTCAAATAATTTTAATTAGACATAGTACTCATTAAGATTAATTAAGATAACACATGAACCCCAGTTCCTTATCAGCTATGATTCAGAGATTCAACCCTTTCCGGAAAACGCTATCAGATAAGCAGATAAGAATGATTCATCTAGGTTTACACACACACACACATATACTGCAATGAATTTAGTATCCTCTCTTTGAGAAAATAATTATTAAACTCTACATCGATTCGGATTTCATTCATGTTAAGGTATGTAAAATATTATTTTCAATACAGTTTTAAAAATATTTAAAAGCATTTTTCACAAATTATTTTGATCTGAAGATAAAATACAATGTTAAATAAAATCTCATTAACAGGGTTTGAAAAAGTTCCGCGTTACTGGTTATAAATATTATATGTTTTTAAATTAATGTAGATGAATTCATTTCGATAATAAATATAGTTTAATTTTTTTAACCGACAAGTATTAAAACATTAAAAATAAGTTCCTTTTTTTCTTCGGAAAGTCAAAAATTCTATTAATATTAAAATTTATTTATTTGAAAATTGTTCTGCCAGGGAAAAATTACACATGTCAAAAGATATTTATGTTAAAAATCGCTTACATTTTCAGAAAGGAAAGGACACACAAAAATTACTTATATTAAACACATTGTTATGTTTAAAAATATGCACGAATTTTGAAAAAGAGGTGTCTGGTGAGGAACACTTTATTCTTTTTATTATTAAATTTCATTAATTGGAACAGAAATAGTTTTCATCAACATCTACACAATCACACGAAAGAAAGGCGAATACAGATTGCAATTCAGCAATTAAAAATTAGACCCCAAAAAATCACAAGATTCTTTTAAGTTTCCCAATAAAAATTATTACCGATCAAAAGTTCTACAAATTGTTTTCGTAGTCACCTCATTAAAATGAATATTTAAAATAATTAAGTTCAAATTCCCGTTACAGACATGCGTTATTTATGATGGTTGAAGCTTATTCAAGCCCTTCTAAGGAAATCTAACAGTTATTCACACATGATTCGAGGAAAATCACAGATTCCGAACGGTTAGGTCAACGAGCGCAAATAAGTAAAATCCCATTTTGAAACATATTTTTTCATTCAAATTTTAAAGTTATTTTTTAACTATTCTAAAATATCAAGTGTATAACACAGTTGACTAAAAATAGTACTCGAAATAATTTTAAAGTTCCTTCATTAAATAAATATTCAAAATTATTATTCCCATTACCAGCATGTGTTATTTATGATAATGGTGGATAAAAGTGGTGGAAGTCATTCTAAGAAAGTCTAAACCAATATTCATACATGATTCAAAGAAAATTACAAACTCCATACGGTTAGGTCGACGAGCGCACGTCAATCTCATTGCAAAAAAGTTAAACTCCCCCTATTAAACATTTATATCTGCAAAATATCCTTCGTGAATGATTAGTCTAAAATAATAATTTCCCCCAAAATACCCGCTTAACTCATCATGTAAGAACACAGTGGAAAAAAAAAAAAAAAAAATCAATCTCCCCAAATTTCCACTTAAAATCGAAAAAATAAACTCTTGAATTACACCAAACTGAAAATTTTTAAGTCGCCACATTAAAATTGAAAACCACTCGTACAATAGTACTGAAAAAAAAAAACATTCTATGTCCCCAAATACCCGCTTAACCCATTATCTAAAACACGGTGAAAAAAAAAAAAAAAAAAAAAAAAAAAAAAAAAAAAAAAATCAATCTCCCCAAAATTTCTGCTTAAAATCAAAAAATAAACTCTTAAATTACACCAAACTGAAAATTTTTAAGTCACCACATTAAAATTAAAAACTACTCGTACAATAGTACAGAAAAAAACATTCTGTGTCCCCAAAATATCCGCTTAACCCCTTATTAAAAACACGGTGAAAAAAAAAAAATCAATCTACTCAAAATTTCGGCTTAAAATCGAAAAAATAGATCCTGAAACTAAAGTTCACCGAAAAATTCCCTTCATTATTTTTTACTCATTATTTTTAATTATCATTTTTAATTATTACCTTCATTATTTTTACTCAATATTTTTAATTACTTTTTTATTAATTACTAATTATCGTTAATTGCTGTTATTCACTTCTTAAATTCCACTACGTACTACACTTGACTAAAAAAAACCGCTCGAAAAATTCTAAGTCCCTTCATTATTTTTCACTTATTATTTTTAATTATTATTTGAAATTAAATTTAATGACTCATTTGTTAAATTGGATTAACTTTAACACTTGTCGAAAAACATACCCCACGTACTGTAACACGCCGAAAATTTTAAAGTCCCCACATTAAAATTAAAAAACACCATCGTATTGTAGTATACTTAAAAAATTTATCCCCCTTTTACCCCTCTCTTATAGCATAAAATATTCAAATTTCACGAAAAAAAATTTAATCCCCCTTTTTAACCCCTTCTCTTATAAGACAACCTTGAGGATTGAGGAGGAGGAGGAATGAGGAGGAGGAGGAGGAGTGTGGAGGAGGAGTGAGGAGGAGGCTTGAGGAGGAGGAGCTCACCACCACCACCACGCTCCTCGCTCCTCCTCCTGAGGTCGGACAGACAATTTTCCCCTACTGATGTTGTATCGCATCTGCAGATTGCATGAGTGAAAAGAATATTGTTTGTATTTGAACGACATGGTTCAAAAATCACTTGGTTTCGATGTTACTTCTTCCTGGCTTTTAGGAAAACTGATTTTTGTGCTGATAGCCTAAGCTCGTCATTATCACTAGAAGGTCAATGTCTTCTCCGACAATTAAACGCTTTCAAAAGATTCGGCTCTTGAAATGGCTGAGGTAACTATCATGACATCAGCTTCTTCCTTCACCTGCTCAACTTGAATTCTGTTATTGTGAAATTCTTGTTTTGAAATTTTTAATTTGTTTTAAGCAATGAAATAAAGCTGCTCTTGTTTCTGTCATTGGCTTCGTCAACCGATGATGCGGGTCGACGCCCTCTTTTATCCCTACTTGTTACAGATTGATCTAGTTTTACACGACAAAAACTATAATACCATGCATCTGAAAGTCAGGTTCGCAAGTCAGGTTCGTGCTGAATACGCTCAATTACTTTTTGGGACCCTACATCCCCACGTTTTTCAGCAGCTTTCAAAAATATAATTTTCGTTTCTAATTTCATTACTTTGTGAATCAAATTTCTCTTTGCGTAGGACTTTTTCTATTGTTTTTCGTTGAAGTCACCGGGATTACCTTCGTGACATACGAAACAATTATCTTGAAGCTTGAAAGAAGAGCTTGATCTGAGGGACAAACTATAGTCTGTGTAGAATTTTCATCCCGACGAACGTATGCTGCTATCATTCTCTCATTCGCATATGTTTTTCGGCAATCATCCTGTATTCTAACTTCCTTGCTATTTTTTAAAAACTGATGAATATTACTTTTGATGAATATTACTTTGACGCTAAACGCTATGTTCAAACAGCTTGGCAAGTCCTTTCTGGCTCACAACGCGAGTATCACTATTTGAAGCCGTTTGGTAAATGAAACACAATTTTGGGTCGAGATCACTCATTTTTCATTACTGTACGTGAAGCGATGCAATAAACTTAATAGCAGCATATTAGAAGAGTATGTATTTAAAAAAGAACACTTGCATCTGAACGAAAGCGACTCGGGAACGTCACTGACCACAATCTTCCATCTGCATTCTCTTTTTTTATCCCCAGCACTCCATTTGTTATTGTTTTCTTATAGGGTTTCTAGAATTTGTGCAACTTTTGTCTGCCTTTCTTTAAAAAATTCATTTTTCATCAATCAACAGGTCTATTTAATTTTCATTGTTAGTGATGAAAAGTTTTTTTGGGATGGGAGGCGAAAAATAGGTCACTTTCTGTAAAGTTAAAAAAAGAGTGACATTTTCAAAAAAAACATAGCGCGCTTAGTAATGGGCTTAGAAAAACGTTTTAATAACAAAATTATAGAGAATTTAATGTTCTTTCTTTTTGTAGTTAAGTACATTACGCAAAAAGTTTATATTTTCGAGTTGCAGGCAAAATACCGAAAACATTTTTTACTTACCTTCAGTTAAATAGCTACTATTAATGTTCTTTACTAAAGCTCTAAATACAAAAAAGTTATAATGGTCTTAATATTTTACAATGTTACCGTTGTAATTCATCGTGATTGTTATCATGCAAATACCTGTAATTTAAATAAGTTACATTAAAAATGATAAAATAATGAAAAATTGTGTCAAATTTTCGTTTTTGAAAATTTTTCACAAAATTTGAAAAAAAGAGTCACTTTTAGAAAGCTGTAGCACGCTTAATATTGGCTTTAGAAAAAAAGTTTTAGTATGAAATTTGTAGAGAATTTAACGTCCTTTCTTTTTGTAATTGAATATGGTACGCAAAAAGTTTATAATTTTTGAGTTATAAGCAAAACACTGAAAAAAGTCCGAAAATTTTGTGGTTTTTTGGCTCCGAAAAGTTTAGCCTCGAGATATTTTGTTGGAAAACCATTAATTCTTGTTACTAGCATCCCCATAAACATTTTAAAAACATAAAATCTTCTAGCAGAATTTTTGCATCTGTCGGCCCTTTTTTCTGACAATTTGACAGGCCTAATACAGATATACACAAAATATATTAAAACTTTTCTTTTTCGGAAGACGAAATTATACTATATATTTTGCAAGTATTGTAGGAGATGTAAATATGCGAGTGGAAGGAAGAGGAGAGAGAGCTCCGGCGCTTTCTTCTGTTAGAAATTAAGCCGTGCTCCCAAAAATATGAAAACAAATTGGAAAGAGCATGTCAGACGTAGTAAATGAGAGACGTTTAAAGTTTTTAAAATATGCAGTACTTTGGATTCAATACAGAATACATTTTTCGAAACCTTTTACGTGTTCCTGTAAATAGTAAATGCTGTCTATTATACAAGAATTAACTTATAGTAAACCAAAGCAATATAATCAATCTCATAAAATCTTAAATGGTTTAATATAATCAAAACACACCCCAAACAATATTCCCCCCCTAAACATTATGTAATAGAATACTTTTGTATGTCCCTGTATATTAATAAAAAAACATTCTTTGCAACACTATCTGTATAAAATCTATATTTTAGTATATCTTTCATAGATGCATATGAATTGTATTATGTTCAAAACAGTGTAACATCATTAAAACGCACTTGAAACTATTTTTTCCTATTGCCTATAATGTAACGGAACACTTTTGATTGTCCCTGTAATTGAATTATACATCCGATTTTCATAAAATATGAAATGACTTTACAAAATTATGTAATAATTATATATTTTAAATTTCAAACGATTCGGTTTGGTAGTTTTTGCGTTCTTATATGCGGACAGACGGACGAATTGAACGATGACTATAGGTGCTACGTATTTACATAATTACGAGCGCACCTAACAAAATGCTATTTGTATGAATGAACTTCTGAAATTTACATTTGTTAAATGGCAGTTAAAATGCATGTTTTGAAAGTTAATTTCCAATTCAACAGTCACGTGTGAAAAAAGCCTCCCATAAAATTTCACTCAAGCATGTCTCTCGGAATGAAATATCACCTCCTAACTACTCCTTATTATATCTGTTATTTACATACGGCAAAGTGCTGAACTGCCGACAAGCTTAAAAAACAGAAGAGTCCCAGCCATAAATTTCGCGACAATGTTGCTCACCAACGTGTAACTGACAGTGTCAGAGGCTTGTATCCGGTTGTGAATGGGTGATAATAATTCAATAATTTCCTGCTTTTTTTTCCCGAACATAAACATCCACTCTTCTTTTGTATTCTCGCGTTATTCCCTGGGTTAAAATATTTGCTGTTGCGCTGTCTTGTTAGCAGATGATAATATCGCAGATTTTAAATAACCACAGACAGCGCTCAACTTGTCAGCGGCCTGCGGAAAAGACAAGGGAAAAGAAAGGTCCTGCATAGGGATGGGCTAATTTTGGGAAAAAGGGAGATGGGCTATCCCGAGCTGTGAGTGATCTGAACATTTCGTGAGCATCTGTTTGCGAGCGACGGGCAGCCTACTAATGAACGAGGCGTCTTACATGCAACACTAAGCCCTTGAAAAGCGTGCGTATTAGCGTGTTTTATCACGGATATTAGTGATTCCGTATTAGCATAAGTAAGAAGACAGTGAAAGAAGTACATGTCAGTGAACTAAGAAAAGTAATTGATAGATCTTCATTTTTCTTCGGTTGATTTTTAAGCTGATGATGAAATGAATCATCTTAAAAGGTGCTTTCTCTCTGAAAATAGCATCGGAGTTTTCACTAGAGAGAAGTATTTGAATTAACCCTTTTGAGTCTGGTGTACTATTAATAGTACATGTCTCTTCATCGAGTATTATTTTGTCTTTACAATTACTTGATTACTTTCGACAGATAGAAATGATAGTTACATGGCTATGCCTTTCTTATTATGACTTCATTTATGTTTTGACATTTGGTAATAATAATAATAACAATATTAGTTATCTTAATTCTCTTTGCACCTTTGGAGATTGCTTTATTTTATACATGTATCTCATTCTTTATATTAAAAATATAAGCTACTTTTCTAAACTAGTCATGTGTGATAAAACGTAAAAAAATTAGAAAATTACATTACCTTCTCAAATCCTTATTGTAATACGCTATTTTCCAAATATCTTCAAAAACGCTTTTTTGGTCTATTATCATATAAATATGAATTGAATAGTACACAAAATAAGTAAAGTCGTTAAGTTTCAGACAATGAGGTAATCTTTAAAGTTCACTAAATCTATTTACATAGTTACGATTAAAGTTATTAAAATAAAATTATTCTCAAAATGAAAAACAAATTCGGACCCGAAAGGCTTAAAATAAACTAGATAGTAACCGTCAAAATTTGACGACAATAATTTTAATCTTATATTGGAAAAATTCTTAAATTTTTATTTGGTTGTTTTGAAATTAATTTATTGAAATCATGATAAATTTCTGTAAAAAATTTCTATTTCCATCATGATAAATTTCTCATGATAAAACGATAAATGGTGCTGTTATTCTAAGATATTCAATGAATTAAGGAAATTTAAGTTTGTAATTTACAATTGAGTATGCTTACTTTTATCAGAAAATTACTTAAAAATACCGAGTACAATATTTGTTGTGGTTTACAACGGTCACTTTATCTCTTTACTTTTCTTTCTCTCTTTTCTTTTCTCTCTCTCTTTCTTTTTTTGAAAAGAAAAAGTAACAATATTTATTTTTATCTATTTATTTATTATTATTAACTACACGACCATTAAAAGCTGCCAAGAATTTTATTTTTATCAGTCTCATTCTCTGAAGTCCTAAATGTGAAGCATGATGTAGCTAAAAATTTATAATATATATTTTTTATTACTTTAATTTAATTTTTCATTTTTATATATTTTTAAATATTAAATCATGGATATCAAGGTAATTTTTTTATAGTTCTTATATAAATGTTTTTCATTCTTTCCATTTTATTTTTCATGGAAAGAAAGAGCAAACTTTTCCTTCTGACACATGCAGTGTTCATAAACGGTCAGAAAACGTAGCAAAAATTGTAGATTAGCTCAATTTACTTAATTGATAATTACATATAAAATATTTTAAATATAAAATCATTATTTTTTTTTCTTTCAAAATATTGTTGAGTATTAAATTTTATTTAATTATAAGACATTCAAATAATAATGTCAATAAAACAAAAATTACATTGCTTCTCTTCCAAATAAAGTATGTCATCCTTGAAATGAATTATCGGCAAAAATATTACAGAAATCATTTTGCCAGGCTTGGGCTCGAGCCTGCGTCCTCTATAAAAAATCGGAACTCTCTACGCTAGCAGAAATTGCTTGTTCTGTTCCCTTCTAACTTAAAGAAATAAATAAAAAAAAATGACGTACGCATATATGCGGGAAAATGATCTGAGAATTGATCTGAAAGAAAAAGCTTTTTGTAAAAATATACATACTATGATAGTTTAACTATAATTTTGCAACGTCGTGTTCACTGTAAGAATACGCAAGTGACATTTGAACATACAAAATCAAAAAAATTATTATTATTTTTATTACTAAAAAGGTGCTAAAAAATATATATAAATGTTAGGTTTTAAAACAAAAACCGCCGTAGATGTTAAAATGATGTTACTAAGTCCACACATGAGCGCTTTCAATTGATTCACAATTATCTTCAGAGGGGGAAAAAGGTTGGGTTTTAAAATCAATGTTTTTATATTTAAACATTGTTTAAACATTTTTATTAATGTTTTTATATTTTATTTGTAGATTATATTTTTAACACCTTTTTAGTAATAAACTAATCTTTGGTGGCCACCGTAATACTTTCCCATCATCGATATGCATAGTATGAAATATAAAATAAGGCATGTGTAAATTATTTATAAAATGCATTGCAATTCCAAAATAAAATTTAAACGCATACTTAAATGGTTTTAATACAAAATAACGCTCCATCACGGAAATGCGGGTACAATTTTATTATCCCGTCGACCCATTTGGACACATAATATAAATCGCCAATCTACTCGCAAAATTATAAAAATTAGCGAAATTTTTATTTCAAATAAATACACTGCTAAAACTACAGGTGACAAATTGCACCTTTTAAAGGTGATGCACCCCTAATCCAGAGTGCCCAACAATAAAAAGAAATTACAAACCGATTGTTGGCCCGCGAATGATTCGAAGCCACAACGTCTGATTGCAAGCTCAACGCTGTAACCGTTCGGCCATACAGCGTACCATCAAAGCCTCCCTGAAATGCTCAAATGTCCTGACGTTCAAATGTTGCTTCATTTAAAAAGCTTGCCAAAAGTTAGCCATCCGACATTCTAAACAAAATTGGGATAGCGCATGCGCGGTGACAGTATTCGTAGGGAGAAATTGCTGTTTTGATCCACCAGTGACGGCGAGTTGAAGGGGAAGGACACACGTCACAGAGCATGCGCAAATTACTAAGAGCTATATCTCACGGAGAAAGATTTCTCGGCAAGCATTTTACAAAACACGATCGTTCATTTTGCTGCGTGTTCGGTAAACAAGTTTTTCAAACTTCTCGCGGGTTATTTTATTTCTCGCTCCGCTCCTATTGGTCAGTTGATCAGCGCTGAATGAATGACCAACATTTTCCGTGCAATGCGGAAAACGCCCAATAAACGAAAATAACGAGCAGATTCTCCACTATATCAAGGTCACGCAACATTTTGCTGACTGTAACGTTGTGTAGGGGGAAAAGTTTGGCGAAAAGGGTTCGTGTGATGCCGCTATTAGGGGTGAAAATCTTCCAATGGTATGCATTGTGCGGCACCCTAATTAAGGCGAATCACCCAGTGAAGGATCAAACGGCACCCCAAACACACTTTCAAGCCCGCGGGTGTCAAATGGTAACACCTTTTCACCCCTGGGCAAAAAATGCAACTGGTTTGTCACCTTTATTTTTAAAAGTGTAAATGACAAATAAATTAGTAAAATATTAATAAAAATACAAATAAAATATTGAATTAAAAATCATTTGATGACGTAACAAACACGTGTAACGTGTGAATATGACATTTACGATAAGCCTATATAGGCATTTAATCCTATAATTTGGCTTTAACTATTTGGTCGACAGAATAATAAAGTAGTTCCAAATTGCATAAAAGAAACATCCTTATAATTACAAAAATGATAATCATATTAACTAACAGTTTACTGCGTCGGATTAAGAGTCTCATATCCAATTAAAAATATATTTGAATTGAAATTTGAATGAATTACAAGGTCATGAAAAATCGACGAATGTGGAAAATATTATTGCAAATATTTCGGCAACTAATTATTTGATTGACTTCATTCTTTATACAAAATGCCTGTTTTTTTTTATTGTCTTTTATATGCATTCCTTAAAATAAAAAAAAATCGAAATATTTTACATACCTTTCATTAAAACGAATATTTTGAGAGTCCGAAAATAATAGTTCCAAATAATCGAGGTTACTGTTTTTCAATAGGCTTCTTGCAATAATTATATACTAAGTACACACCAAATTTCAAGTTTCTATCACAATTTTTTTGGGAGATAGAGTGTTTACAGACATAGAGACAAACAGACAGACGGAGTCAAAATTGTTCTTCGGAATCTCTGGTGTCTGAAACGTGTAAATCCATCAAAATTTTTTTTCGATTTTCAGAACGATTGCAAGATTTATCCTATACTACGTATGATTGGTAAATTTACAGAGTATATTGTAAATTTACCGAGTAATTTCTCTGTTATTTTACAGAATTGTCTTTCTAATCTCTGTAATTTTATATAAGACTTAAAATAATGGATTACTAATAGATTCTCTAATTTACCAGAAAAAAAAAAAAAAAATTATATTTGTACTCTCTTTCATTTAATTCAACTTGGATTTTGCATTTAAATATGAAATTTTGTCATCAATTTTTTTTTTTTTTTTTTTTTTTTTTTTTTTTTGTTTATTGATCTGCTAGAATTTTGAAAATTATGCTCACTGGTGACAGATGAAAATGTAGTATTTTAATATTGTTTGAACTTTAATTATAAGTTAATAAGACATTTTTCCATTAACAGGCAGCTGGTGATAATTCCTCAAATATTCTCTATAATCCTATTCTTTATAGTATAATTGCATACGAATTAGAGCAACAATGGATTTAGGAAACTACTTTAGCCACCTGAAAAAACTTGCTCACTAATGCTAATCCTATAAAAGAATTTTTTTAAATATGTCTCGTTTGCATTTCCGTATTTTCAAAGATTTTTTTTTTTTTTTTTTTTTTTTTTTCTGACTTTGTTTAAAGGTTTGAGGACACTAACTTTTCGGAACAGGTTTTGGAAGAGAAAATATACTTTTAAGGGATTCTGGAACACATTTTAAAATATTTTTGATTTATCGATTTAAAACTTTATTTTATTTTATTTTTTTTCTTTGATGGTTAAAAATATTTTTTGTAAACAATATCAAATGATAAAATTTTTCATATTTTTTATAAAAAAATATGAAAAATATAAAAAATATTTAAAATATGCGATAGTTAAAAATCTTTATAACTCGAAATAAAATTTGTTAAATTTCATTTTATTTATTTTTTTTTAAATTTTTATTTTTAGTTATTTTTTACTTTTTTTTTATTATTTTTTGTTGTTATTTAAATAAACAAAATTATATAAGCTTTGATTTTGATTTAGCATTTAAAAAAAATATTAATTTAAATACAAATTTAAATTATTCAAAGTAAAAAAAAAAAAAAAAAAAAAAAAAAAAAAAAAAAAAAAAACGATGTTACTTTAAAAAAAATCCTGTTTTAAAAAACACTTTTTTATTTGCTGGATCAAAATTAAAGTAAAGCAATTGAAAAACACAAATTCCAAGTTTGAACCATTTATCTTTAGTGTCTTTTGATTTATAACAATTTAAGTAAGAGAAATACTGAAAAAACCCATCATGAAGAAAAAGGCATTTTCCTGAGAAGATATTTCCGTAACAGCTAATATTTAAAAGCTAAACTTAGAAAACAAACTAAAACATAAAAATAAATCTTTTCTGTTCCAATTGAGACAGAAAAATTATTTAAACGTCATTTTAAGCAGAAAAAAGGCAAAGAATTTTTTAATGTAATATTTTTTTTTTTAATTTAGTAAATTTCAAGATTTTTATGTCTCGGACCCCCCTTAACCCCTTGAAAAACGGTGGGATAAAATATATCCCACTAATTTTAATTGCTAAATGCCACATCGACACCAGAATTTTGAAATGAAAATTTTAGTTGTATCAAGTACGTGAAGAAAAGCTTTTATCGACTTGAAATAAATTTGTTTTTAAATTCTGGTGTCGTTGAGTTATTTCAGCATTTTTAGATTACAAATGCTTTGACCCTCAAAAAGTTTAAAAAAAAGGGGGGGGAGGTTAATTGAAAGATTAATATCAGTTGTCCAAGGCAAAAAAAAAAAAAAAAAAAAAAAAAAAAAAAAAAAAAAAAAGTCATTTAACCCTTACCAGTTTGGAGAAAATCTGTTTGAAGTAATTAACGCATACCAGAATTTATGAACGAATTTATAAGGAAATAAGAACTTCCTTATTTTCAAGTATGTTATAAAAGAATTATTTTAATTTAAATATTCTGGGTGCCAGTAAAATAAAAATTAGGTGTCCTTTTTTATGAACACCGCCCTCAAAAGGGTTAAAAATATTAAAATGTAAACGAGCTATCATAAAAAATTCTTCCATTGGATTCACATTAACAAGTGAGTCTTTCCAGATGACTGTAGACCCGCCGAAATAGACAAATTGGATATAAGTCCAAAAACGAAATATTTTAACGTTAAAAAGTATGAAATAAACAGAAATAACGAGTTTAACTATGTTTAAAAGGCCTTCTTTAACCACTTAATACTTTTATATTAATTTAATTAGGATTATTCATGGATAACATGTATAAATATGTGGATTTTAATTTAGTAGTCTGGGTTTATTGGAAAGGCTTCCATAATTAATTATGAGCACATGATAATTCGTTCTTGTTTGCATTTAGTAAAACCTCTAAATAACGGATATCTTGGGAACGCGGAAATTGCCCGTTATTCGGAGGTGTCCGCTATTGAGAAAACTTCAGAGATAGAAAAATTGCTAATGAATGTTTAATGTTTCATAATTTGATTTTTATATGTCCTAAAACCTTTATTATTAGATTAACCAGAAATTAAAATAACTTTCAAAGCAATAAAATTGAAATAAAACTGGGCATAACTTTATCCACTGTTTATTAGATTCTTACAAAAAAAATTTTTACAAAATTTTGCCTTTACTTGCGATTACATATAATTTGTTTTTCGACGTGAAATTTTAACTTTGTCAGTAGTTTTAAACCTTTTAAATCATCTTTAAAAAAATGTATAAGTGTTTACTGTATTTTTCTGCTTTTTAAAAATTTACAATCTCAAATCATCCGAGAGAGGAGGGGGTTGCGATCACAGATAAATATAGGGGGAGAGGGTATTTTCCCCAGCTCATCCCCATATTTATCTGTAATCACAAAAATTGTGAGATATTTCCCTTATAAATTTAGAAATTTTTTATTTCCTTTTCCTCGTTTAAAAATAATTTTACGTTCTTTTTAGCCAAAATTTCTGTCCGCTGTTTGGAATGTCCGTTATTCGGAGGTTAAAGATACAAAAATATAAGTTTCAGGAATGGGGATTTGAAAACTGTCCTTTAAATAGAGGTGTTCGCTATTCGGGAGTGTCCGTTATGGAGGTTTTACTGTACATTCAAAATCGAGAATATTTTTAACGTACAGTCCATGAGATCCATTACATTTATGAATGCACTTATGAATATAAAATATCGTGGATAAATTGACCTTTCGCAAAGAAAAGAACAAAGGAGTCGTGGTAATTGGCCAATAATAAATTGTCACCATTACTAAACAATGTTTCATGTTATTCTCTCCTTTGTCCTCTTTTATCGACGCACTCATTAATTGTACCTCATTTAGCCTTGTCGGTTGATTGATTTAAGATCTTGTCCGGTCATCGATACAATTGATTAACGATACACGCCACATCGATGCATCATTGTGACGTTTTGTATGCATCACACCTGCTCAAGTCAGATTCCTAATCGCGCCGACACATCGGAAATGCACATAATTCGGTGATTTTTTGATGTATCTGTTTGTTTTCGTGGCTCTTGCGCATGTGGTACATAAGCAATTGTGATAAAATTAATGTTGCAGAATTAATTACAGGTATCTAATAGATTTTTAAACAGCAAAGACAAAAACTCTTTTAACCTTTTAATTTCCATGATAGAACAAGTTCTAGAAATTATATAATTCAGAAATTCTAATTTTACACCAGAAAAATTCATTAGCTAATTTCGTTTTATTTAAATACGGAATGTTCTGTTATAAATTAAAGCAAATATTGCTGTTTTAATTTTCTGGCGGGAATTAAAGTACACGAATTAAAATATCTCAAAATATCTCGGACGGTTTGGAATCCAGAGTGTTAAAAGATTATTATTATTATTATTATTATTATTATTATTATTATTTAGGAAAATGAAATTTATCAGAAAGTTAGATTTTATCTCTTAAATTTTATTCCAGGTAAAAATATAAAAAAAAAAAAAAAAAAAAAAAAAAAAAAAAAAAAAAAAAAAATTGACATTAAATTAATTAGTTAGCTAATGATTTTTTATTGTTTTTAAAAGAATCAAAAATTTATCAAAAAGTTAAATTTCATTTCCTTAATTTTTGTTCCCGGTAGAAATCTAAAAATTTTAATGTTAAATTAGTTAGCTAAACCAGCGGTTCCCAAACTTTGTTGGTACATGACTCACCTTTAAGTAATTTTTTTTTTTTCGCGACCCACCTAATATAAGGGTGTATATCAGTATGGAAGTTCTTGCATGACCTGTATAAACTATCAGCTATCCCATTCTACGAAAAGGGCAAATTTTCGTACGAAGGATTATCAACGAAAACAACAATTCGTAATTCCAGTGTGTGAAAATGGAATAATAACACAATACACAAACTAATATATTTAATTACTATAAAAACATAACGTTATAATCAGTGTATTTTCTGGCACTGGTGTTTAACGATGAAAGCATCTATATCAGGGTTAAAACTGGTTAATTTCAACTTTTATTCATTTTGAACACACAGTTTTTTCTGTACTTGTTTTTCAAAAACAGTCAAGTACAAAACGCGTGTTCACACGAGTATGTTGTGTTGAACTTCATCAAGGAATTCAAAGCTCATTTAGATGTTTCTGGATATTTTGCTCGTATTGGAAACTAAGGATTTTCCCTTAAAATATTATTTACTGGTGAAATTGTTATATTTTTTTAACAGATGAAATTCAAAAAATATTTTTATGGCAAAAACCTCGATTGTTTCCGCGACCCACTAAAATAACAGCCGCGACCCACTATTGAGTCGCGATCCATAGTTTGGGAACCGCTGAGCTAAACAATCAAGAATGAAAAAGCATTTTCTTTTTCTTTTTTTATGTTGTTTATTTATCGAAAGATAGCTGCCATGCCTATCATGCCTAATTTTAAAGTATTTGAATTTTTAGAAACATAATATGATGTATTTAGTACAGAAGAAAAAGATTTCTATCAACATTGATGTAGCAGGGCTCGCACCGTTCCTAAAATCTTCACACTTTGCTACCAGTATTTTTAATCAAAAATCTTCATGGAAGGCTCCTTTAACATCTACAATGGAATTATACAATAAATATTACCGTTTTAAAATTGTAGTAGGAAAGTATGAAAATTTTAGGAACAGTGCGAACCCTGATGTAGGCACTTGAATTACACGTGATAACTACAGTGCGGTGGATCCAAAGGGGAGGCGACGAGAGTTATGACCTCCCACTATAGAAGGAAATTTCTAAATGATACGTTTAACCCTTTGAGCTCTAGTGGATAAATTTCTTCAAAATTCCAAATGTCACATTGGCACCAGTATTTTGCAAAAAAAAAAAAAAAAAAAAAAAAAAAAAAAAAAAAAAAAAAAATCAGTTAACGATATCTGCGAAAAAAATGCATGAAACCTGTTTCAAATAAATCTGGTCGAATCTTCTGGTGCCGTTGTGACATTTCGGAATTAAAATTTAATGGTTGAAAATTCAACCATCAGAGATCAAAGGGTTAAAATGAAAAATACATTAAATTCTTTCAAATTTACTCTTTGCTCAATAATTTGAATCATTACTATTATTTAAAGTTCTATTTAAATCCGAAGGAGGTTAGGTCCTGTTTGACACATCTGTGAAGGTATTTTCAACCTCAAATGCAAGACATTTGCAAGTGCACTCATTCAGAACAAATGTGATTGATTAGCAATTTCAGTTTTTCGGTAAAGGCAAAGAAGCTTTCGTGAAATATCTGCAAAATGCGCAGTCTTAAATTGAATTTCAGGCCTCGACTGCCAATAGCTTCATCATGACGGTATCACTGTAACTGTCAAGTCCTATTTCCACCTCCAACAGCTCGAAATTTTCCGATACAATTTCAGGCGCATTTTTAAAAGTAGAAACATGAAATTTGCTGAGGGGATTTTTGAAGAGACGTATCAGACGCCGTGTGAAGTGCTTTTGCGCTCAGTTCATTAGAATTTGATTTAATTTCCTTCTCAGTATGACTTTTTTTTTTTTTTTTTGTACCCAGATTTCCTGCTTCGGAAAATTCGGATCAAAAGGCCAAGTTTGACTACATTTTTTCTAATATTTTCTACATTTATCAAAAAATTGACAGACACGGCACCTTATAAAGTTTCTAAATAAGAGAATCTGTGAATTTTATGCGTTTGAGAGCAAAAGTGAATTCAAAAATAAATCGGAAAATAAGCAGTTTGAATCGAAATACGCCCTTAAAATACTCTATTTCTGAATGCTTATAAAATGGGAAATTCTTCAATTTCTTGACATCTAAATAAAATGTGAAATTTTTTTATATTTTAGCGGATATTAACGCAATTTATCTGTATTTTCAAAGAAAATTATTTTTCAAAATTTTCAGAAATGTAGGCATTTTTTATATGGAAACAGCTTCAATATAAAAATTGCTTACTAAGAGATGTGACACCCTCTTAGAGGTCTGCACGGGCCGGAATTTCCAGGCCCGGCCCGGCTCGACCCGTAGGAAAGTTATTTCGGCCCGGCCCGTTGTAAAACTCAAAAGTTCGGCCCGGGCCCGGCCCGGCCCGTTCAAATTTTTCTATTTTAGGCCCGGCCGAACAAAAATCAGCGAAAACAGGCCCGGCCCGGCCCGTTTCGGCCCGTTACAATTTCTACGATTTCTAAGATATTCAGATTTTTATCATATAACTAAGATTCCTTTAAAGAATACTGCATACATATCTATGGAATGATTTTACAGTATATTTTACAGCAAATACACATTAACAACATTAATGATTACTTAGATTCTTAGGCTTTCAACATTCGAATAAAGATTCATTAAAAAATTAATATGGCTTAGAATAAAAGAAAAAAGAAAGAAAGCTAAAAACATCGTTAATTTTGAAGCTGTTTCATAAAAAAAGATTTATAAATATATTTCTATATCATTTTATTATAGGTTTCAAATCCAAATTCATTCTTAAATTCAAAGAAGCTCCTTTCTGATACATTTCTAAATTCATTTTTTTCTTTTTCTCAGAAACGCATAAGATTAGCAGATATCTTTATTCAGAAACTATATAATAGAATGGCGTTATCCATTTTTTGATACAAGCAATTTAAGAATACTGCAAACAATAAAATACTGTCATAATTAGCGTTTTGAATAGAATTTCCGGAAGCAATAGCAAGGGAAGGGAGAAAAACCTGCAATCACTTCAAAAACTATTATATCTCAACAAGTATTTTATTTACCAAAAATGAAAAACGCTATTCGATTCCAAATCCCTTCAATAGTTAGGCTTATCACTTTTATACTTTTACTATTAAAAATTAAACAGAAAATGTGTCAAACTTTCGCATTATCGAGAAATTAATTTAAAAACCATCAAGAAGTATATATCCGAAGACTAAGCTAACACAAGTTCTTTATCGCTGTTAATAATTTTACAAATCATGTTTTCTGCCAATAATTAAGTCTAGTACCGGTCCAGCCAGTCTGTATGTAGAAAAATAATGCAAGCGTGATCTCGGACCGGCATGAGTCAGCTAAAAATATATTAAAACGGGTTACACATAATGTAATTCTCCGATGCCGATACACTGTGCATTTTTATATTGATGCTGTCAAACTAGTATGGCCACATTTATACTTATTCTCGTTAAAACCATTTTCGTTGAAAATAGCTGATATTTTATAGTTTCTGCTTAATTCTTAAGAACGGGCCGGCAGGCCCGAAAATTTTTTTTATCGGCACGGCCCGTTTTTGTTGTTTGTCGGCCCGGCCCGGCCCGTTGAAAAAACTATTCTAAATCTGCCGGCCCGGCCCGGCCCGTTAGAAAATTCGAAACGATTCCGCCGGGCCGGGTACGGGCCACGGGCCAGGCCCGGGCCCGTGCAGACCTCTACCGCCTCTATATGGAGAGCTGGATGCGCTCATGATAACCTATTTAACCCCTTTTACGAAATTTTTAATGTTTTGTCACCGGTTTTTAAAAACAGAAATTTATGCCTTGTTAAATCGAGAAAATGCTTTGATTAAACAAGGCAAATTTTACAGTAATATTTTATTGATGGGGATAAACAAGGATTCTTAAGTCTTTTTGCGCCAAAATTACGTGTCGCTCGTCCCCAAGAAGTTAATGGATATCGTGTTTATAGGAAGTACCCTATAATACAAGTTTGAAAATTTGATATCACATCCATTTTTAACCACAACATTCATAGTGTTTTTGTTTTGTTCTTTTTAAGAGTAGCCCTTTTTTAACACTTTCCAAAGAAGTTGAAAAGTATGTTTATGTTCTCCGTCTGTCCGCGCTCTAACTCTTGTATACATACTCGGGCTGCGATTACATTTTTGGACTTACCCTACATTGACTTTACCCTAGACATTGACTTTACCCTAGCACGAATCCTATTGAAAAGGAATTTTTTACCATGATTAGTTTATTTACAGGGACAATCAAAAGTTTTCCATTACACTACGACCTATGGGGGAAAAAATGTTTCAAATGAATTTTAAAGATGTCACAACTTGTGAAACATATTCACATTTATGTACATCTACAAAGTGCACGAAAATATGCATTTTGTAAAGTATGCAGTGAAAAGAATTGTTATTATTCATTTACAGTACCACGCAAAAGAATTCCATTACACAATAATAAAGGGAGAAATTAATTGCGACTTATTTTAATTATGGCAAGCGATTTCATGTATAATCAAATTGATTTATGTCGCTGAGGCTTAATATGAGTTATTTCATGCATAATACCAAGTACATCATTAGAAATAAATGAAACGTTTTTGTTTAAAAATAAAGAAAAAAATGCAATTTTGTGTGTTCAAAATGAATAAAATTAACACATTGTTAAAATTAACAAAAGTTACCGTGATTGAAAATCGTGGGAAGCGATATTATAAACAATGAAAAGCGCTTTATCAAAACGTCTGTGCAACAACAACAAGAAACAAAATGGAAATTGTACTTTAAACGTGACAAATGAAGTGGGTTCGTACTACTAGTTTTATAAATATTCAGATCTTGGAGGAATAACTGCTGCACTCTTGTGCAAAATGTATTTCGATTATAAGTGTGTTGAATTCAGTGATACGGATACAATATAGGATCCCATTTTAAATAGGACGTCGTCACCAAGGCAACGCAGAATCATTATTTATCATAGGATAACATTGAATGAATGAGGCATGACAGGATTTAATAGAATGATGAAAACATGTATTAATACCTTTTTAAGTTTAGTTCGATTATCGTAAAATTTGAATTGACTTGACAAAATTACGTAAGGATCATAAATACTAAGCTTCAAATTATTCGGTTGTGTATCTTTTGCACGGCTGCATGCGGACAGACAAACGGACGCACCAGATGACGTCTATAGGTGCTATGAATTTATAGATTTATGAACGCGCCTAAAAAGCCATTGCGTAAAACCGTACGTTGTATGATAAATTTCTTAAAGTTGTTCTCAAATTCATAAGGGCAACTTTATGACACAAATTTTAATTTATTTTTGTTCAAAAACTATCTGATCAAAAAAAAAAAAAAAAAATTTTTTTTTTCAAACGTAATTGATTTTTCAAAAAAAAAAAAGTGTCAAAGTGTGCATTTTGAACCAAATTTCCACGCGAAATTTAAGGAAAGGTGAAAAAAGGTCTTTGTTCTCACATCAAAATTGCTTATAACTCAATATAGGTAGTCCACTTATTTAAAAAAAATGGAAAACACAGTTCGATTCCAAATCGCTTCCTTAGCGAGGCCTTCCAATTTCAAGGTTTTTAGAATAGAGATTTTTAGAACATTTAGGTTTTTAGAATATCTATTTTAAAAGCCTTGTTCCAATTTGGTATTTATCGACTAAGAAATGAGTTTGTAAATGTGCAAAGCATTTTGTACTTGTTGAGCAGAGCAAGTTCAGAACAGCCTTAAAACTGTTGTTTACTTCGATTCTTTAATGTAGAAAAATACAACTGCTTCCTTATAAATGCTACTCAAGATTACATTTCAAGTAAGTAGTAGTAAGTAAATAAAAGAAACGTAAAATTAAATATTATCGAGGAATTACTACAAATTTGCATTTAATTGTGAATATTCGCAATAAAAAACAAGCATTTAATATAAAGTTAATGTTATTTAGTTAGTATCATACACAATATAACAATCATAAGAATAGGTTTAAAAATTAAATGTAGTCATTCAGTATTTTTTTTTTTTTAAGAAAATTTGCCAACTGGAAAACAAATCAGTTGTTTATGTAAGCAAAAAAATTCTAGGAAAACTCCAAATATATTGTTCTTAATGCATTCTTACAAAATATTTGAGTTAAAAAACAAAAACAAACAAACAAAAAGTAATTAAATTGAAATGCACACTTTGTTTAAAATCTTTTTAATAGACAAACACACTTGTTTCAAAAGCACATAATTAGAGACAAAAGAATTTGATAACTGGCCAAAGCTATTGTGATTAAAGCTATATTTCTATCCTAATTTTTAATTCAATTATTTTAAAAATCTTTTTTTTTTTTTTTTTTTTCACAACATTTTTATTTAATTTGTCTGCAACATGTTTTTGATAAAATTAATTTGATGGATCTTTTTTTCTGAGTTTTATGAAAGCTTTCATAAAAATATTTTTTCTTTTCTTGTACTCTAAAATACAAAACAATAAAATGAATGACTTCCTTTCAAGATAAAATATAATTTCATTTTTCAAAAGATGCTAAACAATAATAACAACAAGAATTATAATATTAAGTATTGTATAATTAATTAGAGTATTCGAATGCTGGACTTTCTAAGCAGATCTTTTACATACAGCTACGTACAAAAAGTCTACACAATGACAAGAAAACTTGCATTTTATGCTTCTACCACACTCCTTTAAAATAAATTGGACATAAACTTCAGCGAGAAAAAAAAAAAAAAAAAAAAAATGTATACATATATTTAGAGAAGAAAAAGTTAAAATAACAATATTTCTGCAAATGTTGTGAATCCGAAAGCCTTACAAGGGCAGATCCAGCCCTCCTTTCAGATGGGGGTCACGGCTCCTTTTTTCGCGGGGGGGGGGGTCATGTCTCTTAATAAACAATTTTTATATTGAAGATTGTCTCCACATCCACAATGGCTTAATTTCTGATACTTTTATTTTTATTCGTAACAAAAACGTTACATTAATATTCGTAAAATAATAAATATTGTTTTATTCAGATACCAAGAAATTGAAGAATATTTCATTTTCTTATAAAATAAGCAATAATTCAAGAAATTGAGCATTTTATGCAAATTTTTAGGGCTTGACAGTTACAAAAAGCCGTCAAGATGGAGCTATTGGTTGACACGGCTTGAAATTCAGTATAAAATTTCACAGTTTACAGAGATTTTGTGAAAGGTTCTTTACTTTTATTGAAAAATTGAAACCGTTAATCAATCATACTTGATCTGAATAAATGCATCTAAGATGAAAAAATATTTCACAGACATGACATAATTTATCTACTTAGGGTTTAAATACATCTTTAAAAGAGACAGAAAAGCCCTCATTGTTAAAGGAACAAATTTGAAAAAATTCAATATATATTTTCATTTTTTATATTTCCTTTAAAATTTTTCTTCTTTCTCAAGGAGAGGGGTCATGACCCCCGTGACCTCCCCCTTGGATCCGTCACTGAGCCTATAGCTATTCTGATTGTTTTTACTGTGCTGATTTTAAGTTTTTGACCACTTAACTTTTAACAATCTTCTAGAGAAAGGAAAAAATATTGCTAACATAATCAACTACCTATCTACCTTAACCGGCTTTATTTAGACATAATTTATCAAAAATAATTATTTTGAGATCGATAATTCGTAGCATCAGACCATGCATAAAACTTTTTTATTTATTTATTTTGTTCCAAATTAATTCGGAATATGTTTCTAAGACAATATGCTATGCTGAATGATTCTCATACAATATTCAAATGTGCAAAAATATTTTTTTTTTCCGAAATTCATTTTTACTTTGTTGTGGTAATTAAAAATACATGAAAAATTTAGAATTTACATGCAAATATAAAAGAATATATTAAAGTTTGAAAAAATATGTCTTTACTTCACAATGCACCATCATTTTCTAAAAGTTTCAAAACTTATACCATCACCATGAGGTTAAAAATATTTAAAAACACTATCATTCAATAATGTGTTAAAAACTCTGAGGAATTCTTCAAAAGAGCTCCTTTGGAGAATTGTAGAATCTTTCTTTCTTTTTTTTCTTTTCTTTTTTTTTTTTTTTTTTTTTTTTTTTTACCAGAAATTTAGACCAAGTAAAAACTCGTTCCAAGATACCAAACTTTGAAAGTATCTATCTATATTATAAAAGCCAAACGTATCTGTGCGTAACGCATACGTCATTCAGGGGCCTCGCTAAGGGGGGGGCAGGGGGGAGCCTCCCCCCCCAAACATTCCCAAATGTTGTTACACTTGGCAAATTTCTTTGAAATTTTAATAAAAACTGTAATATATTTCCTATTTTTAGATAGAAGTTACAAAAGATAGAACTCTAATTGGGAATATTATTGAAATCTTTACAAATAAGAACTGTATTACATTTTCTAAGTGTGCTAACTTGGCAAAAATATGAAACAAGTTGGCAAATGTGAAAATTTGACTTGGCAATTTAAGGTCTTCTCCCCCACCAATAAAAAGTCTTAGCGATGGCCCTGACGTCATTTTACAGATGGCAATACTTTCCCTGTAATTTCGGTTTTGCAATTTTCGCTGCTACAAAATTTTACACTTTTGTACATCGCACATTTTAAATTTTTTTTTACACCGTCGGATAGAGAAAAAAAACGTATTTTTAAAAGCAATTTGTTTGAAAGATGCATCTCAATTTCTTTTTGAGATATTAATTTTTTTATAGTTTTTAGTAGCAATTTTGTAATTGTGGCAACAGAAACACCCCATTTTCTCTTAAAATAAAAAAAAAAAAAAAAAAAGAAGAAAAGAAAAAAAAAAGAAAGAAAAAATAGAAATTAAAATGCTCAGCACTTTTTCATGCAATTTCAGTTTTGCAGTTTTCGCTAATGCAAATGTTACAGTTCTAAACATCGCACATTTAAATTTTTTACATCATCGTATTGAAAAAAAATTTACTTTTAAATGCAATTTGTTCAAAGATGTATCTCAATCTAATAATGTGATATTTTTTTTTCATAATTTTTAGTATCAATTTTGTAATTGTGACAACAGAAACACTCCATTTACTCTTAAAAATGAAAAAAATAAATAAATAAATAAATAAATAAAATGCGTATAATGTTTTTAAAATATCGTCTGTTAAAATCCAGTGAATTTCGGTTTCATTTTGTTTAATAATTTGGATAATTGAGTTTTATAGTATTTTGTTAATTTTAGCTTAAAATAATTTTTGTTTGAGAGTTAGACTGACCAATATAAGATCCATTTTTTACTGTAACTGATTTTGAAGATTTATTATAAACCAATGAAACAATTCTTTTTTAAAGATTTTCTTTCGTCGAATTTCGACGGGTTCCACCTCGCGCTTTTAAAGCCGCATGTATTTTTACATTGGTCATCGAAATGAAAGGATAATGACAGAAATAAAACTTAACAAATATTTAATGAAAAATTATTAATAGAAATGTGTACAAAAGCATTACTTAACATAAATTATAATGTTTTGGAGTTATTTTCAAACTATAGAAATTAAAACAAAAATTATGTAAATTGGAAAATGATGGAAAAATTGAGTCACTTCTTGTGGATTTTCTTTTCCTTTAATATAGTGTATTGTCATCTCGGACAGATATGCATACTTCATATCTTGATTTTATAGATTTTAAAGTGTAAATAAAGTCTTGCGGTCCAACACGCCATTTTTAAAAAAATGAACTTTTCATCTCCTGGAAGAATTTGGGCACGCTGAAAGTCGGTACCCTATAAAGCAAAGCATCCCATACACAGAGCCCGATAAAGCTGAAGTTGGGCTCAAGGCCTGTTAAAAAGTTGGGCCCCTCTACCTCCCCATTCCCGGCGGCACTTTCAGAAAAAAAGTAGGTTTATTTGATGACGTTGACAAAGTTGTTTGAGTGAAAGTTTCAAGTTTACAAAATAATAATAATAATAATAATAATAATAATAATAATAATAATAATAATAATAATAAACATTTACAAGAATAATCAAGAAAACGAATTACCGTCCATTTTCTAAAATAAACATTTGCATAAGTCCCAAACATCTATGATCCACAGTTTAAATGATGACGTCTTTTTTAAAACTTGCCTTATTCAAAATCATAAATGTTGTGTTTTCTCTAATAGTCTAGTAATCATTTTAAACTGTAATTCTGACATTGTAAAATCCTCGTTTCTATTGAATCCAACTGACACTGTATGCATTTTTGGCATTTTCCACAAATCTGATTTTCTGGAAACGGTAAATTTTGAAAATTATTGGTATTCTCAAAATGAAAAGGACTTTTACAGAAAAGTGCCTAGGTTAAAAGCTTCTAAAAATTTTATTGAGTCATTCAGAATATTTAAATTTTACTTTTCATATTTTATAAAACAATATTATTTGAAAAGTACATGATTAAGGGGGAAAAAATTAGCTACATAATTTGTGGACCCTTGAAATTGGTGGGCCCAGGGCCAAGGCCTTGGAGGCCCGTGCATTAATCAGGCCCTGCCCACATATGCTCAATCTGGTGACGGTCGAACTTCATGATGCACTCATCGAATTTGGCTGTGATCTGATTCAAGTCGGTTGAGTAAGGTGGCCCATCCATTCGAATTATATCCTCAGTTTGCAAATATTTTGACACCACGTATGCTGGAGGCAGTCGAGCAATGTCATCCATTAGCAAAAACTTTTTGCAGATCGGTTAACCAACACTTTCGCGAGAAATTTTTATGTTCGGACAAAGAAGAGGTGTAGTTAGCGCAAAACTTTAAAAACAAAACCAAAAAGAAACTATACTGTTTCAGATTTTCAGCTGTATTTAATCAGGACAATCCGGTTTGAGAACACTGTTTTGGAACACATTAAAGGTATGTTCGAAAAAATATTTTCCGCGCTCAACAGATTGAAATTTTATGATACCTTTTCAGACTCATTTTTTAAAGTGAAAACGTGAAACTTGCTGAGGTGACTTTTGAAAAGATGTATTAGATGGTATGTGATTTCATTTTTTGCTCAATTCACCAGAATTTGATTTATAAACAATTATTTTCTCAGTATGATCCTTTTTTCGCTTCCAGATCTCCCGCTTCGGAAAATTCTGTTCAAAAAATTAGCATTGTCAGCCTTGTTTTACAATATTTTTCGCAATAATAAAAAAATCTATAAGCACGGCACGTTTTGTAGTTTCTAAATAAGAGAATTTGCCAGTTTAATGCATTTGAGGGCAAAAATGAATTTTAAAATAAATCAGAATATAAGCAGTTTGGTTTGAAATACACATCTTTCAGATCGTTAATAGATCATTTACTATACTTCTCAAATTATTTTTAAAATTTCGTTCGTATATATCCTTTTCTACTTCTAAGTAGGGAATTTAACTGAATATAATTCAGCATAGTGCAAAACTGACAATTCATTGCATAGGAAAAATAAACAAAATATATTATTATTGTTCAATTTTTTAAGGGGATAAGGAGATTAAAAAAGTTTAGAGATTAAAATGATATCGCTTTAGCCTAACAGAACGCACCATTATCATTTCCTTTAGATCTGAGAAGTTTCCTGTCGTAACCATCACCATTAATTTAAAACCATTTAAAAGCGGAAACAATCTATAACGCGTGAACAGATACAAACGAGAGTCTTTTGTTTGAAAACCACAAATTGAGATCTCGTTTCGTAGAAACAATGAAAACTCATTCCAAATATCAAACTGTGAACAAATATGCCATTTATTCCGCATATATTTACAATAATTATCTCTTTTAACCGTTGTAATAACATGTCCTCAAATACACTTTGAAAAAAAGAATACATAAATAACTTTTATCAAAAACGTAATTAGTACCAATAATAAAAACACTTTTAAGAGTTTCACACTACATCTGCCGTATGGGACTCGCTTCTAAATCCATTTAAAAAAAAATTACAATCGTATGTACCCCCTCCACGTTTCACCGAGACGTCATGTCTTTCCCATTACACTGATACATCGGAAATGAACATTAGAAGCCGCAGAAAGGAAATCTACAAAAATGCTATCACTCCCTCCGAAAAACAAAGACCGAAACTCCTGAATGACTTGTTTGCCTCACGTTGAGTAGTAATTATTCTTGCTTCCTGTCCTGCTCACCATTTGCAAAAAAAAGGGGCTAATATTTGCGGCCGAGGTGAGAAAAATACACGCCTCCCCCTGGTGAACTCAAACAAAAGCCGAATTTTCATTTGCAGTGCCTCGTATTTGCTCGATGTAGTCTTTCCCAGGGGAGGGTTGGCCCATCATTTTGACCCGATAGTTTAACACCTGGCCCCAGTGTGGAGTAATGACTGTGTTGTGTGTGAAAAGTGGGGGGTCTATTAGCAGATACAAATCGGGGGAATGAAGTTGAAAAGATCCAGATCGGTCCTTTTTACAGATTCATCTCCGTTATGGTTATTTATTACTCATCGCTCAGAGTTCAGCATTTCCCGTAAACATCAGCTTGAAGGTGCTTCCAAAAGAAGAAAATATGTTTTCCTCATAGCTGTCATGGATGGGTAAATTATATAGAAGAGTAGAGCACATCTGTCGTAAGCACAGTTTGTACAAGGAGTCTTTAAATTATTTGTTTTTAAAAATTTGGAACCTACATGTATTTCTATAAAATTAACTTTTTGAAAATCACTATTAACATATTCTTTCAAATCGCCAGAACAAGCGTTAAATTTAGAGACCGTTTCGGTAACATTCCCGCTCGAAAGATTTTCAAATTTTGTTTTCATTAATGGTTCAAAATATATTTTCGCTTCCGGATGTCATCAGCGTCCCCTCCAGAATAATAGAAATCGCTTTCGGAGAGAAATGTCTGAAATCAGCACCGTACACATGGTCAGTATCTATAGATTCCTCTAAAATTAGCGTATTTCGTTGTCGTTACATTCTACTACAGACAAAATCATGTAGAATTTGGTTTATTCACTGATATACACCTCATGAAAAACGCTTTAGCCAATTGGGAAATAATCAGGCTTTGATAACTGTCCGAAATGTGGGTCAGAATCGCTATAAATAAGCTATTAGATATCAATAAAAAAAGCCGAGCTTAAAAAAAAAAAAAAAAAAAAAAAAAAAAAAAAAAAAAATGTAAACTATTGCAGATATTTCTTCGTTATTTCAAGAATTCAGATAATAAAAGTGGTAAGTTAATGGTAAAAAAAAAAAAAAAAAAAAAAAAAAAAAAAAAATTAAGTGTAAAAAAAAATGTTAATTTTAGGCTTGAGGACAATCAGTGGTCAGTGTCCCCGAAGCCAAAAAGAATTTGATGCTCCAGGAGTGGTTCCGACTCCGCCTTTTCGATTTTCAGATTTTAGTTTGCACAGTTAATTTTTGGCTCACAGTTCTTTCCCGTATCTTCATTAAATATCTGACAAAATGCACCTTTCTTCTTATTAAACTTGAAAGTTTTCTTCAGAAAATCTGACATCCATTAGTTTTTAGGTGCGTTCGTAAATACGTAGCATCTATAGTTGTCGTTCAGTCCGTCTGTCTCTCCGCATATATACAACGCAAAAACTACCCAGTCGAATAGTTTGAAATTTAAAATACATAATTATTACATAATTTTGTCGCGTCATTTCAAATTTTATGAAAATCGAATGCATAGATCAATTACAGGGACAATCAAAATGATTCCGTAACATTACGGTCAATGGGGAAAAATGTTTCAAATGCATTTTAATCGTTTGAAATTAAAAACATATAATTTACACAATTTTGTCGAGTCATTTTAAATTTTATGAAAATCGGATGCATAAATCAATTACAGGGACAATCAAAAGGATTCCGTAACATTACGGTCAATGGGGGAAAAAATTTCAAATGCATTTTAATCGATTGAAATTTAAAACATATAATTATTACACAATTTTTTCGAGTCATTTTAAATTTTATGAAAATCGAATGCATAGATCAATTACAGACACAATAAAAAGTTTTCCGTTACATTACGGTCAATGGGAAGAAAATTTCAAATGCATTTTAATGGTGTTATACTCACTCAATCATAATAAAATTGACATGAGCCTATCAAGTATACAGGGTGTATCTAAACTACTGGGCAAAACATTAAGGGATGATAGTACACATCAAGATAAACAATATTAAATGGGAAACTAAATGTCCCAAACGTCTTCCGAAGGAGATAGGCGCCATTAAAGTTTAGGAACCAAAATTTCAAATAAACATAAAAAACGGAAACATTGGTCGATTAACTTGCGGTTTTCACTAAAAGTATTCTTTATGTCAGTATTTTCGTGAAAATAAATTATAAAGATAAATTTCAAAAAATGTCGATAAGGGGCGCTTTAGACTTTGGAGTAACGAACAATTATTTTTGCCGATATTTTTTGCATCTCATTAAATATTTTTGGAAGCTTAGACTTAAACTTAAATTTTAAGCTCAAAATCTGAATAGTTGGGAGTGGTTAAGTAGCGCAAACTGAACTGTGTTCAAAGGTTCAAATTTCAAATGATTATAAAAAACGGAAAAATTGGTCGATTCATTTGCGGTTTTCGCTAAAACTATTTTTCTAAATCAGTATCTTCTTGAAAATAAATTTTAAAGATAAATTTCAAAAAACGCGCCTTAGACTTTGGAATAACGTACAACTATTTTTAACCGTTATTTTTTTTAACCTCATTAAATGCATGCAAAAGCTTATACTTAAATTTTGTGCTCAAAATCTGAATAGATTAAAGTGATTAAGTAGCGCAAACGGAACTGTGTTCAGATGGGGGAGGGAGGAGCTTCAAAATTGAATTGATTATAAAAAAAACTGAAAAATTGGTGGATTCGTTTGCAGTTTTCGCTAAAACTACTCTTTAAATCAGTATTTTCTCGAAAATAAATTTTTAAAAATGCCGATTGAGGGCGCCTTAGACTTTGGAGTAACCTACAACTATTTTTAACCGTTATTTTTTAATCTCATTAAATGCTTGCAAAAGCTTAAAATTAAATTTTGACTTAAAATCTGAATCGTTGGAAGTAATTAAGTAGCGCAAAATTGAACTGTGTTCGAGGTGAGGGGGGAGGGTTAAATTTCAACTCCTGAACACAGTTCAATTTGCGCTTCTTAACCCCTCCCAACGATTCAGAATTTCAGCTCAAAATTTAAGTGTAAGCTTTTGCAAGCATTTAATTAGATACAAAAAATAACGGTTAAAAATAATTGTTGGTTAATCTTAAGTTTAAAGCGCCCTCGAAAGAATTTTTTTTATTGAAATTTATTTTTAAAATTTATTTTCAAGAAAATACGGACATAAAGAATAGTTTTAGCGAAAACGGCGAACGAGTCGACTAATTTTTACGTTTTTTATAATCATTTGAAATTTGAATCTACTCCCCTCTCTTGAACACAGTTCATTTTGCGCTACTTAACCACTCCCAGCGATACAGATTTTGAGCTCAAAATTTAAGTTTATGTCTAAGCTTCTAAAAAAAATTAATGAGATGCAAACAATAACCGTAAAACATAGTTGTTTGTTACCCCAAAGTCTAAAGCGCCCTCTATCGGTATTTTTTGAAATTTATCTTTAAAATTTATTTTTAAGAAGATACTGATTTAAACAATAATTTTAGCAAAAACCACAAATGAATCGACCAATTTTTCCGTTTTTTATAATCATTTGAAATTTGAACCTTTGAACATAGTTCAGTTTGCGCTACTTAACCACTCCCAACTATTCAGATTTTGAGCTGAAAATTTAAGTTTAAGTCTAAGCTTCCGTAAATATTTAATGAGATGCAAAAAATAACGGCGAAAAATAATTGTTCGTTACTCCAAAGTCTAAAGCGCCCTCTATCGACATTTTTTGAAATTTATCGGTATAATTTATTTTCACGAAAACACTGACATAAAGAATACTTTTAGTGAAAAACGCAAATCAATTGACCAATTTTTCCGTTTTTTATGCTTATTTGAAATTTTGGACCCTAAACTTTAATGGCGCCTACCTCCTTCGGAAGACGTTTGGGACCCTTAGTTTCCCATTTAATATTGTTTGTCTTGATGTGTACTATCACCCCTTAAAGTTTTGCCCAGTAGTTTAGATACACCCTGTATATATACTAAAATATACATTCTGTACAATCTGTGATGCAAAGAATATTTATTATTAAATTACAGGGCCACACAAAAGTATTCCACTACATAATGCATACAGGGAAACATTGTTTGGGATGTCTTTTAATTATATTAAACTGTTTCACATTTTATTAATATGATATACATTGCTGAGGTGTAATAAAAACTACTTCCTGTATATTAAAATAGCAAATAAAGCCTTTGTGCAAAATGTTTAACGATAGAAAACCAACGATCATAAATGCACAAATAAAGTAAGAAAATGTAGTAAACAGCCGTTTCGAATCTACTATGGAGATTCTTCATCAGTGCAAAACTCAGCGAGCTAGAAAAAGCAAAACTGAGCAAAGAGACAGAGAGACGCAGGCTTATATACCCGCTACGGAAACGATCCCACCTAAAGAAAAGCAATCAATGAGAAGAAGTTTCACAGTTTTAAGCCACAAGGCCACATGGTGGTTTCTTTTG
This sequence comes from Maratus speculifer, assembly GCA_964019185.1. NCBI lineage: Eukaryota > Metazoa > Arthropoda > Arachnida > Araneae > Salticidae > Maratus > Maratus speculifer. The sequence continues at coordinate 114,378,948 of OZ025294.1, forward strand.
GTGTTTCATCATTATTTATTATTGTTCCTGTCGAAGGGGCTTTAGATTGCCTGAGGAAAAGGCTCTGTGAATTTCATTTTTCTTTTTTCGAAATCGAGGAGCTCATTCATCTCACTCGTGTTTGCTTGTTTCAAAACACTTTTGTATTTAACGGGAATTTCTTTCGTATGACTGACGGTTTGGCTATGGATAACCCTCTTAGTCCGATTTTATGCGATTTTTACATGTACTATTTTGAAATAAAATTGTTTGAAGTCTTAAAATTTCAGTTTTATGTTCGTTCCGTAAATGATATTTATGCTTTAATTGATGTGAATTCAGATATAAATTATATTCTCTCTGTTATGAATTCTATTGATTCTTACATTCAATTTACTTTTGAAGTTGAATCGAATAATTGCCTTTCTTTTCTGGATGTCCTTGTTATTCGCGATGATGATAATTTTCAGACTACTGTCTTTCGTAAACCTTTTGCGGTCAGTCTTCCACCTCACAGATATTCTTCTCATCCTCCTAACCAGAAAGTTTCGGCTTTTAAAACTTTTGTTTTCCGGGCTTCCAATATTTGTTCAATTCCTCAGTTACTCAGTGGTGAACTTAATTATCTTAAAGCTATTGCTGTTGATCGTGATTATTCCCCTAATATTATAGATTCAATTCATAGAAAATTGACAAAATCCACCCAATCTGAAAGAAAAAACTTTATTTCGAATTCCAATATTTTGGTTGTTTTGCCTTTTTTCCCCAAAATCAGTTAGCAAGTTGCTAAAATTTTAAAAAGATTCGATTTCAATATTATTTTTTCTCCTGTTAATAAAATTGCCTTTTCAAATCTTAAGCATCCCATTGATCGCTTAGATAACTGGGGTAGTTACCAAATTTCTTGCCAATGTGGCCAATTTCTTATATTGGTCAGACTAAACGTGCTCTCAGATTTCGTTTGACGGAACATAAAAGGTATGTCAAAAATCAAGAGCTTAAACGCTCTTCCGTTGCTCAACATTGTTGGTCTTTACAACATCAGTTTAACTTTTCTTCAGCAACCATCATCCAAAAGTGTCCTTCCATCTTGATCTAAATTTTTGGGAAGCTTGCCATATCATTAAAAATTCTCACTCCTTAGTCAATGATTTATCAAGTACGCCTTATTTTCCTAGCATTTGGAAATCTTTAATTTAAAACTTTTTTCCCCCTCGTTTTTTAGTTTTTGTTTTGTTTATTCTTCGGTAGATGTCGCTATTTGTCCACCCAGTTGTTAGGCTGCTCTCATCTCATTGGTTGCTTTCCTTTAGGTGGGATCGTTTCCGTAGCGGGTATATAAGCGTGCGTTTCTCTGTCTCTTTGCTCAGTTTTGCTTTTTCTAGCTCGCTGAGTTTTTCACTGATGAAGAATCTCCATAGTAGATTCGAAACGGCTGTTTGCTACCTTTTCTTACTTTATTTGTGCATATATAATCGTTTGTTTTCTATTTTTAAATACTTCCTGTATATTTACAGGAACACAAAAGAGATTTCGACCACTATACTGTATCCGAAGTACTGTCTACTATATCAGTAAGATCTGCATATTTTAAAAACTTCGTTATCGTACGAACGCACCTCATTTGCTACGCTTCACGTGAAATTTCCAACTTGTTACTTTTCAAAAAGAAAGTTTGGAGGGAATTTAAACGCGAAATCGAGAAACAAGAAATATTAAATGTCTTCTTCATTTTTCAAAAAAGTAAAATTGTGCAACTACACATATGTAAATTACAAAGGGCCATATTCATTTTCAAATAGTAATGCTGCTTAGTTTAAGTAGAAAGTAGAAAAGAAATCAGTGTTGTCCTATTTTTGTGGGAATTTTTCAATCAATATTATATATGTATATAATTAAAATACTGGATAATAACGTAATTAAAATATTTTAAACCTGAAAAATTTAAAAGACTGAAAAAAAAAGATTTAAAATACTATTAAAAATTAAAAGAATCCTGGAAAAGAGGAAAATTCAGAGCTCTGGCTCTGGCTCCATGTCTTAGGAAAACACAGTTTTGAAGTTTTCCGGCTCCGGACTTCAACTTCGGTTATCTGGTCCTATAACCTCTATTAAATTATTACTTGAAAAAGTTTAATATTCACAAAGATTTTAATTGATAAAATCAGCATTTGAGAATTAATGTAAGTAGATATTTGGTACTTTACAACTCATCTTGTCAAAATGTGATTGTGTCACTTGTCCCCTTTATCATCTGAGCTATTCATTTATGCCATCAGACTGCTGAAAAGATCAATGCAATTTTTATGATGCAGTGGAACCTGTCTAAAGTGATCACCTTTGGGACCAGCTAAAATGGTCATTATATAGAGGTGGCCACTTTATAAAGTGTCTTTCAAAATGGCACATTAAAACTTTTTTGATCTCAAGAAATAAAACAAAATATAAATGAGTAAAAATGTACTATATGAAGTAATGAACTGATTAATTAACGCCTATAATAACTGAATCAGTAATTTAAAATATACTATATAGAAGAAAATTTACTAAAACTCACGTTATTTCTTTCGAATACAATTGAAATCCCGCAGTGATTGATTTAATTAACATATAACTACAAGGTACATCGTAATTAATATGCATTTTTATTTTCATTGTGATTGCATAATGATAACGTTTCTGTAATTGACAGTAATAAAATTTTCATTAAAAATCATGTTAGACAAGTGCAAATATTACAATAAAGAACAAAGTGGTCATTTTATACATTAAACAAATAGTCACTGTAGGAGACCTGTTCTTTTTTAAGGGGACAGAGTACCTTTGAAACCATTTTTTAAATTTTAAATAATGCATGGTAAATAATGAATAAATGTAACATATGTGATAGCACAATACTTGATATTAAAAATTAAATAAATAAATAAATAATAAATAAAATCTTGTAGAACAGCTTATTTTTTTTTATTTAAATTTTTCAACTTTTTTAAAACCTTTACAATTTTTGCAAATATGAATATTTTGGGTTCATTTTTTTTTTCCATATTCATTAGAATGTATTACATAAAACTGTGCCTGGAGTTTTAGATGTATGGGATTTTACATTTAATATGATTTTTTTTTTCTCTTAAGTGTATCATAAATGAAAGGAATGCAATGAACTTTAAATTTAAATATGTATATTTTAAAAATAATTGTAAACTTGAATGTTAAATCCGTGCACAAAAACATTAAATACATTATGGAAAACAAGAATTTTTTTTTCAAACTTCTACCTAAATTAGCCAAAAAGTCTTAGTATTTACCGAACAAACAAGTTATAAAAATATGAACATGAAGAAAAATCAATTTAAAGTTTTCATCTGTGTGGGTAATTGCGCTGGATCTATTAAAAAAATTTGCAATATCTCGCAATATAATTTGTTGTATAGATAAAAATGAGGTGTCAAAATATACACAATTAAAGAAGCTTTCAGTAAAGGAAAAAAATATCGATATTTTTATCAATTTCAAGGTACTCTGTCCCCTTAATGGATCAAAATAAAATTTCAAAAAATGAACACTTTAATTTTTTAGTTTGAAAATTTTCGGCATGCAGAAAAATGGATGGTCACGGTCACATTCTACAGGTTCAAATAACATTGACAATGACAAGTTATCTGGTCACTTTATACAGGTGGATACATTAGACAGGTGGTCACATTACCGTAGAATTCTCATATTATTTTAGATGAGCACAAGTAAAATTTTCCAAAAGTCACGTGGCCACTTTACCAAGGTGTCACTTTAGCACGTTCCACCGTACCTTTAAAAGGAATTTTTACAACGAGACTCTGTAAAAGTAGAACTTCAATGTTGTGATAAAAAATGGCTACAATAGCTTTATTATCATCCGCCCAAAGATCTTGAAAAATGAAACAGGAGTTTCATTTCTAAATATCCATGATTTTTCAAAAGGTTTGGCAAATTCAGGGTTCGTATTCTATAGATAATTTTATTGTTACTGTACCACTATTCATTATTTGAAGAGCTCAGATGGTAAAGGTGATATGTTACAATTAAAAAAATCGATAATCATCATAGGCTTTAAGATAATCAATGGTCAGTTTCCCGAAGCCGAAAATGATTTTAGTCCAAGAGGCGACAGCACAAAACCCTATGTCATCGAGCACAAGAAAAAAAATCTTTATTTTATGGAAGAGTAGTAATATGGATATCTAATGATCCATGTTTGCCGGAAGTGAAGTGGTGCATAAGCCAAAAATTGATATTACTAGTGGTTGACTCGAAGGTTTAGCATTGTGTTTGTCCTACAATCAAAGTAGGAAATCATGGAAAACTGGGTGAAGGAAAACACAATGGTAAGCCTACGACTCAACCACTAGTGGTTTTCATTTTTGGCTTATGCACCGCTCCGCTTCCGGCAGACATGGATGATTAGATTCCCCTGTTACTGCTCTTCCATAAAATAAATGTTTTTCTCTTGTGCTCGATGACATAGGGTTTTGTGCTGTCGTCTCTTGGACTATTTGATGCTCCAGCTCCAGCTCCGTTCGCAAATCATAAGCTACGGCTCCGGCTCCAGCAACAGCAACGGTAACTCCGTGCTTTTGAGTTTCAGATTTTAATTTGCACAGTAAATTTTTTGCTCGCAGATTTTCCCTTTATCCTCATTAAGGATCTGACGAAATGCATTTTTCTTTTCATTAAACTTGAAATGCTTTCTCAGAAAATCTAAAATGCATTAAATTTTACTTTTAAAAGAGAAAGTTTGGAGGAAGTTTAAACGCAGAAATATTATATTCCTCCTACACTTTTCAAATAAGTAAAATTGTGCAATCACACATACGTAAACAACAAAGGGCCATATTCATTTTCAAGTAGTGTTGCCACTTAGTTTAAATAGAAAGTAGAAGTTAATTAGTATTGTCATATTTTTTGTGAGAAGTTTTCAATCTATAATTTAAAAAAATCTCCTAAAAATAATATAATTAAATTATTGAATAATGATGTAATTAAACTGTTGTAAGCCTAAAAAATTTAAAAAACTAAAAAAAAAAAAAAAAAAAAAAAAAAAAAAAAAAAGATTTAAAAGAATATCAAAAACGAAAGGAATCCTGGAAAAGAGGACAATTCAGAGCTTTAGCTTTATGGCTTGAGCTCTTGGGAAAACACAGCTTTGGAATGTTCCGGCTGCATTTTCAGAAAGAATCACGTTTTGAGCACCATAGCGCCAGAACAACGATTGGCGCTGAGATGAAGTCAAGGCTACGCACCCTTTCTTGCTTGTGACGTCAAACGCCTAGCGAATAGCAATCCTTCCTTCTGCACAGAGATCGCGCTTATTGTTCATTTGTTTTTCCGTAAATGTTATCAAGCGAAGACTATAATATGAGGAAATGTTATTCACCGTTGTTTACGATTAAAACAGTTTAAAACAAAGAGCTTTTTTAGATTAAAATGCTTTAAGTTTCACAGAACATCTAAACATAGTTTTATTTTTTCTCAATTCAAAAATAGCATTTCCTTAACTCGCTGTGTCCGAAGAAATTGAGAAGTTAATTAAAAACAGTAGTAAAGATTCTCTTGTAATAAATATAATTCTATTAATCATATGTTTTATGACACATTTGAACTTAGTTTATTTTGTGTTTGGCGATGCAGCTAGCTGAAGGTTCTCGCTTTCGCCAACTCACCAAGGCTGGTGCTCAAAACGTGATTATTTCTGAAAATGCGTTCCGGCACCAGAGTTCAACTGCAGTTATTTGCTCCTGTTATTTGTAAAATTATCTATACTCATAAAAGAACGAATCACTATGTCTGTCTCTTTGTCTGTGTGTCTCCGAATGCTAACAGAAACTACGGCACGTGAGAGGTTCAATTTTTTTATGAAAATAGTCTAAGACCTCTTCTAATGTACCTGAATAATTATTTGAGTTATTAATGAACAACTGAAACTCATTCTCATCAAAAAGTCATTTATTTGATTTCCAATCTAGGAAAAGAGTGCGCTTGTGTACAAACTCATTTACGCATAAGAACACTAAAAAAAAAAAAAAAAAAAAAAAAAAAGGTTTTCAAAATTAAGTAAAAAGTACTCAATTTTAAGTACTCCACATACTTAAAATAGCTCATATCCAAAAGTTCTCAAAACTGAGAAACATATGTACTCATTTTTGATTCCATGGTTGAGTTCAAATATAAATCACTATTATCTGCCCCCTGAATTTACAAATTAAAGTGAAAATATGCTAGTGTTTATTTCTCGCCCAAAATTATGAACAATAAATATTTAACTGATTATTTATTAAGAGAAATAGCGAAATTATAAGTAAAATACCCAAATCGAACATTTTTATGACGTGAGCATTATTTGCAAATATACTTTACAAATTATTTTCACGTTGATTTTCACGTTTCAAATGGTGCAATATTTTTTTTTAAATGTCGTTGTTGATCCTTTGAATGAAATTTTCAAAAAAGATGGTTCATCCGTTTTTCCAATTATTGCAACGGTCCTCTACACTGTAAAAAAAAAAAAAAAAAAAAAAAAAAAAAAAAAAAAAAAATTCAAGAGGTTACTAAAATTTTTTTAGTAAATTTGTATTCCACAGAATTTTTTAGTAACCATTACAAACTTTTTTTTTGCAAGTGAAACAAGCGTTTCTTTTGTAAACTGAAGAAAAGAATTTTTTGTATAACTAACTTAAAAATGTTTCGTATGAGCCACCAAGCAAATTTTAGTAATAGCTCCAAAATTATTTTTAATAACCATTACGTGCACCCGAAGGGCAGGAGGATCCTTCGAACTGCATCCAGACTTCTGAAGCAGCAGATTTTCGGCAAAACTGCAATAGATGGCAGCACCAAACATTGCTAACTGCTCCGTTAGGATTTTCATAATCTCTTTAATAACGAGTACTTACACTACATACATTCGGGGCTTTTTTTTGGCGGCGGCGGCCAGTATCGAACACGGGACCTTTTTGTCTAAAGTCCGTTACTGTAACCACTATGCTATCAAGGCCACACCAAGTGAGCTTTAGTAATAGTTATTAAAAATATAAAACTATTAACTCTCTTCGTTGCTAACTTTTTTCTAGTAATTCTTACAGATTTTCTTGTAACCGACTAAGATTACTAAAAATTTTTTAGTAATTACAAGGATCACTAAAGTTTTTTTAGTAGATCGACCCTTTTTTTTACAGTGTAGCGACGCAAGTTTAAAGATACTGACAAATCAAAATATACTTATAAAGTTGAAACTTTCTTCAAAATGATGAACATTTCTTCAAACGTCATGTTAAGACTAAGTAAGCCACAATATTCATTGATTTTTACAGTTATTTACATTGGATTAATAATAATAATAATAATAATTGACCTCAAAAAGTACAGGAATAAACCTTGATAACGGTAAGAATACCAATAGAGCCCACAATGCTTGAAATTGATATTTAAACACTGATTTAAATTCTGCAATTAATTTCCTATCAAAGAATTTTAGTCATTCTTTTTCTAACATACTTCTGCATGAGAAAAAACTCGAAAAAAAAATTTCTGTGACTGCATCTGAAGTGTTTTTTTGTATACGGCAAGGAATCTTAAATGCAAGGACACAGTTCAAAGAATAATAACAACCATAAAAATTTGCGCAGGTTAATTTTTTGCATGGTATCCTTCTATAGTAAAAAAAAACTAGCCTTAAAAGGAATGACTCCTGGAATGATGCTGATGTGGAAGATTTCCGGAAGTAACGAATCCGGGTTGTCCACTCCTTCCATGAGTCGAATAGACCAATCAGGAAAGGGCTCCGTCTGTGCATCGCCATATGGGTTACCATAAAGAGAGGAAAGGTTACCATCGCCAACAATCGACAAGTTTGTCGCCAACTTGGCGATATATCGCCAAATTTGGCGACCAAAATTAGTTGTCAAAAGTGACGCCAATTTGGCGATAACTGTAATATTTCGCCAAATTTTTAATTTATTTACAACATCAGTCGTTTGATACATCATTTGAGAGGTTTGCAACTGCTTATTCATATTATGGATGTGTTGTGTGTCATCCCCCACTCTGCCCCCCAGGGGGGCACATTTTTAATTTCTTTACAACACCAATTGTGTGACACATCATTTGAAAGGTCTGCAACTGTTTATTCATTTTATGGATGTCTTGTGTGTCACTTCCCCTCTGCCCCCCAGGGGGTCACATTTTTAATTTCTTTACAACACCAGTTGTGTGACACATCATTTGAAAGGTCTGCAACATCTTATTCATATTATGGATGTGTTGTGTGTCATCCCCCACTCTGACCCCCAGGGGGGCACATTTTTAATTTCTTTACAACACCAGTCGTGTGACACATCATTTGAAAGGTCTGCAACTGCTTATTCATATTATGGATGTCTTGAGTGTCACACCCCCGCGCTCTTCCCCGCCAGGGGGGGGGGGGCATTTTTAATTTCTTTAGAACACCAATCGTGTGACACATCATTTGAGAGGTCTGCAACTGCTTATTAATATTATGGATGTCTTGTGTGTCACCTCCCACTCTACCCCCCCAGGGGAAGACATTTTTAATTTCTTTACAACACCAGTCGTGTGACGCATCATTTGAAAGGTCTGCAACTGCTTAATCATATTATGGATGTCTTGTGTTTCACACCCCCTGCCCCCCTGGGGGGCACATTTTACTATTTCACATTTTACTGTTACACATTTTACATTAATTTCTTTACAACACCAGTCGTATGACACATCATTTGAAAGGTATGCAACTGCTTATTCATGTTTTGGATGTCTTGTGTTTCCCCTCCTACTGTGTCCCCCCAGGGGGCACATTTTTAATTTCTTTACATCACCAGTCGGATGACACATCATTTGAAAAGTCTGCAACTGCTTATTCATATTATGGATGTCTGGTGTGTCATCTCCCAGTCTGCACCCCCAGGGGGGGCACATTTTTAATTTCTTTACAACACCAGTCGTATGACACATCATTTGAAAGGTCTGCAACTGCTTATTCATATTATGGATGTCTTGTGTGTCATCCCCCAGTCTGCACCCCCAGGGGGGGGGCACATTTTTAATTTCTTTACAACACCAGTCGTGTGACACATCATTTCAAAGGTCTGCAACTGCTTATTCATAATATGGATGTCTTGTGTGTCACCCCCACTCTGCCCCCCTAGGGGGGGCACATTTTTAATTTCTTTACAACACCAGTCGTGAGACACTTCATTTGAAAGGTCTGCAACTGCTTATTCATATTATGGATGTGTTGTGTGTCATCCTCCCCTCTGCCCCCCCAGGGGTGGCACATTTTTAGTTTCTTTACAACATCAGTCGTGTGACACATAATTTGTAAGGTTTGCAAATGCTTATTCATATTATGGATGTATTTTGTGTCTCCCCATTCTGTCCCCCCCAGGGAGGCACATTTTAAATTTCTTTACAACATCAATTGTGTAACACATCATTTCAAAGGTCTGCAACTGCTTATTCATATTATGGAAGTCTTGTGTGTCACCACCCCACTCTGCCCCCCGGGGGGCACTTTTTAATTTCTTTGCAACACCAATTATGTGACATATCATTTTAAAGGTCTGCAACTGTTTATTCATATTATGGATGTGTTGTGAGTCACCAGCCACTCTGCCTCCCAGGGGGGGCACATTTTTGATTCTTTAGAACACCAGTCGTGTGACACATCATTTGAAAGATCTGCAACTGCTTATTCATATTATGCATGTCTTGTGTGTCACCACCCACTCTGCCCCACAGGGGAGCACATTTTTAATTTCTTTGCAACACCAATTGTGTGACACATCATTTGAAAGGTCTGCAACTGCTAATTCATGTTATGGATGTCTTGTGTGTCACCACCCCACTCTGCCCCCGAGGGGGGTGAACATTTTTTATTTCTTTACAAAACCAGTCATGTGACATATCATTTGAAAGGTCTGCAACTGCTTATTCATTGTATGGATGTCTTGTGTGTTCACGTTTTTCATAGGTGCACCAGATTTGCCGCAATATTTTCTAAAGCCCATTTGGCGAAAATGTCTTTGTGGTATAACACTTGCATATACATTTTTAATTATTTTCTATTATTTTCAAAAGGAACTTACAGTAAATAAAAAAATATATAATTAATAACTTTAGAAAAATAATAACTTATATAATAAAAAAAATGAATATAAATAAACATTTTATTAGTAAAAAAACAATATTACCCAGGCTACTATTTCGGACAAAATAATGCCACTTTCACGCCAATTATGTGACATTTGTGCTCATTTTTCACCAAATTTCCTGTTGTAGATCTTTGAAATTTGGAATGCGTATGAATACCTGGGAGCAATACTGGAATTGGACATTGATTTTTTTTAATTCGACACCTAATTGGTAAAATGAGGGTTATTTTTTAAAGATTTATACAACTTTTTCTGCGCAAGAAAGACACTTACCTATTTTTGTATACAAGAAGAAGTAAATGGTATGTAAAACAATGATATTATCCGTATATAGAATGCTCAAAGCGATATAAGCACTGGGTTTGGCGAGATTTTTTTTATGTCAGTTTGGCGAAAATATCAAACAGGACATTGGTTACCATTGAATCCTGCTTATTCTTGTTCTTCCTCACAATGCATTCATTGTATATAAGTTTTTTTTCCCACTATACATTTCAGCTAATTATTAGATTATCTACTGTATTTAAAATGGATGAAACAGAGATTCATAGAAAAAGAAGATTATGCAATGAACGTCAAAAGAGATGGATGGAGAAACAAAAATTTCAAAATAAAACAATTGAACGTATTAAAATCAGTGATCATATTGAACCTTTGGAAGATCCAAAGCTTCAGGTACATGTAAATAAGAAAGAAAACAAAACAAGAAACTTATTTCATGTTTTGCCTTTAGAAATATCTGGTGTAACATCCACAGATGAAACAAATACTTTTCCACTTTTTAATGAAACCGTTTCTTCTGAGGAAATAACAAAAGAAATGAAGATTCAACAAAAAAGAATATTAAACAATGAATATAAAAAAACATGGAGGGCAAAACTAACTGACAAATCTAAAGAAACAATAATGTACAAGTAGAAGAGTTTAGAACATATCTCAGAATATTTTAGAAAGAAAAAAAAAAGCTCAAGGTAAAAAAACACAGGCTCGGTATGCTGCCAAAAAAGAAAAACATATCTTTCAATCAATCTATTGAAAATCAAAGAGGGGGGGGTTATGCTATGCTTCGACTAATGAGGAGAGGGGTTGTTAAATTTGGTGTGCGTCATTTTTCACTGGCTGGTGTTTTCGGTCGACAACCTAATTAGAGTACATGGAGTCATTCTATAGTAAAAAAAAACTAGCCTTAAAAGGAATGACTCCTGGAATGATGCTGATGTGGAAGATTTCCGGAACTAACGAATACGAGTTGTCCACTCCTTCCATGAGTCGAATAGACCAATCAGGAAAGGGCTCCGTCTATGCATCGCCGTATGGGTTACCATAAAGAGAGGAAAGGTTACCATCGCCAACAATCGCCAAGTTTGTCGCCAACTTGGCGATATATCGCCAAATTTGGCGACCAAAATTAGTTGTCAAAAGTGACGCCAACTTGGCGATAACTGTAATATTTCGCCAAATTTTTAATTTATTTACAACACCAGTCGTTTGATACATCATTTGAGAGGTTTGCAACTGCTTATTCATATAATGGATGTCTTGTGTGTTATCCCCCATTCTGCTCCCCAAGGGGGACACATTTTTAATTTCTTTACAACACCAGTCGTGTTACACAAGAATTGAAAGGTCTGCAACTGCTTCTTCATATTATGGATGTCTTGTGTGTCACCCCCACACTCTGCTCTCCCCAGCGGGGGTCACATTTTTAATTTCTTTACAACACCAGTTGTGTAACACATCATTTGAAAGGTCTGCAACTGCTTATTCATATTATGGATGTCTTGTGTGTCACCCCCACACTCTGCTCTCCCCAGCGGGGGTCACATTTTTAATTTCTTTACAACATCAGTTGTGTGACACATCATTTGAAAGGTCTGCAACTGCTTATTCATATTATGGATATCTTGTGCGTAACCCCCCCTCTGCCCTCAGAGGGGGTGCATTTTGTAATTTCTTTCCAACACCAATTGTGTGACACATCATTTGAAAGGTCTGCAACTGTTTATTCATTTTATGGATGTCTTGTGTGTCACTCCCACTCTGCCCCCCAGGGGGGCACATTTTTAATTTCTTTACAACACCAGTCGTGTGACACATCATTTGAAAGGTCTGCAACTGCTTATTCATACCATGGGGTATTGGCGAGCGCAGCAAGCAGGGGTAGCCAATAATTTGGAACCGCGAAGCGATTACGCGGGGGGTTGGCGAGCATAGCGAGCAGGGGGGCGGGGCCCCCCTAGTCTATATAAAACAATACTCTCAATTTCAAAAGAAAAAATAAACATCGAATTACTTTTATTGAAATAATTTTTTACAGACAGCACCAAACTTAAAAGTCAAATCTGAGACACGGGACGGTATGGAATTTCGCGATATATTTGGATCCCCAGCACCATCCAAAATTTATTTATTTGGTTTGTTTTACAGTCATGTAATGTAATGTTTTCGAATATTAGAAAGAAAAAAATTGGAAACTGCACGTCGGACATAGCAAATGAAGTGCGTTCTTAACTATAACGAAGTATCTTAAATATTACTGTACTTCGGATACAATACAGTATCCGAAATTTTTTGTATGCCCGTGTAAATACTAAATCCTCTATTATACGGGAATTAACTTTAAATCTCAGAAACATAAATCAGTTTCATAAAATGTGAATTATTTTAATATTGCTAAAACGCATTCCAAACAATGTTTCCATCTAAACTGTTATGTAATGGAATACGTTTGTGTGGCCCTGTATATTAACAAAAATTATTCTTTCGACCATGGATTTATAGAATGTGTATTTTAATATATGATTCATAGATGCATATGAATTGTATTATGTTTGAAAGAGTGTAACATCATTAAAATGCACTTGACACTATTTTTTCCCATTGACTGTAATGTAACGGAACACTTTTGATTATCACTGTATTTGAACTATACATTTCATTTTCATAATATTTAAAATGACTCTATAAAATTATGTAATAATTATATATTTAAAATTTCAAACGATTCGGCAGAGTAATTTTTGCGTTGTTGCATGCAGACAGACAGACCGACGGATTGAGAAACGGATATACGTAGGTGTTACTATTTACATAATTACGAACACACCTAAAAAAGCCTCAAGAAAATCTACTAAAATAAAAGTTGTTATTGAGGAACTTAAAAGTCAAAATAATGTGAAAATATTAAGTAACTAAAAAAAATCAGAAAACTTTTAAAGAAATTTAAAGCTCCTTGGGAGTAAATAAATGAATAAAAAAATGTAGAGTGTACAAAAAGTAGAAAATATAAGAGTTGTGAGTTATTTAATAAAAACTTAATCTTTTGTTTCAGCAGCTGTCAAAAAATCACTTATAAAGCGCTCTTCAGGAGTAAAAGCGTCAAAATTAAAAACAAAATGTGACAGAGGTTGATTTTCCGTGACTTCAAGAAGCTGAAGGCTTAAAAAAAAAAAAAAAATAAATAAATAAAAATAAAATAAAAATAAAATCTTGCTCATGTCATGGTAGTGAATAACACCCTGTTATTATAGGAGAGAAGATGACTTGTTCCTTAGCTGTTGTTGAGTCGCTTACCAGCTGATTTAATTACTTCACACTCGGAGATTGGTTAATATTAACGGTGAACGGCTTTCTTCATCTACCAAGCTTTGGAAAAAAATAGTTTCATCCTGTTGACGGGTTCTGAAACTGAAATAATATTTTAGTGCATCTCCTTAAACGAATTTTACATAATTATATGCTGTATACAGCATATAATTATGTAAAATCCGTATATCAGTAGCGCAGTCAGCGGGGAATTTTGAATTATTACTCACAGTATATTAATTCATTTTGAAAACGATTTAATAAAGAATAGTAAAAATTTTGCGATATCGGGGAAGGTGAAACAGTAAATACGGGGACACAGTGGGACACCACTTCAAAATGTACTGATTTTGTATTGTTTCAACCCTAAATACACCAACAAACAGTCATTTGATCGGTACCAAATAAAATATGTCAAACTGAACAGGTAATCAGCATTGATGGGATTCTTGTTTAACATCAACTTCACGCACAGTATAAAATCCGACTTAATTAATAGATTTGCACATTTTAGAAATTTTTTAAAACAGTTTGATAGTTTTTAGAAAATGTCTGTCTGTGAATCGTCTAACACTCTATTTGTGTTTGTGAGCCTATCTGTAAGTTTGTTGTCTGTACGCGTAAAAAGTGCACAGAATATCACGAAAATTTAAATTCAATTAGACCGTGATATAATCTGTTGCTAATTAGTTTTTTGTGTATATCTCCCACACGTGGCACTGCTGGGCAGTATTTTCTACGATTTCCGCAATAGCTGTATCTCAAGAAGTAATGCATGGTTTCCATCAAACTTCAGATTCAGTTAGATGTTGACATATGCTATCTATTACTGATCAGGTTTTGGTGTAATTGCACAACAGGCGTTTCTGTAATGCTGAATTTTTACGATTTTTGCAAAAGTATATGGCTCAAAAGTTAATCCAAGCAATTTAATCGAGAAGCTTAAAGTTTAAAAGAAAATGAAAATAAATAAATAAATAAAAATAAACTCTTGCTCATGTCATGGTAATGGATAACACCCTGTTATTAGAAGAGAAAAGGATTTGTTGTTTAGCTGTTGTTGAATCGCTTACTAGCTGATTTAATTACTTTAGTCTCAGTGATTGGTTAACATCAACTGCGAACGGTTTTCTTCATCTACCAAGCTTCGAGAATAATAGTTTCATCCTGTTGACGGGTTTTGAAACTAAATTAGACTGAAATATTGTTTTAGCGCATCTCCTTAAACGAATTTTGCAAAATTATATGTTGTATATATCAGTAGCTCAGTCAGGGAGGAATTTTGAATAATTACTCAGCATGTTAATTCAATATGAAAATGATTTAATAAATAAATGATCAAGTGCGAGTATTACTCGCGCTCAGAGGCTTCCGTACAATGAACATATATGTTTTTAACTCCTAAGTGACCAGCGACTGGTATACGCGTCACTTAAAATTCTCAGAACCCTACATCATCCTCACCAGTTATTTTTTATTGTATACCTTAATTAATTCGAGCATTTTCGCTATCAAATACAGAAAATTTTCTATTTTGAAAAAACGGTGGTTAAAGATTAAAAATTAAGGAAAGTGCTCTCATAGCGAGGGACTTAACTGTCTTATTAAATGAAAATTGTTGCTGAAAGAATGATAAGACTTTGTAAAAAACTATACAAAGTAGGGTTGGTTATAGTTGTATGTAAGAAAAGTATGAATGAATTTGCTATAAAAGTTCAAAGAGATACGAAGGCTAAATAGTGTGAAATATTGCTTTTCTGTGTATAACTCTTTTTTTTTTTTTTAATCTTATCTTTATTAATTTATAAGAAACTTAACTCGGTACTGAGAATAAAAGGTAGTGCATATTTAAACATAATTTGGCATTTCATAAAACTAAATTCAGCTTAGTAATAACTTTAAGGAGCTGAAGGCTTAAAAAGTAAAAAAATAATAAAATAAAATAAAATCTTGTTCATGTCATGGTAGTGAATAACACATTCTTATTAGGAGAGAAAATTACTTGTAGCTTAGTTGCTGTTGAGTCGCTTACCAACTGATTTAATTATTTCACTTGGTTAATATGAACGATGGGCGGCTTTCTTCATCTACCAAGCTTTGAAAAAGTTTTATCCTGTTTTATCCTGTTGACGGATTCTGAAACTTAATTAGACTGAAATAATGTTTTGGCGCATCTCCTTAAACGAGTTTTGCATAATTATATGCTATATCAGTAGCTCAGCCAGTGAGGAATTTTAAATTATTACTTAGCACGTTAATTCATTTTGAAAATTATTTAATAAAGAATCATAAAAATGTTGCAATATCATGGAAAGTGAAGCATAGTAAACACGATGGATGACATAGTAGGACATCCCTTAAAAATGTTCTAATTCTAAATTGTTTTAACTCTAAATATATACCAACAAGCAGTCATTTGATCAGTATCAAATAAAAATAAGTCAAGCAGTACAAGTAATCAGCATTGATGGAATTTCTAGTTAACATCAACTTCACTCTTAGTATAAAATTCGACTCATTGATTTGCACATTTTAGAAATTTTTTACCAGAATTTGATAATTTTTAGAAAATGCCTGTTGCATGAGTCTTATCTAGCGCATTGTTTGTGAGCCTGTCTGTAAGTCTGTTGTCTGTATGTAACGAAAAATGCAAGTAATTTTGCAAATTTTAGATTCAGTTAGACCGTGATATAATCTGGTACTGATTAGTTTCTTGTGTATATCGCCCAGCAGGTGGCATTGCTGTATTGCATTTCCTATGATTTCCGCAATAGCTCTATCTCAAGAAATAATGCATGGTTTTCCATCGAACTTCAGATTCAGTTAGATGTTGAATATGATATCTATTACTGATCAGGTTTTGGTGTAAATCGCACAACAGGTTTCTCTGTTATGCTGAATTTTTCACGATTTTCGCAAAAGCATATGTCTCAAAAGCTAATAAAAACAATTTAATCAAACTTTATATTTTGTTTAGTTTTCACATAAATAGATCCTTATCACTTGGGTATACATTGAACAATATGTGTCCATTTTATACTCGCTGTGTTGGAAGTTTTAGTTTGAGAACATATAAGAAAATGGGTTCCAAAATTCAATGATTTGTTTGGAACAATACAATACTCATAATACACCCAATTCAACGAACCTGTATGCCTATACATTCCTCATAATGAACATAGATTGTCATTGAATTTTGATAGTAATGGCGAATTTGGAAATATAAGCGTGTATGAGATAGAAGAAAGTTTTCTCATTGGCACATCTGACTAGTTTTAACCCATTATCTATTGAATTATGAATCTGTGAAAATTTTATATTCTAAAGCATGTTTCGCGAATTGTTTAAGCTATATCAGAAGAGTTACATAAACATTTAATAAATTTTAAGAACGATTTTAGAAGGATTGAAGGATTTAGAATGATTAATTAAATTTGAATTTATAGGGACTTTCTCCAATATTTCCATTTAAATCTTTTATTTAAAATTTGTCTTAGTATTTTGTAAAATTAGGAAATGTGCGAATACGATGTGTTAACAATATAAGTATAAAAATATTTCCGAATTGAAAAATCACCCATCCCCACCTCTAACGCAAAAAAGTGATAAAAAAAAAATTCTTTTTAAAAATATTTTTGTCTTGTATAACCAATAATGTTTTTGGAAAAAGATAAAAATAGTCTAGCTATGACTCATTCTAAACTGTATTAAAAATATTCGATGTACTAAATGAATTTTATAATAAGTTATTTAATGGTACTTATAAGTATCGTCAATAGATGTAGGTCTAATATGTTATAACTTAATAGCGGTATCAGACGTACCCTTTTCGCAGAACCTTTTCCCCCAACTCAACATTACAGTCAGCAAAAAGTTGCGTGACCTTGATATAGGGGAGTATCTGTTCGCTATTCTTGCTTACCGAACGTTTCCCGTATTGCACAGGAAATGTTGGTCATTCATTCAGTGCTGATCAACTGACCAATAGGAGCGGAACGAGAAATTAAATAACAACGCGAGAAGTTTGTAAAACTTGTTTACCGAACACGCAGCAAAATGAACGATCGTGTTTTGTAAAATGTTTGCCGAAAAATCTTTCTCCGTGTGATACAGCTATAAGCCTTGAAGGAAAACGGTTCTTGATAATTATCTTATTTGCATATTAATCCTAAGCTATCTGGATTAGGCATCATGATAAGATATTTTACTTGGCCTTCTCTTTCATAACTTTTAAATTATTATTTTTAAATAACTGTTATATGTCTGCCGATTCTATAGCGTTAATTGCAATAGAGATGAAATATAAATCACAATACTCAGCAGAAACAATCGTTAAACACTTTTATGTTCAACAAAATATTTTAGAGACAAACATAACAAACAGTCTTAACATTAATATTATAATTCATATTATTTTGTTAATCTTGCATGTATAAATTCAATTATGTAGGTAAAATGTTTACTTGAGAATAGATAGCATTCTAAATATCGGTATTCCGATTAATATATATATATATATTAATTTGCTTAAAACTTCTCGAAAACGTCCCCGAAAATTGATGATAGCAAAATGAACTTTCTTTTTTTAAATTCTTTAAATTTAGAAAATAAAAAAAATAAATTTAAATTCTTTAAATTTAGAAGTTTCTGTGGTTTCCAAAGATAAAAAAAAAAAATGCTTTTTGTAAGCATGTATAATTCGAAAGAGGTTAGAATATATTTTAATTGGTGGTTATATTATGTTTTCGTAAATTAAGAAACTTTTTTTATATACACATTGTACATAATACAAGCCTGCAATGCTTGTTGTGCTTGACAAATGTTTTAAATGCGTCTGTAACAAATGCGAAGCCTTAATAACTGTCAAAATAAAAGAGGCCTTCGATACAAACTCCATGAAGAATACACAAAGAAAAACGGGAGGCAGAGCATGAGTTGCCCAAAGAATATTTCACACATATGGAATAAAATTGTAAGGATTTTAATTACACACTATTTTATACGTTTAGCTCTAAAAACGCATAGTACAAGCCAAAAGATGAATAAATTACCGTGAAAAGAAAAAAAAAAATTACGTCGTCGCAACATATCGACTTTTCAAATATTTAAATATTTACTATTTGCGAAAAATCTTAATACGATGATAAAAAATAAATATAAATATAATTATGACATTTCCGGATTTAATGTGAAAAAGGTATTTAAGAATGAATTATCCAAAGCTAAAAATCAAAGCCATCACACTAGAAGTGCGTTATTTTATTTTACTTTTCATCTTTAAAATTTATGATTTGGGGAAAAAATGCTGACGTGATGATTAAAAATAAAGGTTATTTTCTGGATTCACCGCTATAAAATATATAAGAAGCAATTATCAAAAGCTGAAAAACATAACCCAACTCAAATTTTGCAGGCTATCATATTAGTAAAAAAATACAGTTGATGACACACGGATTCAATTGCAAACGTCTTCATGATCTTTCCTTTGTGAAATTAACAGCTTCTTCTTCCTTATTTTTATGAACAGTTCGCACATAGTAAATGCATTCGCGCCCTTTTCAAAATTTATGCTCTATTCTTAACGCCTTGTTTGCTTCTGTGGTAAACTTGTTTATAACGTCTTCTTTATTTTACGACACTTTTATTCACGCAGCAGCCCCTTCGTTCTCAATGAAAAATCTCGCACATACCATTTTATATTCCCGTAATCAAGATAGTCGTTTACCGAATATAACAAACGTAGGTGTTTTATGATGAGCTTTATCAGGTGCCGCGTCGTATTTTATCAGAGAAAGTATAATTTCGTAATATTTCTTAATTCTTTTGCTGCGCCTTCATTAAAAAATGCAAATATTTGATAATCTCCTTTTTTTACTATGTGTTCCTTGCTTTTACTTGCTGAAAATATGTATAGATGCTTTTGTATTCTTTAGAAAAATTTAATTGCCTATGTGATATAAGCAGTTTTGATTTTTTTTGTATTCATTTAAAAATAAATGTCGACAGTGATGTTGTATTATTCGTTTCAATATACTATTACATAGGAAAATGTCAAAAGTATTGTATACATTGTTACGATTCTTTTCTGTTCTGTTTAAAAAGTAGTGTGAGAATCATCTTGATGCTAAAAATTGTAAAGATAATTAATATACTACTTAGAAATATATTAAGAGCGTTCTTAAATCAAAAAGGACAACTTTGTGACACATGCTTTAATTTATTTTTGTTCGGAAAGGCATGAAAATAGCAGGTGTTATTATTCAGAAACTGTCTAATTGCACTCATTTTTCTGCTTTTTAAAAAATACAATAGGTTTTTCATAACAAGCCTTCAAAGTTGACACTTTTGAGTACATTTCCGGAGGAAAGCAGAAAAACCAGTCGAAAAGAAAGAGAAAAATGGGTGATCACGTCATCGAAATAGCTTAGAACTGGATAGGTAATTTAATTATCACAAAAAGGAAAATTCAGTTCGATTCAAAATCGCTTCCATAGTCAGGCATTCCAATTTCATATCTTTCTGTTAAAAAATGAATTTGTAAATGTGTCAAAACGTTTTCCGCCTGTTGAGCGGAGCAGTTGAGAACACCCTGAAATGCATAGAATACTTTCGAAATCCTAGCATACTCGTATAATACAAGCGAATCGCGTGTGTTTGTAAATTCTATCTGAAAAATGGCTCAACCAATTTTGACTAAATTTTTTATCCTACGATTTTGGTACAAGAAGACCATTGGGATAGGTCACATGTTCGAGGAAATTCGATTAGTGGTTCATTTTGGGGTTATTATGAACCAATATTTTTCAATGGTATTGGGAATAAGGTTCAAATAGTTATTAAGTTAAAAGCGGTTTTAATTTTATGCCGTGGTCCTGAATTCAATTGCTGGCTTTGGATAATGTTTCACTCCAACTGAGTTTATTGTATTTATTGTATGTATGTCTGTATAATAGTTATTAAGTTGTTGAACAGTTAATTAGCAGTAAATGAAGTCACTAAATTGGTAACATTTCACCAAATTTGGCGATATTTTATGAAATATTGGCAAGAAATCGACATTTATGCAAAGAAACACTTTCAAGATTATCAATGCCAAATACATGCTTGGTGAGAAATGAAATAATGTCGCCGATTTTGGTGATGCATCGTTATAAACCAATTATATGGAAGTGACAACAAAAAAGAAAAAAAAAAATTGGTTGCCTGTAAAGTCGGTATACGGGCGAAAGTTTTACGTGACAACGACTTTGAGTTGTAAAATAATTTTAATGTGAATATTCATTCGTATAGTAGGAAGAAGGATGAAATAATAGTAACAATTTAAAACATTTATTTATACAAAGAATTATATTTAAAACATTAATTTATACAAAGAATTTCGCACTGAATTTCATATTAACAAAATTTTATTTTTACCTTTACACATACATACGTATTTATATACAAATATACATACAATAACTTGCAATACACTGTGTTTGTTAAACACATTTTACTTCATGTTTATTGATGTCAAATGTTGAATTTTGTAAACAGCATATTAAAGAATTTTTCAATGAGCAGAATATAACTAAAGTAAAATGGCTTTCACTAATCACATATCATTAGTTTTCCATAATATACCACCGAATTACGAAATAAACTACACTTATTTTCTTTGTACTTTATACTAATAACTAATACATAACGTATTTCGTCTTAGTTTGATACTATCTAAAATTCCTATTAAGCACCGCCCCTTCCTTGCAGCGAATTCACATTCACGTTCAGAAAATGGTCCCACAAGTGACCGGAAAAAGTTAAGAGAAAAGTGAGCGCGTATCGTGAGCGGAGCGTAACGTAACGTAACGCAGTTTCTTGAAGTGTCTCCCGGCAAACCAATTTACAAGACGTTGTCACGTCAAAAGGAAAAGAAAGAAAAGTAAAGAAACTGCTAATTATGAGACATCAATTACTTACTACTTGAAATGCAATCTGTTTATAGAAAAAAAAAAACTGTTCGGTTATAGATTATTTTTTATAATAATATCTGTAAATATTGATTTTTTTTCTGAAAAACTAATTCGAAATGTATCGAAAATTTCGCATTGTTGAGCGTGAATAAATATTTTTTCGAGACCCCCCTTAAGAAAAACACAAAGTGCCAAGCCACCCATACAAGTCGTTTTACATAACACAAAAATATTTTTAATAAAAAAAAAACCTGTTATTATAACAAATTAAACTGATTAATTTTTTATTACTGAGTATTTTTTTTTAATCACCGCTGAAAATTTCAAAATGAACCCAAATATTATTTTACTTTTTTCATACGATTTGTCATGCATTCTTCATGAATATGTTTTCAAATCTGCCATCATGATTATAATTTCGTCTCCAGTTAGTATTATAATCTTATTATTTATATCATAACAACAATAATAAATTAATTAACAAATAAATAAAATTATTATTTTTTAAAAATGATATTTCTACTTCCCTGTATTTGTCAGTTGAATATGTCAGTAAGTATATCATTTTTACATTACTAATTTTACCGTCATATTACTAATTGTAAAAAATAAATAAATAAATAAATAAAAAAAAAATAAAATAAAATAAAAAAAATAAAAAAATTATAGAAAAAAAAACACGTTCAAACTAAATGACAGCAGAACTTTATTTAAGGTTTAAACCGATATAAAATTTATACAGAAAGATCACAATTAAATTATCATACTTTTAAGAAGGGTTACGAACCTAACCTTCAGCAACAGTTATTTTTTTATTCGTATGTATAAGAAACCACAAAAAAGGATTTATGGAGTAAAAATATCAAGAAATATAAACGTAAATCCAGTCTGTCACGTGCCAACCACAGAAAACAAGAGATTTGTGTAAGTTTGAGACGACCTCCTCGTCCTCTGCCGTCAAGCCAAAGGGCAACGGTATTACATATCGGCAAAAATGCTAATAAATGTGACATTTCGCATCTAAAACGTTTTATAAACGGTATTGGGTTTAGTTGAAATAAAGAATAAAAGTAAAACAAAATTTCCATACGTTTCATGTGATACGGTTCCATGTGAGAAGGTCACTGTTGCCAAATCTAGAGGATTTTTTATTCAGAGATTTCTAGGTCTCACCAAAAAGTTTAAAAAATGTTACAAAAATTCTAATTATACTTTTCAGATACTACTCAATGTGAATTTTAAAAATTTCCATTCATTTAATTTATTCATTTGTAAAATATAGTCATTCCACGCATAACATTAGATGATTTCTTATTTTAAAATTTCTGGTTTAAATTCGGAAAAAAAAGAAGGATTGAATCTTTCTAACTGAGCGAAAAAATGCCCAAGCCGGGAATCGAACACAGATCCAATACTGGTCCAATATTCTACGGTTTAAACTGCCTGGGTTGACAGCCGGCGAGCATATTTAGCTTAGATAATCTTATTGGTAAAAATGACCTAAGATACTTAGACTCCACAATGGCAACCTTTTCGTAGGCCGACATGTCTGCCTTCCGTCACGTGACGGAGGGCAGATTTAGCGCGCCAAACCGGTTTTTCTCCCGCCAGCTTGTAGTTTCGCTTCTATGTTTACATTTATTTTACTGCGAGAATGAAATCTGAAAGTTGCCAATAAAGCGATCACTGCCAAAAAACAGCATCTTTTCGCCAAAGTTGTTGGATTCGAAACCATGCGGAGATAACAATGAGATGTGTCGTCTACGTATATTAGAAAGTCAATGATTGGTAATAACATCTGGTCTGAATTTTGACAGCTCAACAGAATAAACTACAGGTAAAATAACTCCATGTAAACGATGGGTACGTAGATAAACTATTATTTTAACACAATCAAATTGATTGGTAAAGTTATTGTAGGATTTGAACATTCCCGGCAGAGTGAAAAAATATCCAAGTAAGGAATCTAACCCATATCCTTGGCTTATCGCGCCAATGCTCTATCTTTTAAGATACCTGGTTAGACAAACAGGCAATCTTCGAATTACCTACGTACACATCCTTTTACGAAGTTCCTTTACCTGAGCTTATTCGTTTGAGTTGTCCATACGCAACAGATGTTAATACCAATTACGGTTAACTGAGCGAAATATGTTCGCCAGTTGTCTGCCCAGGTAGCTTAAAAGGTAGAAAAGCCAAGGATCTGGTTTGATTCCCGCCTTGGACATTTTTTCACTCAGTTGGAAACATTCAATTTGTATAATAATTTTACCCATCAGTTGGATTGCACATTAAGAACTGATGGCAAAATATTTATCATGTTTGTATTGTAATAAAAGACAAACTATGGAAAAGTTTCTGTCACCTCCTTTCATTCTTATCAAGTGTCACATTCAAAATATCCCTTGCACAAACATTTACTCTCTTTAATTTCCCAAGAAAGTAAATTTAAACCCCCATATATTGGACAAACTTTTCTTTGATTAGATTCTATTCTTTTTATTGTGTCACGAGCAATCCTTATAATATGTATTATTTCTAAATAAAAAATTCACTGTTATACACGGTTTATATACTTTCTCCGAAATGTGTATTTTTTCATAGATTCTTGTGCATTGAGCACTTGAAAACTGCTGTAAAATATCAGTCACATCTAGATTAAAAAATATTTATTAAATTCTTAAATGATTTTATACATGAAATATGAAAAGAAAAAAAATTTAGAAAAGACTGATTTTACTCTTCTTTTTATAATTTTCTTGGTCTGCTTCTTTTAAAATAGGCCAGCAGTAGTCCCTTAACATATTTTTGATCCAAAAACACTTGTTTCTGTGTACACTGTAAAAATAAAAGTGCCGATCTACTAAAAAAAACTTTAGTGATCCTTGTAATTACTAAAAAATTTTTAGAAATCTTAGCCGATTACAAGAAAATCTGTAAGAATTACTAGAAAAAAGTTAGCAACGAATAGAGTTAATAATTTTATATTTTAAATAGCTATTACTAAAACTCACTTGGTGTGGGCTTCATAGCATAGTGGTTATAGTAACGGACTCCAGGCTAAAAGGTCCCGGGTTCGATACTGGCCACTGCCAATACACCCGCATGTATATAGTGTAACTATTCGTTAATAAAGGGATTATGAATATCCTGACGGAGCAGTAGCAATATTTGGTGCTGCTATCTATTGCGGTTTTGCCGAAAATCTTACGCTCCAGAAGTCTGGATGCAGATCGAAGGAAGCTCCTGCCCTTCGAGCCCACGTAATGGTTATTAAAAATAATTTTGGAGCTATTACTAAAATTTGCTTGGTAGCTCATACTAAAAATTTTTAGGTTAATTATACAAAAAATTCTTTTGTTCAGTTTACAAAAGAAATGCTTGTTTCGCTTGCAAAAAAAAGTTTGTAATGGTTACTAAAAAATTCTGTGGAATACAAATTTACTAAAAAAATTTTAGTAACCTCTTGAATTTTTTTTTACAGTGTACAAAAAGTTTAAGGTCTTGGTGAAAACGTTCACCATGCTCGTAATTAACGCAATTTAGGTGTAAATGGAGAAAATGTATCTTCAGAGACATGTTCACACCCATTGCATGATAGTTTTTTAACAAAGCAGTAATTTTTTCATAATTTTTATCTTTATATTTTCCTAAAAATCCAAGAACGACCATTTTTATCCCACGGATATTGTGAGACAATGGCTTTGTCCCATTCTGCCCATTTCCCAATGTGCCTCCTTCTCCTGTACAAAATTTTCTGTTTCTCTTTTTTAACTTTAAAAGTTACATTTGAAAAAAATCTTTACGTGACAATGAAAAATGAAGATCAATTTCGGATTCAGCGGTACAGAAAACATAAGAATTAATTATCAAAAACTAAAAACATGATATAAGCCAACTTTTGCATGCTACTGTAATCTAATAAAAATTTTAAAATATGTATCGTTTTGTAAAGAATTGAGGCTGTTAATTTTCATCATTTTACTTATCAAAAATTCTGTTTTTGTTTTTCTTCTTACATGTTTGTTACAAATTGTATATTTTGCATCATTGTGTCAAACTGATTAAAGATTTAAAATTTATACTGCAACATTACTTTTATCCTCAACCATTTTTAATAAATCTGACAAAATTATTTTTCTAACATGTCTGTGAATGACCTCTAATTTACAACCAAAAATATGCTCCAACTTTAGTTATTCTTCGGTCAATTTTAATCGTAGAATAATGGGACTTTTTTTTTCTTACTTTAGTGTTTTTTAGCCTTTGTTTTGTCGCAGCATGTCCCTAACAGGATTTTGCGCCATTAAACCTTAACCATCCAACCAACCAACCAACTTTTTTTTTGTCTTATTTTTTAGTGTAGCAAGAAAATTTTAATAAATACAACTTATAGGACCGTAGAACCGGATAAAAATTTAAATTTCGTAAATTTTTTTTTTTTTTTTTACGAATATTTTTATTGAGCCAAATCATTTGTTACATATTTCTTGATTCATTTAGAACATTTTTGTTGGAACCACATGTCTATGACTAACGATTTAGGAATTAGCCATTAGACACCGTTGAGAGTGGACACCCTGTATATGAAGAAAATAAAAAACGTAACGTGATTAGTTTTTTTTTTTTTTTTTTTTTTTTTTTTAAATATTGTTTTTCATTAATAAGAGGTAGTATAATAAGAAAATAGGTGTTTCATTAAAATATATAAGTATGTAAAAAAAAAATTGAAATTTGTAAACAGTGGTTTTTTTTTTTTTTTTTTTTTTTTTTTTTTTTTTTTAAGGAAACGACAAAGGAGTGCCTGGTTTCACAATCTGATATCGAATTTAGTTCCCTGGTTAATAGAAAATCTGCTTCCATTGCTAATGGATCCTCACACATTTTCGCGATGCTATCGCGTCCGCAGATGTTAAACAACCAGCGACCTGTCCCTTCGTAATTGTTGTCAAATCGTTAACACCTCGATGTAAGTGAAGATGGCTAACGAATTGTCGCCCCCGGGCGACATATTGCTGAGACAATAGGGAGCTTCCCACGCCCACAGTTAAATTGACACTGCCAGCTGTCTTTGGAAAATATTAAATAGTGATAGAAAAAATACACAGTTTTCATCATCTTTTTTCGCGTAAGATTGATGATGCGTCAACATCATCTCTCGCTTTTTTAATCATACGTTTTAGTAGTGTCTTGGATAATCTCTCTCTTTTGTTGTCGGTAATTATCGTGAAGACGTTATACAATTCGAGGCTTAGTCACTGTTGAAAAACTGACTCTTTTTTGTTCCTCCAACTTCTTGGATATGTCATGTTTCTTATAATATAAAGGGTGATATTAAAACTTATTCTAATTTAGAAAAGTAGATTTAAATAGTAGAATGCAAACAAGTGTAAAATCCATTATATCATTTTAAATATTAAATTACTTTAATATAATTTGAGAGGTTAACCTTTTTAAACTATAACTGTCTTGTTTGGCATATAAAGGGTAATGTGTGCATATAAACTTTTTGAAGACTAACGCAAAACATTTTGTTGTATGTTATCTTTTTTTAATTTCCTCAGTTATATTGCATTTATTTGATTATATTCGAGAGTCGCGATAGAATGCGAATTAATTGTGTTACTTGATCCTTAACTTCAATTTCAAGTATAAATTGAATCATTTGACTATCGAAATAATAATAATAATAATAAAATAAAAATAAAAAAATAAAAAAATAAAAAAGTTGTTGCAATTAATAATAATTTTTCATATAGTAGCTGTAGTTGTAGTTCCCTACAAAAATAAATAAATAAATAAATAAAATTGGTTTTTTGACCACTGATATGGGGAATTTTATTTACTGTCGGTAAATCACCTTGAAAGTCTTAATTACGAGAGAAACGCTGGCTATTTTTTCTTCAGCAGTTTTAATATGTTGCGTTTTTTAACATTTGAAAGATGATGTTGAAAAAAATTTTAAAACCACTATTTCATTTTGAAGATTAAATTAATGTTATTTGTGTAGAAAGTGATAGTGGTAAGTGTGTAGTGTGATAATGGGTATAATAGTATCAACTGTAAAATATTTAACCAATACTTAACCAACATAGTGAAATGCTTTATCAATGTCATATGTTTTTACACAATGGTTAAAATTTAAATTAGGTGTAATTGTCAATGTAAAAAAACTCTTAATGCGTTTCAATGTTTTAACGCTGATTATACGAATTATGTCTCCAGGGCCGGCGCTAGAGATTTTGCCGCCTGAGGCGAGCATTATTTTGCCGCCCCTATGACGTAACTGTTTCACCACTATTCAAAAAATTTTTAGAATAGTAAATTAACATGCTATTTATCATTTATCCTGAAAATAAATATACAGTAGAACCATCCAATCCAAAATTCCGATTAATCCGAACCAATTTTATTTTCGCAAATTTTACTTCAACAGATTAACTGAAAAGATTAACTTACAAGATTTTCAGAATTATAGGATAAATGTCGGAAAAACATGTAGAAGTTATTTTTTTTTTATTTATTTAAATGGCAGTAAAGCATGTTTTTTTTTTTTTTTCTTTAATCAACTTGAATAAAAAAAAAATTACTCAGTTTTGAAAAAAATACAACATATATACACGAATATAAAATGAAAACGTAACACATAAAAGGTTTACTCGTAGAAGCCACCTTTAAATAATCCGAATACCAGTTTGTTTGCCATTGCCAATCACTATAAAAATACAGTAGAGAGCTGATTATCCAGACTGGTAGGGAGCGAGATCGAGGCCGATCCGATAGATAGAAAATTCAGATAGTTGGACAATTTAAAAAAACGGCTATGGCAGTTTTTTAAAGTAGCTTTCCTTCAAGTTTTTTCAAGCTTAGTGTAGTGCATATTTTGTAGTAGTGCACATTTTAGCACACTGCAATAGACGTATTTAGAACTCATTTTTAAAAAAATTTTCTAAAAAAATTGGTATAAATTTATACATAGATACTGTTACATGTATATACATAGACTGTACAGTGTATACATTTACAAAATATATCGTGATAGGGAAAAAAATTTCTTGATTGTCTTCTGCTAGAAAAGAGAGATTTTCATGAGGACTTGCGCATTGGAAATGAAACTTATTTGGTTCTAGTTAATTATATGCATTGTTTGCTCTCTTTGCATTTGTTAGTGGTATTATTTCAAAATTAGGAAATAATTATTTAACTGTTAACTTTTGTTACATCCAGCCGAATTTATCCTATCGCACCTAAAGAACCAAATGCGCCACTTTAAAAAATTTGGAGAAGGCGGAAAAAAATGTATGATCGTTGATCGGCCGGGTAATTGGACAATCCCGTTAAGCGACGTCCGGATGTTCGATGCTCTACTCTATTTTCTAAAATATATTTAATTAAGATGATAAATATTTATTTTTCCTTTCAACAGTTTGATTTCGCAAATTATTTATAGAATTTTTATTTTCTTTCCTCATCGTCGATGTGGTGACTGAGCTATTTAAATGGGTTGTTACGTAATTTCTCATTCCGAAGCTCCATTGAATTATTATAAACAACAGGAGTGATTAAACAAGGAATACTATTTTTTTCCATAATCGTGCCGGACTATCCGGTATTCCGGTTTAAAGGACGTTTACTGAATTCTTAAAACTTACTTTTTTTTTAGCGCGCATCTTTTTAATTTCTATTTTTATCGTGATTTCGAGAAATCCGAATTTTTTTGTAATTTTGTATAGAAAATGAGCTCCCCTCCCCCCTATTATTCACTTCTAGCTACGGACCTGGGTTCTAATGTATATCAATTTAATTTACATTTTTAAAATGATCAAATTACTTATAATTTTTTGCATCTTATTAAAAATAACGACTAGCTTGAAATGAATTCACAAAAATTATCATCCTAACAATATTAATAAAAATTAAGAATAAAACTGACTTCTAAAAAACTCAATCTTCCTTGAAGAATTAAATAAATTAACGTTACAAATATTACATAGAATCTCAATTACACCTGGCAAAAAAATTAGATTTAAAATAAGCATTTATTGCGCCATATTATGTGAAAATTACAAAAGTCAAATTACGTATAAAGTTTGTACATAGAAAATAAGGATATCATTAACACATAAATTTTTATATCATATTAGCCATAATAAAATACCACTTTAAATAATATTTAAAAGAAAGTAACTATGAAAAATAGAAAAATATTTCAAAATCAACTTGTATAGATATTTTTTTTTTCAAAATCATTTATTATGACATAGTATAAAATGCTCTTTATCAAAATAGTTTATTATGTATTTCTAATAAAAATAATTGCACTTTCATCTGCTAGAATAATTTATATTTAATACCAGTTTTCGATCCAAAACTGATTAAAAAAGGAAACACACAAAAAGAAACTGCACATGAAATTTTTGCTTAAATTAGAAATTATAATATGATCAAATATTTAGAGGATATTAGTGATATTTATAAAAAACACAACTATCAACAGTGAAATAAATATGATATAGTACAAAATACTCTTTATCAAAATAGTTTATTATATGTTCCTAATAAAAATAATTGCACTCTCATCTGCTTGAATAATTTAAATTTAATACTCGTTTTTCATCCAAAAGTGATTAAAAAAAATGAAACGCACAAAAAGAAACTGCACATGAAATTCTTGCTTAAATTAGAAATTATGATACGATGAAATATTTACAGGATATTTACAAAAAACACAACTATCAACAGTGAAATAAATATGATATAGTATAAAATACTCTTTATCAAAATAGTTTATTATATATTCCTAATAAAAATAATTGCACTTTCATCTGCTTGAATAATTTAAATTTAATACTCGTTTTCGATTCAAAAGTTTCGATCATAACCATTTCTCTTCGTGACAGCAGGGCGTAGCTAAGGGGGCACTATGGGCGGTTCAGCCCCCTCTAAAATATTTTGAGCCCCCCCCCCCCCCTGAAAAACATTCCAAGGTCACTAAATGAATTTTTGTTCCAATAAATTCAAATGAAATTTTGCTCAAAAATCTAATTTAGTTTTGAGATCCTTTCACAGTTTTGCAAAATTATTAAATTGTTTCTAAAATAAGTGTTTCAACACTCCCTAATCCAATTTGTACATATGAAGCTAACATAATGTTGACACTGCAGCTTCACTAGCTGACACAATTTAAAATATTTGTTTCAAAATAAATTTGTTTTCATGTATAATTTGAATTTAGATATTTATTTCACAGTTTAAATAGTCATAATAGCAGTTCAATGATGATGTTATACATTAAACTAGATGACAATTAATAAATTCTTAATTATCCGGAAATTTTGATTATCTGATGCAAGTTCAGTCCAATCATGCTGGATAATCAAGGTTCTATTATATGGGTCATTTTCAAAAAACTTTTACATGTGGAAAATTTTTCACAAATAATTTTTTTTTTAATACAATTTATAAAAATATTAGATGATACTAAAATATTTCTTGTATATAAAACTGAAAACAGCAGTTCACTTTTTGATTTGGAACGTCAAATAAAAAATAAAGTATGAACTGGCAACAGTAAAATGTTCTCTGTTACCTACAGTTAAAAATTTTTATTTAAAAAAATAAAACACCTAAAACAGTAAATATCACATTTTCTTTAATTACATGATTGCAACTTTCAGAAAGGCAAAGGTTTAGCTTGGTGAAGCTAACATAATGTTTTGGCACCAGCTATACACTCAACATTTTTATCATCGTATACTTTTCTTAAAATAAAATTAACTTATTAGGACAGTTTATAATAAACACAGTCCTACAATGTGAATATGCACTAATTTATCTTTCTGCGTCAGAAAGAGAGAAAAAAAATTATAAGCTTCCCGTACACTCTCTTAAGCCCCCCTATCGTTCACTTCTAGCTACGGCCCTGCGTGACAGGTGTCATAAAATTAAAAAGTGTAAAAAACGCAAACTTTATTAAATACATTTGTCACTTATTTTGAAACTTTAATTTTAACAATTAAATAACATAAAATAAAATTGCACATTTATTTTGGCAAAGGGGATCTGGAAAACATATGTGAAAAAAAATGTATCTAACAGTACTGCATAACCCTTTCTGTATTCGAAGAATGAAGCAATATGCTATTTTGAGAATGTATGTCTTTTTCACACAAAAAATCTCAATATGTTTATATAATATATATTTTACAAAGAAAAAAAAAAAAGAGAGAGAGAGAGAAATAGAAGAAACAAACGACCATGGTAATAATAAATTTGGCGCCCCTTCAATTTTCTGCGCCCGTGGCGACTGCCCCTTTCGCCCCTCGTTTCGCACGGCTCTGCGTAAATAGGAGCTGATTTACGTGGGACTCCTGGCAACATTAATAACATGTTAATGAAATATGTTTTAAAGAATACTTTTTTTAAATGAACTGCAATCATCATCTGAAATTAAAAGAAAAAATAACATAATATATACCTGAAGTATGACTTTCTTCGTTATTACTATTAGCACAACGTCTTTTTAACCATGCTGTCCAAAATCTGGTCCTTTACAATCAATTAATGAAAAGAATTGCACCATCGAATGATAGACAACACATATAAAATAAAGAAATACTAAACAGATGACGCAGCACCATTGAGAAAATGCTTTGGTTTATGTTTGGCGCCATCTGCCCTTTGTGAATTCTGCTGATTTCAGTATGACTTCATTTTTGAAAAGAAAAAAAAAAAAAAAAAAAAAAAAAAAAAAAGAATGGATTTGGTTGTTATTGTAGTTTATGTCTTAGTGTCGATTTAATTCATGTTTTACAATGACGTTCGTAAAGGCTTCTGCTATTACTAGGTTGTAATTATATAAAATGCACTCTATATTTTTATTAAAAAAAAAGAAAAAAAACTTTTTATTTATTTATTTATTTAAATATTTTTTTTAGTTTAGACAAACAAAATAATAATGGATTATATGTTCAATATATATGCCAGGCAAATGCCGCCCTTTTAGCGTGCGCCCTGAGGCGACCGCCTCACTTGCCTCACGTCTGGCGCCGGCCCTGTATGTCTCACTGGAAATATAAAGGTGCTGATGAAAATCTTTTCTTCGATTTGTGAACAATCCTTTGTTACTTAAAATTCGCAATTCGTCAACATAATTTTTACAAGTGACGCTCTCTTTCTCTTGTAATTGTATGTTTTAGTAGGTCCTTGGACAATCTCACTGTTTTGTTGTCGCTAATCAAGCACACAAAACTTAGTCACTAGTGAAACGCTTGCTCTTTTTCTTTCTACTCTTTGACTATCACATGTTTGTCACAATCTAAAAAAAGAAAATTATTTTATATTAATAATAGTGTTTTAATAATACGATTCAAGAAAGATGTTAAAACCATTAATTTATTCCAATTATTTAATTTGTGTTGTTTACGTATTTTTTGTTCACGTGAAAAGATAATGAACGATAATATCTGAGTGATTTATTTTTAGTAAAATTAAAATAAAAACTGAAGTTATTAGTTTTTTAAATAATTTCAATTTGTAAAAGCATTATTAGCATTATAAGCAGTTTAAAATTTGCGAAATACGTGTGTAAAATATCTGTTAACAGTATTTAAAATGTGTGCAATACACATGGGGAATTATTTTTATTTTTACTTATGCTTTTCATAGCTTCACACATATTTTTAGATGTATTATGAATGTGTAATATAAAAGCACAGTCATATTTCATAATTGCAGTAAATGATAATGCACACACAAAAATCTCTCTTTCTATCATAGATATACAGTGGACTTTCGTTGATGCGTTTCCACATAAGAGTACCGTCGATTAAAGCAGACAATTCAATTCCTTCATAATACTATAATTAATGTTACGTACATCAGTTAATGGCCTCCGAACAGAAAAATGCCTTCTACTACAGAAAATGGCCTCCACACTAACGAGAGTTCAATGAATATGGATTTTCTATAGGGAATAATTTCAATTACCATATAAAGATATGTTTTCGAAATAGCACAGAACAAAATCTTCTTCCCAACAATCA
The DNA here is from genome assembly GCA_964019185.1 of Maratus speculifer. Lineage (NCBI taxonomy): Eukaryota > Metazoa > Arthropoda > Arachnida > Araneae > Salticidae > Maratus > Maratus speculifer. Next base: position 114,412,707 of record OZ025294.1, read on the forward strand.
TTATTATCTTGCTTTAAGTATAAGAAAATAATTCTTCGATACATACCAAAGTAGCAATAAAACATTTATAGAATTTGCAAATGCTTCTCCCTTATAACTTTTCTTGGCAACTCAACTCTAACCTGTTGTAATGAAATTACTTATCTGCTGTACCTAGATTAAATTAAATTATTATTCTACAGTTTTTAACGATTTTTTACTCCTGTATGACAGAGTTATTTAATGATCTGGCATTTTATTCAATTTTTAGTGTTTTTAATTTTTGTATCATTTCAGGTAAATCACAAAAGTTGGTTTAAATCACACTTTATAAACACATTCATGTTCAAAATTAAAAGAATTTGCAAATTTTGATTGCATTTCATGAAAAGTATTGAACGAAACGTAAAAGTAGTTCTTCGGAACAAATATGCATGTCTTAAGTCTCGGAATGTGCGTACATGTGTGTTATGGGCCGAGAGGATAAAGAAATAGGTTTTATAAAACAGTGAGGCAACTCTCATGCTCTGTTCGCTCGCACGGCTTATCGAATTTCCTAATTTTTTATTTTACTTTATTTTGTATTTATTTATTTATTTATTATTTTGCAACATTCGGGGAAATTCAAAAGCAAACAGTAAAAGTGAGTAACCACGAAAGTTTATATGATGATATGAGGTGACGAATTGCGGAGAGAACGGAAACAGTGCGCTTTCAAAAAAAGATTCTTTGGCACTTCTCCTGAAACGTCATGCGTCATGTCCAACTCATAGAAACAATTTAAGGACACTGTATCCACAGAAAGAAAAGTTTTGGAAGGTCGTCGTAAAACTGCGATGGTTAACGAAGATAGCTAGTTGTCCATTAGAGTGATGGGTAACAGTAATGCAACAGCTTCTCAGATCTCTCATGACCTTTATGCAGTGGTGACCATCCTCCCAAACCAAATGACGCAAATCCCCCCCTTCCCCCCAAAAAAATCATACTTTGACATTGATCCCCCTTCCTAAACAGAATATCAATTGTAAAATATATTCTACTTATAATCTACTACACATTCAAAAGATTCGAGTTGAGCATAGTGGAATGAGTTCATATTGCCCTTATCTTGAAGAAAACGCAGGAACATTTCTGAAAATTCAATGTTGAAAAAATTTAAAAGCGATATTAAAAGAATCAAGATTTAAAAAGATAGCGAGTTGAGTATAGCAGAAGTTAAATGCTGAAAAAAATTAATAGTGATATTAAAAACTAAAAGATTTTTTTAACAGTAAAAAAATGGAAATATTAAGAATTTAAAAATCCCCCCTCCTAAAATGTACTTTTTCTCAAATTCTCCCCCAAAATTAAATTGCATGATGCATCTTGCGTCATCATACCCCTCTCATGGGAACCCCTGCCTTTGTGAGATTACAGTTTCAATGATTACTGTTTGAAGAAGGCTACATAATAGATTTTTGTTTGTAACAAGACCTGCTGCTTGCATCTCACTCCCTTCTGCACGCTGAAGCAGTTTAGCATAGTGCAGGAATCATCGACTTTGGACCCCGATGAATGAGTAACCGCCCCATCGACTGATGAGTCTAATTTCAGATTAAACACTAATTCTCGAAGTAATCTGGAGAAAGCATGGGTTAGGCTATCTGTTTTTCAACTTTTGAGAAAGAGACCATTATAGTATTGGAGGTTTGATGGTATGGGCAGGTATCAAATTGGACTAGCGCACACACCTTCCTGTGTTTTGAGAAAGTTGACTGACGTGAGATATAGGAATGATATCTTGGTAACCTTAGTATTCTAATCACCTTTCTTAGACTTGTAATTGATCCTTATTTCCTTTTAATGGACTACGGTGATCGCCCAGATAGAGTTCATCTGATCGACTAATTTTTGAATGTGAAGATATCCACTTGATACATTAGTCAACCAGATATACAGACTTAAAACCTTTAGAGAATATCTAGAACCACTGAGGAGGACAATTGGAACTCGCTTTCCACCTTCCAGAACCACCCAGGACTTAAAAACAACGCTGCTGCAAAAGTGAACTAATTGCCACACAGTTAAAAATTTTGCTCTAGTTTGAACCAAATTTTGGTGCTCAGTAGCTGCCACCATGAGATGGTGAAATCTCGTACCAACATTTGGAGCTTCCTATTTCAACCTCGTTCAACTATTGTAACTATGCTTCAACAGGAGCTCCAAATATTGGTTCAAGATTCCACTATCTTACAGTGGTAGCTACTGAGCACGAAAATTTGGTTCAAACTAGGACAATATTTTTAACAGTGCACAGAGGCGCATAAACTGCATGATTTCTAGCATGAATTCACGTTCTGAGAGTTCTATAGCTGTAAGAACAGACCTTATCACTGATTAACCCATTTTTTGGTTCAATATTGTAACCTTTTTTATACCTTCTGACGCTGATGCATCTTACACATGATCATGCGTTTTTATTATACCTAATGAAAGGTTATTCTTTTGCATTATATCAATCTTTATATATATACCTAATTTTATCAAAATCTGTTTAATAGTTCTGGATATAATTTTAAAAATCTGAAAATTCTCTTAATTTTGAACATGAGTGTACAATGAACTCATCTTTGTGCGAAATTCCAGGGGAGGGCATTTTATCCCTGCAACCGAAGACCGCATAAGACATGTAAACTTTTTAAAAGCGTCAAAAAATATCTCTCTTCAATACAATTGAATCCAGTTTTTGGCAGAAATTAAATAGATTATGAATTTAAGGTTGAAGTAAACTACTTTTCTTTAATTTAGTAATTTCATTTTAAAGGTGAGCTATACAGACATTTTTTACTATAAAAGAATAAATAATCCCAGACAAAAGAAACATGGAAAAGAAATCGCTGTATTAGCTCTCAGAAATACTTTCTTCAATTCACAAAAATTATGCTACTGGAATATTTCCATTATTTGATGAATCTCCGTTTCTTTTTTCGGCCCCACCAGTGGCCGAGAGGTTCTGAACTCAAACTGATAGACGGTAGGTGCTGGGTTCGAACCCAATCGCGACCGTCGGCCTAACCGTTCGAAGTTTTCCGTGGTTTTCTTCGAACCTTGCGTAAATACGGGTTAGGTTCCCTTAGAAAGACCCCCCCACGGAGGGCATCCCACCCCATAGGGCCTATATCCCATAGCGTAGATAATTGGCCGACATACATACATACAAACAAACCGTTTCTTTTTTCTCCGTTACAGAAAAACAAAATATTCGTCAACTGAAAAAATGGAGGATTAAAAAAAGGCTTTTACCTTGGAGTCAAACTAGATATTTTATTGTTATGAGTCAAATATCTTAATCGTTTGGCTACAGTTGTTCGCCCAGTGCGCATTTTAAAATAAATATATCAGGTTTCATTTAGATGGGAACTGTTAGATTAATTTCTTTAAGAATCCGCGAATTATGAAGTCAATTTTAGAAATATTTAGTCGCTTGTGGTTGTGGTTTTAACACTTTAATGTTAATGTAGGATACAAATAAGAGTTATAACCATTTTTAAGTAGATTGTTAAATGTAAAGTATAATATTATATCTTTATTAGAGAAGAACATAAAGGTTGTTTTCTTTTTCTTTTTTTCTTTCTTTTTTTATTTATTTATTTATTTATTTATTATTATTTTTTTAATAGAATTGTTTTTTATCCATTTAATATTTTCATTTTAAGTAATATATTTATTTTAAATGTACTCATTTAGAACATATATTAAGTGTGACGTTTTTTTATTTAAAAAAAAAGTGAGTACTTATAAATGAATGAGAAAATTAGTTGTTATTTATTTTAAAATCAAAAAACCATTTAAAAAATTTAAATTAGAAAACTCAATTTATAAAATTCAACTATATTTAACTGTATTCAATTTTAAAAAAGAAATTGTAATTACTGTTGAATGAATGGGAAGTGTAATTGGTATTTATTTTTAAATTCGGAAACATTTATTTTCAGAAAATAAATTTAAAAATATTATCAAATATTTTGAAATGTTTTTTGTCATTTTTTAAAGTAATTTACGCATAGTGTAATTTTAACAGTTATTTTCTTTTTAAATTAAATTAGAAATCTTAATTTCTAGAATTTTTGGTTATTCGTTTAAAAAAAAAAAAAATTCTGATTTTAGTATTAACCACTCAACTGATCAATATATTTGAAAAAACTTTCAAATAAAGTCTATTTTTTACGTCTTTTACAGAATTTCTAATATTTTATCACAGGTTTTTCAAAACAGAAATTTTTGCCTTATTGAATCAGAAAAATGCTCGGATTAAATAATGCAAAATGTGCAATAAAATAAATATAAAATATATAACGGAATGAAATTTTCGCCTTGCTTTTAACATAAAATGTATAACATGAATTTTAAAAATGTTCAAGATTACTTAAAAGGTGATTAAAATAATCAAGTATAGATGTTAATAGTTAATTTTATTTAAAAAATCTTAGTTCTTTCAAACCTTTAATCAGGTTCTTCCCCAGAGAATATTTTTTTTATAAATACAAATGTATGATTCCGTTTTGAAATTGAACGAGACTCGTGGCTTGAAGATTGAATTAGTAGTATTTTAGGTGAACGGTAAAAAAATATTCAATTGATGTACCATAAAATTTAATGAGTGTGTAATGATGCCCTATCGCATAATATACCGAGTTTATGGTTTAACATCCTAAAAATAAAATTATGACAATTTGAGAAAATGACGTATTAAATTTTATGGTACAGCAATTAAATATTTTTTTTTACCGTTCACCTAAAATACTACTAATTCAGTCTTCAAGCCACGAGTCTCATTCATTTTCAAAACGGAATCATATAATTGTATTTATAAAAGAAAATATTCTCTGAGGAAGAACCTGATTAAAGGTTTGAAAGTACTAAGATGTTTTTAAATAAAATTAATTATTAACATCTATAGTCTATTATTTTAATCGCCATTTGAGTAAATTTGAACATTTTTAAAGTTCGTATTATACATTTTATGTACAATAAAAATTTATTGGTGAGAATAATAAACCATGACTGCCAAAAACACATTGACCGTATGATGTAGACAAATCAGGGAAGCGGTTAATAGAGCCAAGACGCATACATGTGTTCTACTAATGGATGGAATAAACCTTTCTTTTTTAGACATTCGAAATAATTAAACGTGTTCCTATAGGAACATGTTGTTAAAAAGTGAAGAATAATTTATTGTAAAAAGACGAGGTTTTCTGACAGTGTACATAATTTAACTTTAGGGGGGCTCAGGACTTGACCGATACAGAAAAAGATGTAAACAGAGCTCTCGCTTCGAGTCCATATAAAAATAGACGTATTCAATGTAATTCATTTAAACTTTCTGATATTTTCAAGGAGTGTTTGCAGTCTTATAAAATTATAAATGAAGTATTTCAATGTAATATAATAAGAAATGTAGCAAAGTTTATATAACACAATTAAAAAAAATATATATATGTGTTATATATCCACCCGCAAGATATCATAACGTTGAATTGACATAAAACCTATTTTTTGCTTTAAAATGATCAGAAAACTTTACTCTAGAGAATGAATTAAGGATATAACTATAACTAAAAAAAAAAAGACATTTTATAAAAAAAACTCTGAAATTTGAAAAATTAACCCCCCCTCCCCTAAAAAATGCAATTTTTTTTTCATTAAAAATACTCGAAATATTAAACTATCTAAAATACATTAATTCATTTTATAGATATAATGATGTTATATGCTTGAAAAAAGAAAATTAAGCCTTTCCATCAGATAGATTTTTTTAAATATTACGTATAGTCGTCCAAAATCAAGTTTTGAGAAAATGCGACATAAAGTTCAAATTATATGGGTGCGGCTTTGAAAGTGTTGACACATAAATTCTTTTAACTCCGTTAAAAATGCAAATATTTTTATGCGGTTTTTTGCACTGAGTTCAGAATGAATTGAATAATCAGAATAGATCATAAAAAATCGATTTTTTGAAAAGTTTTCAACCCCTGAGCCCTTTAAAGGCAATCTCAATCTCTTTTGGACTGTTTGAACAACTCTATGCGTTCGCAAAGCAAAAAATATTAATTTAGAGAAATAATCTGGTTAAAATTAATTCATGCTTAAAAAACAATTGAACTTTACTTTTTATGTTCTCTATTAAACTGATGAAATACGTTTTCAAATGTTTAAGAACATTATCATAGGAAATATCTTCAGTCATTGCGCATAAACTGTGACCGGAAGTGTATTGAATTTTGCATACATAAGTTCATAAACCAATTCTTTATTTTATATCTTGTATTCAAACAGTAACTAATCTACATTGTTCCAACTTAAACGATCCAACCTATATGAATACTATGTATTACTGTAAAAAATAACGTACTTTTTTTACTTCTGATCAACTAACAACCCATCACTTTGTTAAAGACTGGTGATTATCAAAAACGTTTTACAGCTATTATGCTAACAATAAGAGAACAATAGCTTACACAGCTACAGTGTTGTATTAAGCTGAAGGGTGCAGTTAAAATTTTATGTTTCATTATATTGTCTTTAAAATGTAAGCATATCAAATACATAGCTTTTAAAGGTACTCCTGCTATTATTTAACTTTAATATGATATTTATAATCTTTTTATATCTTTTCACACTCTTTAAATGATCTGCAATAACAATTGAAATGGCATAATGAAGCAAACGAATAGATAGGTCATTTGATATGCTGTCTCTATAAATCAGATACTAAAATAGATGTTTATGTTTAAATGACGGTTTTATAAAGCAATGATAAAGATAAAATAATAAGTTGTACAAGTAGCTTCCGTAAGCTAGTTTTGGTGTTCAAAACTCGTGATATAAATGTACAGAACAACGAAAATGTACTATGGCGTAAATGCATTGAATACAGCCTGCAGAAACACGGGGAAAGTGTATGTCTAAAGAAGTATTTTTTCATTTTTAGGGTTTCATTCACCTGACGAAACTCTCATCAGGTCTTTGTCCTCTGTCTGTCTGTCCGTCACCGAGTCCATATACAAAAAAGTCAAAGACTTCAAATTTTGTATGCTTACAGCTGAATACTGGTGTCATATTACAAATCATAAAACTTTAAAAAAATCTACAATTTTAATTAAATTAATTTTTTCACTGTCATCCGTTCATTTTTAAATTTTAAAACAGACCATTAGTTAGAATGTTTTACGTGTAAACATCATATCTCGGAGGTAGATTATCTCGCTAGTAAACAGGAGATTCTTACCAGAGAACCTTCCCAGGTGTAAGTTGTGTATTTGGACGAGTGTGGTATCTAAAGAAAGATCTCGTCATATACGCTAAAAAGTACAATAGAACTACCCGTCCGAATCCAACTGTTTTCGAGATAAATAAATAAATTGACAAGCAGGTATATAAATTATTCGCAAGTCAAGCCAGCCTAAGAAAACATTCTATTTTACACACTATATATACATATAGTTTATCCAATACGTCACGCCATACATTTGCCAAAAAAAAAAAAAAAAAATGCATAAAACAAAGTGCTGGAAATAATAAAAACAGATGGGAAACTTTCCGAATGCAGACATATGCGAAAACTTCGTAGAATGCGAAATGTCTGTCTGAAAGAGGAGAAATAACTGGCAATTTGCGAGTGTAAAAGATTTTGCTCGTAGGTCGGAAAAAGGCATTGGCAGAAGGATTAAAAATAATGCAAAGAAATTTTCAACTTGCAAACAATTCATATACCTTCCTGTCAATGTATTTATTTATTCATTCATACTTCAAGTGCTGATAACTCGAAAACAGTTGTATTCGGACGGGTAGTTCTTCTGCACTTTTCAACGTACAATCGTCTCAAAAGGATCAACACCTTTTACAGAATTTTAAATCTTTTAATACCTGTTTTTTAAAGCAGAGATTTTTGCCTAATTGAATCACAAAAATGTTCTAATTAAATAAGTCAAAATTTACTGCAAAAATTTTACGATTAACAATTTAGGTTTGTTGATACATGACGAGATCTTTCTTTTGATACTACACTCGTCCAAATCCACAACTTACACCTGGGAATGTTCCTTAATTAGTTCAAAGCCCGATGCTGTAAGTTAACATTTTCATTTTAAGATACATTTAAGTAAAAGAAATTTCGTACCTTTTGCCAATTTAAGGGTTTATATTATTAGGGTTTCGTTAATCTGACATTCGTAATATTTTCTAGAATTCAATTTTCTTTCTATATTTGAAAAACTATTGTGATTTATTAACCCTCTGAGGATGAACGACTGGCATGTGTGCCGCATAAAGCGTTTAGAATTCTTGATTATTCTCACCAGTAAATTTTTGCAGTAAATTTTGACTTATTTAATTAGACAATTTTCGTGATTCAATTAGGAAAAAATCTCTGCTTTAAAAAACAGGTATTAAAAGATTTAAAATTCTGCAAAAGGTGTTGATCCTGAAGATGTTAAAGGTGCATCATTTTAAATTTCGTTTAAATATTTTTTTTTCGTTTTTAGTAATTTAAAATTTTATTTATATCTTAGCTAGTTTTTTTTAGTTTCGGATTTTCAAAAATTTAGAATTTTGGATATAGTATTTAAATAACTTGATTTGAACATTTTTAATTTGATTAAAAGAAATAACTTCCTTTTATAATTGCTTTAAAATTCGATTTGTTGGTTCTACTATCTATGTAAGAATTTAATAATTATAAAATAACAATTTAGATTTATTAATTGAAGGATAAGTTGTTTTGAAATAAATATTAAACGAAATCATCTGTGCAATCTGCGGTCACATTTATTCATTTATATTTTACGATTCAAGCATGTTCTTGCACAGTAAATAAGCTTCCTAAGACAGAATCGATAAGGACCTAAAAAAAATTGTTTTAAACAGTTTCCTGTTATAACTTAAATAATAACTCTTTAAACATTTCTTCTTAAAAAAAAAAGCTTTTTAAAATTACTGATATACCACTCTTGTAAGATCCTCACTTGGCAGAATGCCAAGCCGATTTCATTCAGACTTGGGGGACAATAGCCTATGAGGTCGAGATTGTCTTCTATGTATTCATGGAAATGATATTAAATATTGTTTTCTATTTTTTGTTCTGAGTTGAATATTATTTTAAATTAAATAGATTATACTCCTTCTATCAGTTCTCGGAATAACGTTTTCAAAGTATATATTTTCTCCTACATTTTTGTGAATTTTAATAAAAGCATATGTTTTGTAATTTATATTTATGGCTAAAACGCAGTTTTAACGATTGCTTGGCATCTGACTTGGCGGCTATACGAGAAATTCGCCAATTCTAAAAACATAAATATTCAGGGCGCATGTATGTCATATACTCACTAGGATTTACTTTGCGCCAAAATGATGTTATTTTTACTACTATGGTAACCCTGATTTTGTTGTTTATTTTTTGTAAACTGTTTATTTACCTTAATTTTTCTTTTTTTAAAATTATATAAAATATTTTTTGTTCTATAGTTAATAGTTTTTAAAATTTAATATATTTAAAAATTGTTTTATTTATCGTTATTTTTAATTTTTTTTTAAATAATAGAAAACAATTTTAAAATGTATATTTAACCAGTATTCGAAAAAGAGGTTTTCGCCAAATTGACGTTGGAAAAGAATTGTACCAAACTTTGTACGTATATGATATCTGCGCCATATTCATATCCAATGCATGCAAATAATACAGGGTGTTTTAAAATAACGTGGACAAATTGATATGACAAATCAGGCATACGACAAGGATAAAAAATCCCATAGGAACATAGGACCGCAAACCCCCTGCTGAGTCACAAATACAGGATGTTACATCCTAACTTAATTTGGGTTGACGATAATAAATTTCAGAAAAATGAAATAAATTATAATAAAACATTTAATAGACATTCTCACCTTTGTTTTAAATGTGATAACACCTATTAAAAGTGCTAGAAGTTTGCTTTATGCGCACCAGCAATGCGCACTTGGCACCTCACATTTTGAACTGATCACCAGTTTATAGGGTATCATCGATTGCTTGAGCAATATGTTTTTCCAGATCTTTTCGTAACGTTATCACATTTCGTACAAAATTAGGTACATATCGTTCCATTTTCATTACGATGTTATTATTTTCCTGGAAATTATTACTTTCAAACAGGTTGTAGCTAGAAAGAAACACCCTGTATTTGTGACTCAATAAGTAGTTTGCGACCCTATGTTCCTATGTGACTTTTTATCCTTGTCGTATGCCTGATTTGTCATATCAATTTGTCCACGTTATTTTGAAACACCCTGTATAAATAAATAATGTACACAATAATGCAAAAATAATTTTTAAAAATGCTAATCTGGCAAGTTTTAAAATCACGCCATGCAGCCGTTAATTAAAAAAAATAAGTTAGGCTATATTGCGAGGGAAAAAGTTATTAAGCTAAGTTTAATAATCATACCTTTAAATCATCTTTTTTATTATATTGTCTTTTTATAACTTATTTTAGTGTAACAGAATTACAATGTAATATTTAAAAACAGATAATTCAGTTACAGAAACAAAAAGGTATTCGCCAAAAGAAAAAAAAAAAAAAAAAAAAAAAATTCGACATATCTAGGATGTTTAAAAACCAAACTCATCTCGAGATGGTACGAACTTTCCCATTTTCGACATAGACTCGCTCTTTTCGCCCATGCGCAGTTCTGTCCAGGTTTCTATCAAACGTGGTTCATCAGTAGGTAAGGTGAATTCTCTTACTTTGATTGGTCTGAAAATTATTTTTTTCTATCACTTCCCGTCTTGGCAAGTACAATTGCACGATATTTTTTCATCAGAAATATCATTATTTTCTCTTATGAAAATTTCAAAAACAAATTAAAATACTTCTATTCAGATACAATTTCTTTCCATAAAGTGAAATAAATATCGCAGAAAGTTAAGTTAAATAAATTAACATTAAATGGATTTAAGTAGAAAATTCTGGTGTAAATTATCTAAAAATTTTCAGTTTATTAATTCTCTTAATCAAGCTCTTATTTAAAAAACATTATTTTGAAATTCCGACAAAATATGATGTTTTGATAGTTGTATTTTTTAATTGCCTTGTTATTTTTTTTTATGTTGAAGTAAATCATATTTAATGAATAATCTGCAATTTTGAAGCCCTGAAAAATTTTCCTCTTTTCTATAGAAAATGTCAAAGTTTAAGATTGTGAATGCCATTTTTCATGAAAAGTGAAATGCTGGTATATTTGAAACACTATATTTCTCGCAAGCAACAAAATCCCAAAATTCTTTTGACATTAACTGTTACTGTAACCTTACCTACTTATTAAAATTTATTTGTTTCCATGGGGCATTGTTACTTTACATTGTTATGTTGCCACAAAGTACAGTCAAAATGACGTTTTTGTCCATTTTCCGCACTTAATATCTTATTTAAGCAATAGTACCCCAAACTTTTCCTTATAGAATATGGAAGTGCACTACTAGGTCAAGCTAAATAATATAGTACTGCGAGGATATATTGTTGCTGTTAGTAGATATAACCTGTTAAATATTCAAAATTTTCAAAATCTTCAACATTTAAAGCAGAGTTATTTCAAAAAAGCGACACAGTTGAGTAAAAATATATATATATATATATTACGCAGTAGTTGCATATATGTACAAAAACATGGAAAAGAAAAAGAAGTGAGGTCTCGTGATATTTTAAGCAAAAAAATTAAAAAATTTAGAAGAAAAGCAATGTCCATTATCACATTTTTCCCCTAAGAGAAAATGAAACATCCTATTTCTCTTTCGGAAAGGGCAATAAAAGAGTATATTTCATTTTCTCATAGGGAAAAAACACAGAAAGAGGAGCAAGAAATGGGATTTTTCATTTTCTGATAGGGAAGAAATGTAATCATCGACATTGTTTATTTGAAAATTTTGTCATTTTTAAAAATAAAAATATCACTAGCCGCTTCTTTTTGTTTTCCATATTTTTGTAAATATATTCACCTATTGCGTGATATATTTTGTTTTATTTAACTGTGGCGCTTATTTGAAATAATATTACTTTAAATGTTGCAGATTTTGAAAATTTTGCGTTTTTAAGGGTGTATTCGAAAAAATGCTTTTCCACCTTCAACAGTTCGAAATTTTCCGATACAATTTCAGACATATTTTTTAAAGTAGAATCATGAAACTTGCTGAGGTGATTTTTGAAGAGATGTATAAGGTGTCATGTGATGTCTTTTCATGCTCAATTCATTAAAATTTGATTTATAAACAATTACCTTCTTAATATGACCCTTTTTTTCGTTCACAGATCTCCCACTTCCGAAAAATCAGTTCAAATTGCCATTTTTGATTACTTTTTTCCCAATATTTTCTGCATTTATCAAAGAATCGCCAATCACGGCACCTTGTGTACTTTCTAAATAAGACAATTTCCCAGTTTGATGCATTTGAGAGGAAAAATAAATTCAAAAATAAATCGGAAAATAGATCGAAATACACCCTTAACAGGTTATATCTGCTAACAGCGACAATATCTCGTTACAGTACTATATTATTTTGCTTGTCCTAGTAGTACACCTTCATATTCTAAAAGAAAAAGTTTGGGGGTACTATTGCTTAAATAAGATATTAAGTGCGGAAAGTGGACAAAAACGTCATTTTGACTGTATTTTGTGGCAACATAACAATGTAAAGTAACAACGCCCCATGGAAACAAATAAATTTTAATAAGTAGGTATGGTTATACTAACAGTTTATGCCAAAAGAATTTTGGGATGTTGTTGCTTGCAAGAGATATAGTGCTCTAAATATACCAGCATTTCACTTTTCACGAAAAATGGCATTCACAATCTTTTACTTTGATATTTTCTATAGAAAAGAGGAAATTTTTTAGGGCTTCAAAATTACAGATTATTCATAAAATATGATCTACCTCAACGTATAAAAAATCAAGCAAATAAAAAAATACAACTATCACACTTTGTCAGATTTTCGAAATAAGGGCTTTTAAACAACTCAAAAACAATTTTCGCTCCAAATTTGCCCATAAAAGAGGAAATTTTAAGCTATTCTCTGTGGAACGAATTTTTTTATATTTTATTTATTTATTTATTTTATTTATTTATTTATGATTTTATTTATATATTTATTTAGTGTGTGTCTGAAACAATGGATTTTTTTATATGGAGACTTTATTATTATTTTTTTAACCCATAAGTTGTTGAAATATAGAGTTTTTGTGTATAAAGCAAAACTACACAAGTGTTCATTTACAAAATTGTTATATTTATGTTATCCATCATGCTTTTTTGAAGCTAGTCATAATCAGAATAGCCTATATTAGAAATAGATACTTCAGAAAATTTAAAAATGCCACATTGTATCTAAAATATCAATCACAAGTTGTCATCTTTATCTAAGTTTTGCTTATCGCATACAAAAGATTTCATTTTTATTGTATGGTATAGAACTGTCTATTGTCCCAAATTCAAAAACCTATATCCATCAAGATATTTAGAAATTTCATCAGCAATAAAACATTGGTCAACAGCATCTTTTTTTACTTTTTTAAAAGATAAACATATTTTGTATACACATAAAGAAAAAAAATGCAAAGCTAATTTCGTAAGTAGTTGTAGACAGAAACCGTTAAAATCACAGTTTTGCGTGTTATTTGACAGATTTACGTTCGCAATTGAATGGTTTGTTTTTTATAACTGCAAATGGCAGCAGTTGCAAATTTTACCAATAATCGCTGGGAAGAGTTGATTTAATGGCAAAAACAAATTGGTAAAACGATATTCGTGCATGCCATTTTTCGTTTATTTTGTGATATAAAACAACCCATTAATAAAAATAATGCAATATTACAGTCAGTCATTCTTTGGTTTTACGAAATAAAAAGGATGGTAATTATGTTAATTTGAAACGTTACATTATTTTTTCCAGATCAAAGGAGAAGTCTTATTGCTGTAAATGTTGAAAGAAATTAAGTTAAATTTTGTTTTATCATTGATTTTTAATAGTGTGAATGGACTACAATACACACAATTGTTGTAAGATTAGTATTTTTAAGGAGATAATGAAAGTTTAAAATTTTCTTCGAGTATGGTAATTTAAAAGTTTGATTTATACAAATATTTAAATTTTAAAAAGACTTTTAAAAAAAATCACCATGATGGTATCGGCCCCCACTTTCTGTTCCTGAAAATTGTATTACGTGTGGCACATGTGGCAAATGGTTGTCGACAGTAAATTGAAAAAAAAAAAAAAATAAAGTAGATTAATCATAAGATCATATTAACCCTTTCAAAGTAGTAGGGTATGGGTGCACAACCTGTGGCCCGAGGGCCACCAAAATTACCACTATTTTCATGGTGAATAATATTTTTTATTAAAAGAAAAATCTTTGCTATTAAATGAATTAAACGTCACTTTTTTAATATTGCGGTGACAACAATTTTCTTGCAAAAAGGTTGTGCATCACTATAGCTGGAAATATACTTCCCCCACTAAATTTTATTTCTTAACTGCGGAAACTGTACCAGAATATTTGAACAAAAGAAAAAAAAATAAACAAGAAACAAAGCATTTATTCCTATTAAAAAAAAAAAAAAATCGTAAATTTTGGTGATAGTCAATCATTTCAACATTTTAGTAACAAAGTTATGTTTCACATGGATGATTGTAAGCATGAAGAACTGCAATTTGGTGCTAAACTGAAATCTGTCAACGAAAAGACAATACTGTTTAACCACGCTTATGAAAATTCCTGTTGAAAGTATGCTAAGCCGATTCCATTCACATTGTAAGGAGAATAACCTCTGCAACTAAGATATCTTCTCTGTATCCAAAGAAACTGTGTTTAATATTGTTATCTATTTTCTGTTCTGGGCCAAATTTTATTTAAATTAAATGGATCGTGTACCTTCTATTAGTTTCGGATTAGGTTTTTCAAAAGTATGTATATACAATTTCTTCATTTTTGGGGATTTTAATAAAATCATGTTTATCTTATTTATATTTTACATTTATATTTTAGGGTTAAACCGGAGATTTAACGACTTTTTAACATCTGACTTGGCGGCTATGCGATAAATTCGCCAATTCTATTAATTTAAATATTCGGATGCAATGTAAACAATAAACATTAATAATATAAACATTAAAAAAATCGGTAATTTGGCAATTTTTTAAAATCACACCAAGCAGTCGCTAATCCTCTACAGTCGTTCGTTCTAAAAAGATTAAGTTACGCTATACTGCATGAGGGAACGAGTTTAGTTTAATAGTCATATCTTTAAATCATCTCTTTTACTACATTTATGTCTTTTTATAACAAAATTGAATATAAATATAAATAAATAAGGAAAAAAATAAATGGATAAATAGAAAAACGGGATACAAATGTAAACAAGGCAGGACAGGAAAAAAAAGGAGAGGAAAAAACCCTAATAAAATGTTTGATAACAAAATTAATAAATATTTGGATTTCTATAAAGGTAACAAGGCGTTAATGGCACAAAATCATCAATATGAAAACAAACTGAAGATTAAATGGAAATAATACATGAGTAATGAGCATAACGCTGTATAAATTCCGGTATTAATTGGCTTCGGGACATAAAAATCTTCAAATTTTCTAAAAAAAAAAAGGTTATTGCATTAAAAATTTCTGTATTTTTTATGCTTAAAATGATGTTTAAATCATGTTTCTATTTTAATTAAAAAAGGAAATATTGATTTATAATTTTTTTTCAAAATTTAGCTTTCAAGCAACGGTTGGTTGTCTTCTTGTAAAAATGCGTTTTTCTTCATGATATTTTTTTTTTTTTTTTTATACAATTTTTTTGGATTTAAATTGTTATAACTCAAGAACTATTAAATATAATTGCTTCAAACTTCGAATACCTCTTTTCTGATTGTTTTAATTTAATTTTGATTCAGCAAATTAAAAAATATATATATATTTACTTTTGAAAATACGTCTTTTTTTAAATAAAAGCTACGTCATTTTTTTTTTCATTTTCAAATTTTTACTTTAAATATTTTTATTTTTTTTAACTTAATATATATTTTTAAAAATGATAAATCAACTTTAAAATTTAAACATTTCTGTTTATTGAAATGTAAAAAAAAAAAAAAAATAAATTTTACAAATAATATTTTGAGTTATAACGATTTTAAATTAATCACTTTTTTGATAAATTTTAAATAAAAAAAAATATGTTAAGCTCTAGCATGTTATTTGGTTTACAAATGTTATTGTTAACCATCACAAAAAAAATTTAAAAATTAAACTCAAAAAATAAAAATTATTTTAAAATTGTCCCGGACCCCCTTAAGAGAATTAAAAGGAATGACGAAGAAATGCATGATATTTTGCATGTTTTTCTATTGCTCTTTATATTCTGGCATTTTTAATGGTACTTTATATCAAATAACAGGCATCCTTTGTTTGATTCTATATAGCTTTGTTTCGGCTGCTCATCTCTTTTTCATTCGTTTTAATTCTCTTTTTAAAACTTATTTTAATAAAAATAGAATTACATTAAAATATTTAAAACATGTCATTGACTGACAGAAAAAAAAGGCGACATATGTGGCTGTTTAAGTGTGTATTCGAAAAAATGCTTTTACACCTTTAACTGCTCAAAATTTTCTGATACAATTTTAAACTCATTTTTAAAAGTAGAAACAGGGAACTTGCTGAGGTTATTTTTGATGAGATGTATAAGGTACCGTGTGATGTCATTTCGCGCTCAATTCATTAGAATTTGATTTATGAACAATTAATTTCTCAGTATGACCCTTTTTTTTTTTTTCGTTCTCAGATCTCCCGCTTCGGAAAAATTGGTTCAAAAAGCGAACTTTGATTGCATTTTTTGCAATATTTTCTGCATTTATAAAAAAATCGATAATCACGCCACCATATATACTTTCTAAATAAGACAATTTGCCAATTTGATGCATTTGAGAGCAAAAAAAAATTTAAAAATAAATCGGAAAATAAGCAGTTTGAATCGAAATACACCCTTAATGAACAAACTCATCCCAATGTGGTACAGATTCCTTATTTTTGACATGGATTAACCCTTTTTGCCATGTGCAGTTCGTTCCAGGTTTCTATCAAACGTGGTACATCAATGTTTATATTTTATATTAAATTTAAAATTAAGCTAAGTTGAACGATATGTTGAATAAAACAAGTTGGAAATTGCACGTGAACGTAGCAAATGAGGTGCGTTCGTACGATAACGAAGTTTTAAAAATATTCAGATCTTGATGTTATAGTAAATAGTACTTAGGATACAGTATAGTAGTCTAAATCTTTTTTGTGTTCCTGTAAATATGCAGGAAGTAATTTTTATTACACCTTAGCAACGTATATCTTATTCATAAAATGTGAAATAGTTGAATATAATTAAAACACGCCCCAAACAATGTTACCCCGTATAGCATTATGTAGTGGAATACTTTTGTGTGGCCCTGTAATTTAATAATAAAAATTATTTGCATCACAGATTGTACGGAATGCATATTTTAGTATATATTTCATAGATGCATGCCAATTCTATTATGTTCGAATGAGTGTAACATCATTAAAATGCATTCGAAACTTTTTTTCCATTGACCGTATTGTAATGGAATACTTTTGATTGTCTCTGTAAATGATATATGCACCCGACTTTCATAACATTTGAAATGAATCGACAAAATTACGTAATAATTATATGTTTTAAATTTCAAACGATTAAAATGCATTTGAAACTTTTTCCCCCATTGACCGTAATGTAACGGAATCCTTTTGATTGTCCCTGTAACTGATCTATCCATCCGATTTTCATAAAATTTGAAATGACTCAACAAAATTATGTTATAATTATGTATTTTAAATTTCAAACGATTCGGTTGGGTAGTTTTTGCGTTATTATATGCGGACAGACAGACGGACAGACAGACAGACAGACGAACAGACGGACGGACTGAGCGACAACAATAGGTGCTACGTATTTACATAATTACGAACGCACCTAAAAAGGCTACTTTTTGAGATGAGATATCCTACGAAAAATCAGCTTTCATAATTTTTTTTAAATTGCAGTTGCCGTTAAAATTCTACAATAAAATTTTTAAACCGAATTTTTCATTCACTATATTGCTTCAATAATAATTATTTTTATTTTTACTAGCCACCCTTGGCGACCAGTTTGATCTCCCTTAAATACATACTAAGTATTAAATCATACTGCTTTTATTCATAATTTATTTTAACTGCTCACTTTTTTTTCCGAATTAGAAGATTCTGCTAAAGAATTAGGCGCATATATCATATACGCACCACATTGGCGCAATTGTAACAAAAAGGCAAATATATGCCTCACATGATAACTCGGCAATTGTTATTTATTCGTTAATAAATTGATTTTATTTATTTTCTTTTCTTTTTTAAAATAATATAAATTGTTTTGTTCTATAATTATTAATTAAACTTTTTTATTTATTTATTTATTATTATTATTATTTTAAACTAGACGCCTATGGCGACCAGTTTGGTCTCCTTTAAAAGTATTCTACGCATTCCATCATGTTACTTTTACTCTTAATTTAATTTACTTCTTCAATCATTATCCAAATCGGAAGATTCCGACCAGAGAAATTAAGAACTGTTTGCAATCATGGTAGCATTTCATAATTCATTATTTCGAAACTTAACAATGAAAAAGCATGCTTTTTTCCCATTAATTTCGTTTCTGAGTTCATAAATATGACAATAAAGAAACGTGAATTCAAACTGTAAACAACGCCGCAATTTTACCTAATATGACGTCTTAAGACGTAACAAAACTATCACGTCATTATCTACAATGATGTCATAAGAATATTGTCCATTTATTGTTGAAAAACTTGCTTTACGAACCTCCATGATTATTTTTTCCCGTTCGTGATTGAATGAATCTTTTACGGCTTATTTATTTTTGAAGAATGCGATAACTATGAATGTTAATTTAATTTCAATGGGTGTTATCTCAAAATATACATAATTTTTTTTTTAATGTAAATTAGAAACAATGCGTTTATGTTGAAATAAATTATTTTGGTTTAGGTTATTATTAATACTAATAATTATTTATTTATGTAATTGTGTATATTAAAAAGTAAAAAGGTTGCAAGAAAAGATTTTGTCAAATTTATTTTCTCGCCAAGCACTTTCTTTGTTTTGCCAATTACCTATGCTGGAAAAATACATTTAGTATTGTATTTTAAATGAGATGAATAAATCTGATATACATATTTTTTAATCTGTGTTATAAATAAAAGTTATGTATTTTAAATGAAATAAGTCATAGTTTTATATTTCAAATGAAACTGATGTATGGCATAAAATTTGGCAAACCTGCACTCGGCTAGCATAAAAGTACCAAAATGGCAATCATGCATATAAAAATGTGAAGTGGGGAGACCTGGAAGTGTTGATGACATTGGGCTTTTATTATTGGCCACTTATGGCCTCCGCTGGCTAACATGAAATTTGCTGCATAGCATATAAAGAGTGAAGTGGGTAAGCCCGGGAGTATTGATGACAGTCACATGACTTAGGCTTTTATTATATAGATGATAATAGGAAAGAGTTACAAAATATATATGTAACTGGTATTGAAAACGAAGTTTTCGCCAAATTGGCATCAGAAAAAAATCGCATCAAAGTGGTGCGAATATGACATCTTTGCCGATAAATCAAGCACTCGGTATTTTTATGCTAAATTTGCGCATCGTCAAACATTGTACCCGTAACATTCTTTCTTTTTTCTTTCTTTTTTTTTTTTTTTTTTTTTTTGTATTTTATTAATTTTATTTAAAATATATTTAATAATACTTTCACTCATTTTATTCATAATAACATAACTTTGATTTAAAACTGAAACGTTTAAAATTCACGATTTTTATTTATAACAATAGAATAAGAAAAATAAAACAAAAATAACGATATTTTGAAGCTCCATAGTTTTTTAAACTGTTCAAATTTGGAGAGGTGTTTTATTGAGATTTATAGCAGCTGAGCTGTTGTTTCGAAAGATCCAAATGAAGCTCCACGGAATGGATGTGTTTCATTTGGGCGTTGCCATTAAACAATTAACAAATAACCGTGATTTTTGTGCCACATACGTTAGCGAATATATATTTAGATTACTAGGACTTCTCTCAGAGGGATTAGTCTGAGCGATATTGCTGAGAACATATATTTAATAATAATTTCCAAAAACTAAGAAAAAAATACCAGACTTAAAATACATATGTAATTTAACAAATTACAACTATTTGGAAAATAATATTTTCAAAGACTATAATTTTAGGTTTATAAATGATTTCTATATTTTAAAAAACAATAATAATATCATTTTTAGGATGATCAAAACGTAGCTTATGTAATAACAGAATTATATTAAAATGCTTAGACATTTAGAGACACGTTATTATTTCTGAGCCAATTATAAACAAATATTAAATGAAATTTTAGTTTAACAATTTTTGGCACTGTAATATTTTAAATTTCTAAACATTGCACATTTTCAATTTTTTCACCATCGTATAAAGAGAAAATTTACTTTTAAATGCAACTTGTTTGAAACCTGTATCTCAATTTGTTATTGAGTTATTAATTTTTTGTTAGTTTTTAATATTTTTTTTTGGAATTGTGGCAAACACATTCAGATATACATCAGATTTTCCAATTCTCTACCGAGAACAACTATTTTCCAAATAGTGAATAAAAAATGAGACGTTATTTTTAATTGATTATATAGTGCCATAAATTTAAATGTCAAAAATGAGCAAAGTAAATGGAAGAAATGCAAAATTTTATATAAAAATTTCTATACACGGTTAAAAAATGGGAAAGCAAACTATGCAAATCAGCCATGTATGGGTATAAAATTGGAAGTACACAATGCATTAAAAGTAATGCAGATAATAAAACATCAAAATATCTTGAATCGGAATTTGAACTGTTTGAAATGACGTAAAATATATAAACAGCACAAAAAATTGCACAAATCATGATGATTGAGTAGAATGAAGGAGTTTTTTTTACATGGTGTGTGGTCCCCTTAGATAGTTAATATAGAACTAGCGAGCTACGCCCGCTACCTGGGCCACTTTTTCCAAACGAACCTCGATATTAAGCAGTATATAATAAGCAAAAAAATTCATTTAATAAGCAAGTCTTGGAGTTCGAATCCTCAAGCAAAAAAAAAGTAAATTAAAGAGCTATGGTTGTTATGCGCCCATTATCCCGTTAAAAATATGCGATTTCGCACAGTGGGCTCTACGTGCCTACCGTGCAAAGGCGGCCCACTGGCCTACCACCCACCGGCGCTACGCGCCATGGTCGCCGCAGGTCGCCATCGTCCCGTTAAAAATATTTGGTTTTGCACGGTTGGCGCTGCGCGGCCATAAGACATTTTCTCGTATTTTTTGGTTCATCAGAAGCAGACTTTTACGCAGATTCTGAATATGTAATCAGTTTTATCTACTTTAAAAACTGTCTGTATGATGGTTTAAGAAAAAACGCGCAAAAAAAGTTTCGGTATTAAAAACTGCAAAAGACTGCTATTAAAAAAAAAATAAGTAATTTCATTAATATCACAAACAACATAACTAACAAATAATTTTGGTAGCTCGTTTTCCGTTTGTACTAACAAAAATTAGTATTAATCGCGTAAATCTTAGGTTACACAATATTCGTGTATGCTACCAAAAAGAAAAAGTATGAAAATAAACCGTGTTTAACATTTTTTACCAATTAGTTCTTTTTCAAAGAACCGAAACGAAAGAAAAAGTCGTTTTCCCGGGAGAAAAAAAGAGGTTTTCGGCTGATTCTTCTTTTAATCAAAGGGGAAAAGTTCAGGTCGTTCACCGCAAGATGGCGCAGTGTTCTGCCTCAGAGCTCCGTTTGAGCTCCGTTTGGGAAATTAGACGTTCTCCGTTCCGATTCCCGACCGGTTTTTAATTCATAACTTTTTTAATTTTGGTCCCACGGTCTCGAAAATGCCCGAAATGACTTTCCCGGAATTTTTCGAATCGAAAGACACCTCTCGCGACTTCCAACTCGCCCGCGTTGCGAACTGTAATCGGCTTGAAGCAGACAGACAGACAGACAGAGGTGCACGGATTTTATTAGTATGGATATGCGTTGCGGAGGTGTAATAAAAGTTACTTCCTGTATATTTACAGGAACACAAAAAAGATTTCGGACACTATACTGTATCCGAAGTACTGTCTACTATAGCAGCAAGATCTGAATGTTTTTAAAACTTAGTTATCGTACGAAGCATCTCATTTGCTACACTTCACGTGCAATTTCCAACTTGTTTTGCATAGCATGGTAACCAGGCAATTGTTTTTTTTCTATATTAATTAAATCTGTATTTAATCGCGTTTTTATTTATTGTTGCTTCCTTTTTAATATAACAGAAAATAATTCAAAAATGATTTTCGCCAAATTTTCGCCAAACCAAATACGGTACTACTTAGTTATCCCGTCGACCAATTTCGCCAAATGATACAAATCGCCAAAGTAATAGCCAACTTATGCATGTTGACTAAATTTTTATTTTAATTAATAGAAGAAAAATTTAATTAGTAAAACATTAGTAAAAAGTCGAGATAAAAACTACTTTATGTTTGTTTTACGCACGCGTATCATGTTTAATGTCATTGAATTTGACATTCAAGGTCATCTGTTGTCGGAATTTAATTTTATAATTTGGCGATATTTTTTTGGTCGACGGCATAACCAAGTAATACCCGAAATACGCATATGATATTTTTGTCCTATTTTTATGGTACTTTTCCATTAATATCTTCACTTCGGCGTTTTTATAAATCTTGGTCCTTTTTGGGCTTCAGAAAGTCAGATTTCATATCTGATGAACGTTTATGCTTATTTTTTACACATAAATATGGCATATATGTCATATACGCGCCAAATTGGTGCGATTTTATCTGTCGCCAAATTGATGAAAACTTTGATTTTGAATATTGCTGTAAGTGTTAATATTTTTGATTTATTGTTGATATGTATATTTTTTATTATATTTATTATGATGATGATTATTTATAATTTTTATTTATTGCTTCAACTATTGTTTCTTTTTTGGTACTACTTGATTAAACTGTCGACAAACTATAAGATTAAGCCAAACTATAAGATTAAACGCCAATAATGGATGATCGGGAATGTTTCATTCAATAGTAAACACGATACATGTGTTTAAACCTTTCAGGGGCAAGGCATTTGTGCTCCACAAATGGTCAATTTATATTTAGGAACAAATTTAATTGAAAATAATCTGAAATAATCAAAACCATTTCGTCACGTATATTATGAGATCAAAATTGTACTAAAAATTTACTGGTGCCAGTTGGCAATTTATGCATTAAAATCAACCGTTTACATACTGCGAATGGCTCTCTTCAAGAGGTTAAAACGTCATCAAGGGATTTTTAATCCCACTTTTTATTTGTATTTTTATAAATGTTTTATTAATATATTTCTTCTTTCGTTATTTAAAATTTTAAAAATATATCAATATGTGTAATTTGGCTATTAGTTTGGTGATTCGTATAATTTGGCGAAATTGGTTGACAAAATAACCAAATATTACAAAAAAAAAGTGATGTAAACACAATAACAATATATAATCTATTAATAAAAGTAACATCTAAAGCACCATGTCAAACTCCTATTTAATTTAAATACGAAAGAATTGTTTCCAATTTGCACGCGCGAAATATAAAAGATGTTAGATGGCGATTATAAAACGCAATTATAAAAAAAATCGCAAAATATCAAATGCTAAGTTACTAAGAATTATGGCTTTTTTCTTTTCAGTTAACGAAAAAAAAAAGATTTCTTTTCCAGTTTGTTTCTTAAGTTTAAATATGTTTTATAGCACTTACATGAAAATTATTTGCATATTTTCCTTGCTCCATGTGCTTGAATTTGGAAATCTAATGAAAACATCCAGCTTGTGAAAATGACGCACACCAAATTTCTGTGACGTATGCAAATAAATTGTGCTTTTTTATCAGTTTTTTTAATATAACTTTTAAACTATTTGGAACTAATTTTTCGTAGGTGGTGCATTCACCAGATTACCTCCATAGGTACCTAATGGTACAAACAGAATCAAAATCCGACAAGTACTTTTTGAGATTTGCTTGACGAAAGAATTTTTTTGAATTTTAATATCGTTAGGTACTCTGAGTATAAGACTTCGCTTCGCTCAGACAATTAATATCGTTAGGTACTCTGAGTATAAGACTTCGCTTCGCTCAGACAATTATTGAAACTATTCTGAGTTACTGATTTATTAAATGTACAATAATGTTTAAAAATATGGACAAATTTAAAATTGCTTTGAAATTACAAATACAGGCGTGATACCACAATTTTTTATATGCATTTAAATTTGAAACAAACGCACACACAAAATAATAATCGTAAACGAATGAAAAAATATTCACTTTTCCGTCAGTCTAGTTTGTTCTGGTTTTATCCCAATTTTAGTAACAATTTTAGTTGCTCAGTAACAGCTACCATAAGATGGTGAAATCTCGGTCCGACAGTTGGAGTTTAGGTTGAAGCATTAGTTCTAACAGCAATCTCGTTCCAATAGTTAAAACTACGGTTCAACCGGATTTAAAATTGTCCAATATGGCGGCAGCTATTTGAATACCAAAATTTGTTTCAAAACAGGACAAAAATTTTAACAGTGTATTGTAAACAGTGTATATAAACAGTGTATATTTAACAGTGTATATAAAGTATTTCTGAAGAATACAATATAATATAGAATTTAGTGCAAAAATAAACGCAAAAGAAAAAAATAAAATAAAATAAAACAGTATATTCATTTCTTTAATACCAAAAACTTTAGTTTAAATTTTATTTTTAAATTAAGTAAAAAATTCTTCGATTTCGGTTACGATTTTTAATTTAAAGATAGACGGGGTTTTTCTGTAACCATCTGTTAAACTATTATTAAATGTGAAACATGAAATTTAACAACAAATGTATATTGGAGAAAGCCGATTTCTACACAAATTATATACAAGTTAACAACTTTCTCTGAAAATGTCATTAAAAATTGCCAATGTGAGCTTTTAAAATTGCTTTAAATAGTTTCCCACAAAATATTCTATAAATCTATGCACTTCTCACTTATAACGAGTTCCAGTTCGACGATCTCCTTAAATTTTATATAGACACCCAAGGTAAATTTTAAATATATGTATACAGGAAATGGTTGTTAACGCACAACTATTGTTACTAAATGTTAATCTAAAACTATTACTGTTCAAGGAAAACTGTTTTATGAATGCGAATTTAATAACGTTTCTTTTCCTCTTTTATCAACTCTTTATTATTACCATTCTCAAGTTTCAGTCATTAGAGCATCTGGTTTAAAGTATTTTAACAGAAATCAGTGACCTTCCTTTTTTCAAATATATAAGGCTTTATAACACCTGGCAAGAAAAGTTATATATATAAAAAAGAGTTATTTTAAAGTGTAAGTTTTTCTATTAATCTATTCCTCTCGTGATAGGTAATTGCATTTTTTAAATGAAAATAGGCACGCGACGTTTTTCTAAATTTGTGCGAAGTAGAATTGCGGTAAAAGTCATTTCATTTACGAAAAGATATATGAAATAGGTATTATTATTAAATTTTGTGTAAATAACTTTATCATTATTGTGAAATATGTCACAAAAATAGTTATACAAAGTTATCGTGCGTTCTCCTTTCTAGGGTTTTGACGGAGCCATTATAAGATCATTCCCGTATCTGTCTGTCACAGCCATTTTACGCATCACAAACTGTGGAATGTGGGGGCTGGGGGAAATTGGAAGAATTAATAAAGACCAGTAGCGTAGCTATGTTTTTTGGCGCCCGGGGCCAGCAAGAAATTTTGCGCCCCCACCCCAGTATAGATATATAACAATTTCTCTCAATTTGGCGCCCCTAGGCCTCGGTGCCCGGGGCGGACGCCCCCCCTTTAGCTACGCCACTGATGAAGACTACTGGACTCTCATTTTTACAGATATTTAAACAATCACTAATATTATTAAGATAGAGCTTGGTGCAACATAATGAAATATAAAAAGTGAGCAACGTTAAAAGGCACCACATATATTAAATTAGCATAAGACCGGTTTCGGTAGCATATAGCGTACCGTCGCCAGTGCTGAGAGTGGCCAGCAGTTCTCTGCCATCCTATTGGTCGCCTTCAATCCCCTGCCTCTCCTATGTAACTGAGAAAGTTTCTACTTCTCTCACCACTGACGACGGTACACTATATGCTATCGAAACCGGCCTGCTGCTAATTTAATATATTTGGTGCTTTTTAGCGTTGCGCACTTTTTATATTCCAGTCACTAATATATCTATGAAAAATATAGAGTAGCTAATTAAGGAACTTGAAAAAAAGAAGTATTTTCTTCGTATATCGTGTGAGGTATCGTATGAAAGCTTTCGTAACGCTGAACTGAAAAATATATTTATTTTAATTTTAGGCATTTATTTTCAGAGATAGTATCTGACATGTACACTGTTAAAAATCTTGTTCTAGTTTGAACCAAAAAAGTTTGTTTTTTGGTGCTCAATATCTGACACTGTAAGATGGTGAAATCTTGAACCAAAATTTGGAGCTCCCATTGAAGCATAGTTCCAATACTTGGAACGAGGTTGAACTAGGAAGCTCCAAATGTTGGTACGAGATTTCACCATCTTATGGTGGCAGCTATTGAGCACCAAAAAACAAACTTTTTTGGTTCAAACTAGAACAAAATTTTTAACAGTGTAGTGCAAAAATATGTTTTTCTCTCTTCTATTTCCGAATCTACTGAAACTAAAATTATAAAAAGTTTAGACGTAGTAGACATTAATTTCAACCTTGTAGGAAAATTATAACGACTACCCTAGATCGCATAGATTTTTAGAAAAACACATTTTTCTGTTACGCACAAATTTTGATTTCTAGGCACTGAGCAAATATGTTGAGGAGTGCTGAAGGCATCTATCGTAGCAGTAGTATAAAATCATCATTGCTGATAATGATTTTCAGGGAAAATCGTCGGTAACTGCATGAGAAATTAACCCTTAAAGATATGGATAATTTGGACATACATAATGACAGGGGCAGCGTATTCTATGTACCATCGACTTTCAAAACCTAGATAACATCGTTTGATGATATATTTGTGTAATTCAATGCCCAGTAGCAGAAAAAAAAATAATAAATAATAAATAATAATAATTAATTGTTAAAAACAAATTAATTTAATTAGAGTAACTGTATAGAGTAGAGTAAATACTGTGGGATTCGCGACTAGTTTGCATTGAGTGGCTTTCTTAATATGTCTTCTGTGTCTTTAAAAATTAATTAAAAACCTATTTTGAAAAATGAAATGGATTAAAACGGCGGCGTTACAAATTTGTGAGCTTCTTTCGAAGCGCACTTACTACAATACAAAAATTAAACTTTGAAGAAGGATTTTGTTTTAGTTACACTCTAAACAGAAAATATTATTACTGCGCTGAATTTATTTTTACGAAATACCAAATAAGTTTAAATACAAAATAGCTTCAAAGACTGTTAATATTTTGGACTAATAGCGTCAAAGTGGAAAATTTCAAGTAATTTTTATATTATAATGGAAAAACAATTGTATTTTAAAAGTGAACGTTCCACGTAAGCATTTTTCTGTTTTAATGAACTATAATCAAACGAAAAATTTGTTCAATTCAGTTTTAGAGTGTGTAGATGAAATTTAACATTTATCAAGAAAAAAGTTTACATTCCAGATTTCCAGTATTAATTTATTTGGCCGGATTGTCACTATAGAAGTGTATAGACATTTAGGATAAACCCCCTAAATCATTTCTATAAACATAGCCTTTTTATTTTCACTTAAATTATAGCAGTTATGTTTGAGGATTTATGCCCAGTTTTAAAATTTCATAAAGCTTCTATTTTCATAATTGTTTTTCGCAAATTCAGTTTACTTGAAAAAAACTATCACTTTAGTTTTGAGCCAGATGACATCTATAAAAATGTTAAAACCCATCATCTGACTGAGCAGGGATTGCTAATATTATCAAAATTTGCAACACATAACTGATGTCAATCAGAATTTACCATGCATAGTACATGTATCGATTACATATCGATGTACTTTGCGCTCATGAGCATATTGATTTACATAAAGTATAAAATTAGACAACAAATTCAACGTTTTCATCACGCGATAAAAATATAGGTAGAAATAAAAATCAACAAATGACAGTACATAATAACCACAATGAAAGTTTATGTAAAACAGTTATTTACATGTGTGAAGAGAAGTCATTTTAAACGAAAATAAAACGTAATAATAGGATAGATGCTCATTAATAGATCATTAAGCAACTTACTAAAGTCATTTCTCGTTGCCTCACGCAAGCCGATATCGTATTCCTTTTTATTTATTTTACACAAGGATCAACTTCCTGATATGCTACTCAAAAAACCATCGTCTGTTTAGCCTGTCAGTAAAACGCCAAACAATAAATAATACACAACAAGAAAAAAAAATAAGTCCACAGTGGTCTTACAAAGACACGCAAAACTGTGATTTCGGTGGTTAAAATAACCGCCTACGTAATTTGCGTGTATCAGTGATACAGTCACAGTATAAACAGCCTGAGTACATCGTGTTTACACCGCTAATGGTGTTTTGAAAATAGTACGGCAAATTTATAACTGAAAAATTGGCCGTTTCATTTATTTATGAATATTTCCGTGGAAAATATTCGAAAAACCTTCGAATTTTCATTAGAGATAGCTATTATATACGCTGTTTGTTCGCAAAAATACGGATTGGGATATGAGTTACATAAATATAAACGTAAAAAATAAATGAACGTGCATTGAAGAAGCATTTAAAAATTCATATCTAGCATTATGTTTAAATAAAGAATGGATATATATAATTGAATCAAAAACTTTTTCGCTTTTTTCATGGTTGTTGATACTGTTAGGTGTAATGTTGTTATCTGCAATACAAATGGCAATTTTATGTAAAATAAAAGTTTTATAGTTACTTAAAGACTTCAGAACGTTAACTACCGATATATATTCTAGTAAAATAAAGAAAAAATGTTTAAAAATTGCATTGTTATAAATATTATGAATGCATAATTGCCATTCATTTCCATTTATTGAGCAATTATAATTCCAGTAGATCACATCTTTGTATTATTTAATCGCAAATTTGAGGCATTAAATAAAGCGAATAAATCCAAAACTTCTTTGCTTTTTCATGGTTGTTGGTACTGTAGGTGTAAAACTGTATGTTGTTATCTCCTACAAGCAACAATTTTAGGTAAAACTAATTTTTTTTTATTTACTTAAAAGACTCCAGAACGTTTCACTATAGATAAATATTCTAGTAAAAATAAAGAATTTATTTTTTTTCGAGTTTAATTGTTATAAAGAATTTGAATGCATAATTGCCAAGTATTTCCGATTGAGCAGTTCCAATTCCAATAGATCATCTTCGTATTATTTAATCGAAATTTCTGTCATTAAATAAAGTGAATAAAACAGTTGTATTCAAAAATGGGAAAATTTGGCAACTATGAACTAATTTTTAAGGGTTGTAAATGCTAATGAACAATTCAGAAATTTCAATTTCTAAGTTTATTCTAAAATTAAGAGTGAGGTATTTTATTCGCTTTTTTATGTTGTTGAGCCTCTAAAGTGTAGCACTAATATAGATATTCTTCCAGCAAGAACTTTAAATAAAATATTTATTATTGCTTAAAGATTTCAGAGCTATTTGCATCATATGAAAATAGATTCTGTAATAAAAAAAAATTATTTCTGAGAAGCATTATTTTAAACTTTTAGGTGTTTTAAGATTCTATGAACAGTTCAGAAAAATTTTGAATATTGATGGATGATATCAGGAGCGCCTTGTCATGCATTTTATTAAAATTAACTGTACGTTTTCGTATTTTGACATAGTTTCCTTTTAAAAGGAAATTCCACTATGCAG
Organism: Maratus speculifer; assembly: GCA_964019185.1. NCBI lineage: Eukaryota > Metazoa > Arthropoda > Arachnida > Araneae > Salticidae > Maratus > Maratus speculifer. The sequence continues at coordinate 114,442,804 of OZ025294.1, forward strand.
TCTGTTTTTCGTGTTTTAGTGCACACTAACAACTTCTATTTAAATTTGGTATTAATAAGTGAGCTATAGTGTGTGTTAAAATTGACCATAAGCAGATTCAACAAAATAAACTTATGTTGCTTAACAGCAGTACTGTAGTTGGAAAAAATTATTTGTGGAAACTCAACTGTTCATATATTATGATGCTATCGGATTTTTGCTAACCCAAAAGGCAATTTGAAACAAGTAGCCAAAGCTAACTTTTTTTTTTATTATATTGAAGTTTTTATAGTAATGTAATTTGCTTTCATTCAATAAGAATAGGGCAATAGACGCTAGTTCAGAACCTCCCGTCCCGAATACTAAACCTCAGCGCTAAAACAACAACAACAACAACAAAAAGGCAGTTGCTAAAGGCGGATTTTTTTTCAGCGTGTTGCAGTCCCTTCAATTTTGGTACCAAAGATTGGTTTTTTCACTTTTTTCCTGAGATTTAAAAAACCTAAGAAATCTTTTATAAAATGCTGGAGTCAAAACTTAGGAAATTGTACATAATAATAATAATAATAATAAAACAGTATTCGCCAGTCGCCATTTTTGTGTGTCTCAGGCGTAGTATTCAAGGGGTGGTAGCAACACGACGACTTCAAAGCATCTGATTAGTCGAAATATCTCCTTTCTTGATAAGTGGAAACAAAAACTTCTTAAAACTAGCAAAAATTAACGTTTTGCGTGAAAAGAAAATGGATTGCACTCGTACGCGATTTTATTTATTTATTTATTTATTTACAGTAACAAACCAAATATTTCTGGGAACGGCGCTCCCGCGCGTTCCCGCCCAATTACAGCATTGCTTAACATTAATCTGATTCAATTTTCAAAGAAAATTCATCTTCCAACTCATTTTGCTTATGTGTTATACATGATAAGGAAGATTTATTGCGAATTTTGCATCAAAAAGTCAATACACAAGAATTTAAAAATGTCGCAAAAGATTACACAAAAATGAACTTTATGTTATTGAACATTAATCTGATTAAATTTTAAAGAAAATTCGTTTCGCAGCAAATTTTGCTTATGTTTCATGCAAGACAAAGAATGTTTATTAAGATTTTTACATCAAAAAATTAACGTGCAAGTATTGAAAAATGTCGTAAAAGATTACATTAAAGTGAGCTTTATGTTATTGAACATTAACCTGATTTTATGTTTAAATGAAATCCATTTCCAAACTTATTTTGCTTATGTTTTATATGCAAAATAATGGATGTTTATTACGAATTTTACATCAAAAAGCAAACAAGCAAGGATTTTTAAAAATGCAGCAAGAGATTACCCAAAAATGAGCCTTATGTTACTGAACATTAACCTGATTTTATTTTTAAATTCATTTACCAACTTATATTGCTTATGTTTTGCGGGGGAAAAAAAGAAAGAAAAATCCTTACGAATTTTATGTCAAAAAGTCAAAATGCGAAGATTTAAAATTGCTATTTAAATATTACACAGAAATGAGCTTTATCTTGTTATACATTAATTTTATACTGGTTTAAAAGAAATTTCATTTCCTTACATATTTTGTTTTATACAAGATAAAGGATGTTTATTACAGGTTTCGTACGCATCAGTGGATTAAAAAAAAAAATTTCGGTGTTTCAATAGCAGAATTTTCTTAAAGAACTTGTCGCTATTTGTGAAGACAGATTTTTTTTCCCTCATTACATAAACAGAATATTAAGGCCAGGAGGGATAATTATGACCATACATTTTCAACATTATCATTTTTTTCTTTTTTTTTTACTTTTTTTCTCGTTGGAAAAGTAATATTTTTAGTACATAGGAAGTAACTTTAACCCTTTAAAAACACTGCTTTAAAGTCTAAATTCTTATAACTGTTTTTAAGTCAAACTGTGGTTATAATTACCCCATCAAAATCTCACGATCACAAATGTTTGAGGTAATTAGACTAGTACACTTTAAAAAAAAATTCTGTAAAGTTACTAAAAGTTTTCTAGGAAACTGGGATTTCTAGAACTTTTTATGTAACTTCAACAGCAAAAGTTCATGTAACAGATACAGATTTGCACTGAAAATCAAAAAAATTGTAAGGTTATTAAGAATTTTTTAGGTAACTGGGATTCCATGAATTTTTTATGTAACTACAACCCATGTTAAAGATGAAATTTTAGTAAGGTTACTGTAATTTTAGTAGATTCGTTTGTAAAGTTACAGATTTCTGTAGCTTTACAAAAATTAATTTTGTTGATTTACATCTTTCTTTGTAAGGTGCACAGGTAAAATGTTAGTAAACATACAGATTTCAGCAACTTTTCATCTGTGGGATAACAGATTTTTTTTGTTGGGAAATTATGATCACTATATTTTCTTCTTATACTTCCCCATACACATTTATTTGGGATAACTGTGACCATTAGAACTCCAAACTGACAAATCCATTTATGAAAAAATTTTGATGGACATTGTTTCAAATTGCTATTTGGATCTCGAAAATGCTTCAGAAAAGTGATAAAAAATATCTAAAATGTAAAATACATTATGAGTTCAATATCTAAGCATAAAAGAAAATTTTACGGTACACAGTTTTTTCCTATAGGGAGATGATCATAATTACCCTCTTGTCATAATTAATCCACCTGACCTTATTTCACGAAAATTTTGATTAAAGGTGCTTGAAGCGGACGAACCCTGTATTACGAATTTTATGTCAAAAAATTCAACACGTGAGAATTTAACTTCCTGTCAGTGGCGTAGCTAAAATGGGTGACACCCGGGGCGGATGTAAATGGTGTTAGTCCCACTTACCAGGGTGTCACATTCCCCCTGCCCCATCCGTCATATTTTTTCCATCACAATTATATGTTATTCCAGCCAATAACCACACCATTCCTTATTTACCTTTTGTTCTTCTGCATAAAAAAAAACCCACAGGAGTGACTCATAACTCAATCCATAATTCATGTAAGTCGATGCGGTGTCTATATGTAGAAGAAAAGTCTTTTTTTTTAAGTTTGCTTTCGCTATCCATTCGCAGGGTATGTTGGTTTTTGTTCTCTGGTGCATATCTTGTTTAGAAAAATTTCACATTCTCAAAGAAAATAAAATTAACTCTGTTGCGTCGTGCTCTAGAATTTTCATTTTATTTAGGAATTCTTTTCCAAAATCTTTTAAGATTATAGATATAGATGCAAAAGGAGATTGGGTGTCACCCCTGAGAGAGTGACACCCGGGGCGGACCACACTTCCCCACGTCCCCCGCTTGCAACGCCATTGTTTCCTGTTGCAAAATTTAACTGTATGTTTAAAAATGCTGATTTGACATTTAAAAAAAAATTCATTTTTTGATTGTCTTTTGTTTTCTACTCAGCAGAAAGGAGGAATAATGAATTTGACATAAAAAATGCATGCTTTTAATAGAGAGAGCATGAATGGAGGTGAATGAATAGAGGTGAGATCTTAAATAAAACAGAATTAATAACCTGTTTACGAATGAACACGATCTCTGGATTACATACCGGTGTTGTCCTTTAATCACAAAAATATGGAATATAAAAATTTATTTAATATGCCTAATATAAAAATGAAAGTGACCATGAAATCGTCCAAATAATTATTTCGAATTTACGAATTCGCTTTCGACTTTGGTGGTCCAAATAGTAAAATACAAGCATAACTTAAATTATAATTGGGAACATAAATAATAAATTATATGAATAAAAATTCCTTTTCACACTTTAAACTGTGTGAATGAATGCGGACTATTGTCCCATTACTAAGCGTAAAAACATGGTTTGGTGTTACTTACAATCCTTTTTAGCTATATTATGCCTGTTTCTGTTTTTCATTTGAATAATTTTTTACGGGCGTGCATTATATTACCATATTATGTTCATCTGTTTAAACGGAAGGTCTGTGTTTGATCTTACTATTAATTTATTTTTTTAATGTGTAGATTCAGTTTAACGCCATGAATTTTCCATGAGTTGGGCTAAAATTAAAAATAAAAATAAACTTATGAAAGTTCCGAAAAAACATAATTGATGGTATTTAATTCTACTCAAAATCTTTTCGATAAACATGACCTAAATAAAAATTTCTTATCCTACTGATTTGGGTGTTCAGCACCAATAAAAAAAAAAAAAAAAAAAAAAAAAAAAAAAAAAAAAAAAAAAAAAGCTTTGTATTTTGGGACAGGAAAAAAAAATATACATAGAGAATGCACTTTCGTATTCTCCATATGATATTAAAATAGATAGTACACGTTTTTTTAATCCAAAGTTTAAACTTGTACACAGCATATTCACTTCCAGTGATAATAAAACTAGAGGAGTTCAAGAAGCCACATAGGTATACAGAATCGTTAAATCAATGTTTTCAAGAAAATTTTAGGAAACTTAAAAAACTATTAGAATAAGAAAGGTTTGAATTTCATTGCTATAGTGACTTATTTTTTTTTTAAATAAATTAATAATTTCAAAGAAAATTCATGAAGAAATCCGATAAAAATTGGATATAGCACACCAATAGTATTACCACCCTGTTGAGATGCAGAGAAAAAAGACACTTTAAGACTTTAATAAAAAAAGTTAGAGATTTGAATTTTTTTGCTGACGTAAATTCACAACCTGTCTTTTTCCTTTTATTTAACTTGTATATAAATGCAGACAGAAATACAGTGCAAACTACCCCTTGTCATAAAACTTTTGATGGCAAAGTTATTAAAATTTTAAATGCAAATACATGATATGGTAATACTGAAATAGTAATGAAGTCTAGAATGGTCTTACGAAGACGCAGTGTTTATCCCGCCCTGCCTCTCCTAATTATGGCCCTGAATCTATTTTTTGTACAAATAGACAACGGACGTCAAACACTAAATAAACAGTTGTACAAATTGTCAGAAAACTCAATTGTGGAATATACATTTAAATTTGAGTGATAACGTGCATCATACGCGTTAGACACATTACGCGCATCACATCAGAATTTTTGTAAATTGTAAATGCCAAAGTTAAAATATTGCAAAACTTTAATGCTATAAAAAGTGTAAAAGTATTTTTATTAAATTAAATTTTATTTAATTCAATAATTCATTTATTTATTTTTGGCTTATACAGCTCATATTCAAAATATTAGAATAATTACCTTTTTTTTAGAAATTGAAAATATCGTTTGGTAATTTAATGTCTTTTAATGAAAATATGCAAACGATATTTTTATTAAGAACTTATTGTTGATTAAACTTACTTGTTATCTTAAATTTAATATCATTTTTGAAAAGATTAATTGCAAAAAAAATTATTTTGAAAAGTCAAAATATTAGAATATTTATTCAAGTGGTTCAAAATATTAGAATATTTCACATTAATTCTCCTTTAATTATTACCAATTCTTAACTGGTGGCATCATTGATTAAATTCAGACTATTTTATTTAAAATCAGTATTCTTTTTTGCAGTTTGTTTCTTTTTCGTTTTAAAATGGGACGTGTGAGTGATATTCCTGAATCTACTAAACTTCGTATGGTTGATTTGTATCGGCACGGTAAAAATCAATGTTTTATAGCGAATTATTTACATTGTTCGCAATCGAGCGTTAGTAAAATACTAACACAATATTCAAAAATTGGAAAATTTCAAAATAATCGCCGAAATGGTGGCCGAAAATCAAAAACATCTGCTAGAGATGACAGGAAACTGAAGCGTATAGTTAAGAAAAAACGTTTTAAAAGTGCGCGATTCTTGCACCGAAAATGGAAAGAAGAAGGAGTTGAAGTTTCTACATCGACAACATTAAGACGTCTCCATAAATTTAAATTTGAATCTCGTGTACCGAAAACAAAACCTCTCATGACTGCAAGACAAAAGCATATAAGATTGAATTGGTGTAAATCAAGACGTTTATGGAGCAATGAAGATTGGAAAAATATATTATTTAGTGATGAAAGTATGTTTTGTGTTTCATATGGTAATCAAGGTATTCGAGTTTGGAGAATGAAGCAAGAAGCATTTGATAAAGAATGCCTTAAACGTTCCGTAAAATTTGCTGCTAGTGTCATGGTTTGGGGTTGTATGAGTGCAGAAGGACCTGGAAAGTTATGCATCGTCTACGAAAAGGTTAACTCTCTGATATGTCAAGAAATTTTAGAATATTACATGATTCCATCATCAGAAGATTTATTTGAAGATGATTTCATCTTTCAACAAGATTTAGCGTCCCCGCATACCTCGGTGTCAACTAAAAATTGGTTCCGCCAACGCAACATTAAGGTACTTCCTTGGCCACCAAATTCACCAGATCTTAATCCCATCGAAAACTTATGGTGTATAATGAAGAAAAAACTTCAAGAAAATCCTCCTTCAAGTAAAACTGAGTTAGTGGCATGTATAAAGTCTATTTGGGCTAATATTGATAGAAATGTTTGTAAACACCTTGTATATAGTATGCAAGATCGATTGTACGCTGTTATGAAAGCTAAAGGGGATGCTACAAAATATTAACTACCATTTACTTCATATTCATAAGGTAATATTGTTGCGTAAAATAAAATATTCTAATATTTTGAACCAATCTAAATTTTATTCTAATATTCTGGTGTGTTTAAGGAAGCTGTATACCTAATTTATCGTGCTGTATTTTATATTTTATAAATGTTAAAATCTTATCTAAACATTCCAGATTTAATTTATAAGAAATTTAATTGCATTAACTTAGTATAAAAAATAAATAAATGATAAATAATTTTTTCTTATTACTTTTTCTCAGTTATTCTAATATTTTGAATATGAGCTGTACTAGTTTTCTTACAGTTAAACACCAATATACCAGGAATCCAATGAGGTGGGGGAGGAGGTTCAATTTTAACTTTTTAACTTTGAAATTTACAATTTGCGAAAAATCTTGATACGATGGCTAAAAATGAAGGACATTTTCCATTTCACAAACATAAAAAATACACAAAAAATAATTATGAAAAGTTAAAAACAAATTAATTTATTTTGCTTTTTTTTTTCCTTTTTTTAACTTTAAAATTTATGATTTGAAAAAAATCTTTAGGTGGTGGTAAAAAATGAAGGCCAATTTAAGATTGATCTGTACAGAATGCATGATATTCAATTATAAAAAGTAAAAAATAAAAATAAAAAAATAAATAAATAAAAAAAATAAATAAATAAATAAAAAAAAATAAATAAATAAATAAAATACGTAATCCAACTTTTGCAAGCTAGTGTTATCTGAGAACATTTTAAAATATGTATCATTTTGTAAGCATTTAATTTGCATCCTTTTATCCAACAAAAATTCTATTTTTTTTCTTTATATGTTTATTACAAATTGTATATTTCGGATACAAGTGCCAGAAAGATTAAAGATTTCAAATTTACATTCCAATGTTAATTTTACTGTCAATCATTTTTTTAATATATTTGGCGAAATTATATTTCTATTAAATTTGTGAATGATCCCTAATTAGCAACAAAAAATATTTTCCAACATTAAACAGCTATTACTTGGTCAATTTTAATCGTCGAATAACGGGACTTTTTTTTTTGTCTTACTTGTCAGTGTAACTGCTAAATTTCACTAAATATAACTTATAGGAGTATAGGGGACAGTGTAAAATTTTTAGTTGGTATTTTTTGTTTAATAAATGCTTATACTGACCCAAATCGTTTGTAAAATATTTCTTTATCTCATTTAAAACGTTTTTGTAAATGGAGCTGTATGTCTATGACTAACGGTTTAGGAATTAGCCATTGGCCATCATCGTTGAGAGTAGACTCCCTGTATACAGAATGTTCATGACTTAAAGTTGTCTATAGACGTAACTATTGTTCACAAATTTGTGAAATTTTGGGAAACACATAATAAATGTATGAATTTTTAGTACATGGTTTCGACATGGCTTTGTCATTTTTTTACGAACAAAGTAATAAACTTTGTTCGTAAAAGTCCATATAAGCTAAAAAGGCCGATTTCTGAATGGCCAGATTTCTGGATTTCCAAGGAACGATTTCTGAATACTGTGACATTACGTTCAATTAGCAAAAATATTGTAAGGAATTGGAATATTAAGAAACCGATTTACAACAACAATCTACAAAATTAAAAAATTAAAAAATTAAAAAAAGACAAAAAAATCGAAATTTTTCATTGAAAGAAAATTAACCTCTCCTTAAAGTAAAAATAAGGTACCTGTACCCAATATGGACACCCTAAGGAAAATGTATTTTTTTCACCCTCATGTACAAGTCATAAGACTCCAAAAATATGTGACCACTATCCTTGGACTATTGACTATCATTATTAAAAATAGCGAACTTGTAATTATTCTGGTTTAATTTAAATGATAAAAACAAAAAAATTTTTACAAGTGTCCATATAAGAAACTACCTGTCCCTATTACGGACAGGTGTTTCCTTATTGACTTTCTACACAGTGTGTATAGAAGAGCCACTTTTCCAAGGGATTTTAGAGGAAAGGGAATAAAAAAAATGTATCTTAAAGTATTCCGAAGAGGAGGGGGACAGTAAATATCTTCAGAACATGCATTTTAGAAAAGGGGGGGGGGCATTCTCGGTTTTTACCCTTCGAAGATCCATGCAAAACCCCTTAGTTACTAGTAAATATTATGAAGTAATATTGTTGGTTTTGCTTAGCTTTATTGCATCTGTCTCCGAATTTACATCTGTTATTACTCAGTCCTCACAGCATGGACAAATAGAAACTTTTTCACCATGGGCAGTAAGTCCAACATAATCCTCATGAACATATCTGCCACATGTGATGCATGACCGCATGTTTGAAAAAGCATCAATACTGCAAAAGAAGCAGTACCAGCTCTCCTTTGTTGAGGAAGTCATACCATTGGTATCTACGATTTCGCCAACAGATATCCTACTGGCGGGGGGGGGGGTCTTTTTATTTTTCTGCAAGGGTTTTTTGGAGGAAGGTTTTTGGGGGATTGTTCAAATAGCATCATGTTGAACAAAGATTTTACCACTTAGATGACTTTTCAAGTTATTGCTTGGCAACGTTGAATTTTCTTCTTTCTTACAGTTGTAGTCGATGGGGACATAAGCTGTCCATATTGGGAACCGGGCGTAGTTTTACTAAATCTTGTACCAAATGAATAAGGAAAGTTATTTTAAGCAAAATATGCAATAGCAATCGAAAATATGTTTTATTAGCTTTCTAAAATACTCCACTTTTCAACATTTAGTGTAATTTTACCATATCTAATAAGAATTTAAGCTTACAAGTAATTAAGATCAGCACATCTCGAAATAACAAGTTTCCTCCTAAATGGCGAACAGCGCGCTTTTTTACACTTCCCAGACTTAATTATCTTTTCAACTGCTTTTCTTCGCGAAAATGTTTAGCCATCTCTCGATCAAAATTATTACCTTTAAAAATATTAGGGGTGTCCATATTGAGAGCCCTGTCCATATAGGGTACAAATACCTTATACATTAAACTTAGGGCATTAAAATAAAAGCAATGCATTAAATTTCGTGAGTTTAAAATTTTCTGTGGAAGTTTATCTGAATTACTTGTGTTATTATTATTTAAAGAGATTTGTTGCAACTGTTCCATTTATAGGATTGTCCAATACGATTTAAAGACAAAAGAAAAAACCTCTTTCGTTTTATATCTCTAATCGACCTTTTCTAATTGCATCAATGAATTAATAATTATAAAACAATTTAATAATATAACTTTATTAACTATAAAATAATTTAATGCAGCCCTTGTATTTTTTTTTATTTAAATTTTATTTTCTAGTAATATTCCGAACAACGGGATAATTTCTTGATGACTATCCTTTTCTGCATAAAATTCTTTCTTGCCGTAAGTGAACAAACCCGAATCCATAATTTCTCTCGCCACGATTTTCGCCAATACAAATAGCTTACCAGGTAATGACGGGTCACAGTACAATAGCCGTGATGTCGCTACAAGAAAACCGAAACAAAAAAAAAATCCCATTCGGGCCCCCAAATGTTGATTTTCAAAAGACCCCCACACCGAGCGATATAATTACATCACACCACCACAATGAGAAAAATGGCCAGGTAATGAATTTCTCCAACACTCACGATCTCAGGACCTGAAAACGACGTTGGCCGCCGTGTTATTAGAGAGTGTCAAAAGGTTAGCTATGATCGGCCAGAGCCCACTTATTATTTATTTACCGATTTTGAGTCTTCGCCGGGGCCCTTTAATAAAGACGGGCCCGGTACACGATTCTGGGAGGGTGATGGACGCTGTTTATTCCCCTATATGGCTGAAGAAGAAAGGTTATGGGTGTATGTTGAGCACCTTTTTTTTTTATTATTATTCTTTTAGCTCTTACGGTAGCGATGACAAATAGTTATATGTACTCTTTTCTTTCGCGCTTTTTATAATGTGCAAGGGAATGCTACCGTTGGCGGGAAATCGCTCTTTAACCGTTTAAACGCCAATGTTCCCAAATGGGAACATTGCATTATTTGTAACACAAAACATATATTTTCCAACATAATAATGATGTCCTTATTTTTCTATAAAATATAAGGTTGATTTAAACTTTTTAAAAGAAAAATATTTATGTTTAAGCATTTATCACAGATATAAGGAATATGTAAATTTATTAATTTGCATAAAACATATATTATTTGCTTTTATCGTTTTCTCTATAGTTCTTACATTTGACCGCTAGAAATCTAAATGTTTTTGGAATTCGAGAAAATATTCACGAATAATATACAATAGCATATAGCGGAAAATAATTTGTTATTATTTGCATATGTTGTCAATCAATAATCATGTTCCAAACTGCGAACACTGAATTTAAAACAGCCAAAAACTACAGAAATACTTTTTTTGTTATTTTCTAAACTTGTATGCATGAATTAAAACATTTGAAGCTGTAGTATAGGAAAAACAAAATTATTATTACATTGCGATATTAATTCGGCGTGTAAACGGTTAAATGTTTTTCTCTTAAATCTTAAATTTAATTTATAAAAGTAATATATTTAAAAAACTTTTTGTACTGATGCTGGGAAGATAATGGCACTCTTGTTATATCTATAAAAAGGGGTGGGGGTAGAGTTGAGCGATATATCGAGCACCCTTTTTTTTAAAACTTTTATAGTAGAGCTAAGGGAGTGACATAAGGAGCGATTTCTTTTATAGTTCTATGCATATGGGAAGGTTTCTGTTGACATAAAATCGCTGTTTGTTTGTTTTGTGATATATGACATCTACCATATACACATACAACCAATTATCGCAATTAATTTTGTAGAGTTGAGATGTGTATCGATTACCTTTTTTAAAAACTTTTATAGTAGAGCTAAGGGGTGACATAAGGAGCTATTTCTTTTGCAGTTATATGCATATGGGAAGGTTTCTGTTGACAGCAAATCGCTGCTTGTTTGTTTTGCGTTATATGATACCTACCATATACACATACAACCAATTACCGCAATTAATTTTGTAGAGTTGAGATGTATATCGATCACCTTTTTTAAAACTTTTATAATGGAGCTAAGAGGTGACATTGGGAGCTATTTCTTTTATAGTTATATGCATATGAAAAGGCTTCTGTTGACAGCAAATCGCTATTTGTTTGTTTAGTGGTATATGACATTTGCCATATACACATACAACCATTTACTGCAATTAATTTTCATTCTATTTTAGTTAATTTTAAAAGCTGCTAATGATAGTCCAACAAAATTCTTCAATTGTCTGAAACTGACAACTAATTGATAGCTTAAAAATTTGTTTGCTAAATCTTATAATTAAATCAGGAGTACCAGTTTGACCTCTCCTAAGAGGTCTGCACGGACCAGGGCCGGAGAAATGTAGAAGATCAGGTGGTTATCAGGTGGTTGCAAAATTTTCTCCTTTCCCATGTATCCACTAACGGAAATTCGATTCAAAACGCTAACTTTGTCAGTATTTTCTCAACGATATGTTACTTTTATCAAAAAATGGATGATGCCATTCGACTACGTAATTTCTAAATAAGAATACCTTCCAATTCTATGCGTTTCCGAAAAAAAAATGAATTTTGAAATCTATCAGAAAGTAGCTTCGTTTAATTTGAAAAACGCTTTAATAAATGACTGAGAAATGTTGTCAAAAATTTACTTTTTACTATCCAGCTTCAAAAATTATGATGTTTTAACTGATTTTTTTTCTTTTATTGTAAACTGCATTATTTTTTTTAATGAATTCTTATTTGAATGTTTAACGTCTTAAATCTAAAATAATCATTAATGTTGCTATTGTGTAGTATTTTCTATTTTATCGACACATCGCATTTTTAAAATATATCGTAAAAATTTTTCAAAAATGTGCATGCAGTATTTTTTAAAAGAATCTTAGTTATATGTAAAATATCTCATTTTTTTTAAACATTTGAAATTGTAGAAATTGTATCGGGCCAGACTGGGCCCTGTTTTTACTGAGTTCTATACGGGCCGGGCCTGGAAATTCCGTCCCGTGCAGACATCAACCTCTTTATCAGAAAACTTGGATTCACATTTAAAAATGCAAAATGTATTTTCAGATTTATTTAATGACAGATATTTTTTGACAACTTAAAGCAAAAATTCTTCTTCAGAAAGTTTCGGTCTGAAATAAGGAATTCGGGATAAAAATAGATATCAAATCGGCAACTCTAAATTTGGTCATAATAATTGTTATTTTGATATTTTATGCTATTGTTTTTCCGGTGAAGAAATTAAAAAAAAAAAAAAGATTTTTTCGTTTTATTGTTATTTAGTTTTTAGTTTTTTGTGAGCTCTTTCTTTCATTCATTTTGCTACGGAGAAGGGCACCTATTATGAAGACTTGAAGCAGTAACGTGTTAAAACTAGAGCACCTGGACCTGGCTATTTATTTCCATCCTTTCATTTGTTTTTACGCATCATGTATTCATTTGAATAAAAAAGTTTTGCACTTTTTTTTTTTTTAACATTATTAGTCAAGTAGTATTGAACCAATTTTGTATCGGCTATATTGATATTGTCACGAAATATTTCTACAATATTGAGGTTTTTACTTTTCACCAACATTAACAAAACCCCATTTTGCCCTTCATTTACAAATACTTGAAATACAAAACTAATTCTTTAGTAATATTTGCATCCATATTATTGGATTAATCGGAACCCCCAAATGAAATTCAATACATTATTTTGCTAGGAAAAAAAAACTCGCATTTTTGTGTCTAACCGCCACTTCTTTTGTGTATTTTAATTTATATATGTTGGTTATCACATGTGAATTACAAATTTTCTGCTTTTAATTTTGCAAATTTGCAGTAAAAAATCTGCATTATTTTGCGCATCTAAACAAGTTTTAAAAATTAACATTATTCTAAAGTTAATGAATAAAATATCCGCAAAGAAAACTTTTATAGATATTTTTCTCATGATTCCATTAATTTAATATATTAAGACTTTTACATAAAGATCTATATATAAATGCAATTTTATGCATAATTTAATTTTATATGAATTTAATTCTGCATAAAATTTAGTTTTATGTAAACGTAATTCTATATAAAATTCTACATAACTGTAACTTTAAATAAAATTCTGTAAAAAGTAAAATCTATATTAAATTCTAATATAACTCCAATTCTAAATAAAATTCTGTAAAAGTTTGAATCTGTATCAAATTCTAATGTAACTCCTATTCTCAATAAAGTTCTGTAAAAGTTTAAATCTATTGATTTAAACTTTTATAGAATTTCGTATGTACAGAATTTGATATACACAGTCGAACCTCGTTAACACGAACCTCAAGGGGAATCAGAATTTTGTTCATCTGAACAATAATTCGTGTTATCAGTATCAAATCTTTGTATTCGTTTTCATAGGGGACAGTGAAAACAGTTCATGTTAAAAGTAATTCATGTTAAGTGTGTTCATGTTAACAAGGTTTGACTGCATATCGAATTCTTATATAAATGCAATTGTAAATTCTTCTAAATTTAATTCTGTATAAATTTTGCTTCAAAATTATTCACAATTTATTGAAAATGAAGTTAATTTAATGGTCTTTATACAAATACGCTAAATATATAACTATATGCTTCAAGAGATTGTGCAGAGTTTTGCATCAACTTGTACTTGTTATGAAGAATGATACTTTGTGACACCTGATGGTAATTTATCATCTATTCTTCTTCATATTTTTTTCCAAACACAAGCATGCTACGAAAAATAAATTAAACATTTCTGACTTCTCGTGTAAGAACTATCACAGAGCGAAATTAGGAGATGAAAAGGGTAACCCTTTCCCCCAATTTGAGTAATGTTCTCTGGCGGTTGGAGAGGATGCACTAATGCGCTTCACGATCTCGAAGTAGCAATGCAATAAAAACTAAATGAGTTTAAATCAGCATCTTTTCCTTTGACCCTCCTATGCTCATAGGTGATTCATCACGCCCTTTACCAAATAATTATTGACTCTAAACGTTTGCTTTTGCAACTGCCGCCCTGGCTTCAGATGATGATCTTTCAAGTTCACTGACTCCCTTTCAGCGGTGCCCCATGATCATGATAAGGGCACAAGGCTTGTTGGTATTAACCCCGTCATCTTCAGCAATGTTTATTTTGCCTTGGAATATGTCTGAGAGGTTTGTTTTTGAGTGTGTAGCTAAACACTTGAAACAAGGTTTGAAAGACAGGAGTGCCAGAGATTTTAAGGCTGCTTCTGAAATCCAAACATGCTACTTTCTGAGTTGCAAGAAGTAACGCTCATTTATATATGAAGAAAAATTGCTGATATTCTCAATTAAATATGGGAAACAGGAGTGTTGTGGAAGGTATATTGAGATATGTACCGTACACCCTCTGGATTTTTTACGTAGCTCTGTATGTTCTCTGCTCCTCCAATAAAGCTATAGAATATAGTCAATAATCGACGAATGTTCATGACTGTAACTGCAGTTCCAAACCTGAGGTACTCGTATCCCTGGTATTACGTGAAGGGTCTGCCAGGGTGTATGGGAAAATAATATCGGTAAAGGCGGACAGCATAAAAATGGTTAATGCAGTCACAAAAGAGTTAGAAATGACAGTGTAATTAGTATCGATTTATTATGTGGCTGTGATAAGAAGATTTTTAATGAAAACAAAACAATAATTTGCATTATTTCGTTGAATGAAAGGGGGGTTAAAAAGGGCATGTTTATAAGAATTGGGTTAGTCCGGAATGAAAAGCCTAAATCAGAGATAGTGGAAGAAAAAAAAGGTTGGCAAGTACAGTGTTTAGCACATAACACAATGATTACAACACGTATTACAACTCCTCTGATTACAACCTGTACCTCTTTTTTTTTTACGACAACAACATTGATGAAAAAATATATCTCTACCCTTGTCAGGTTTCTGACGCTAATGGGCAAGTAGCTATTTAGAATTACTGTTATTGTTTTCGTTATGTATTGTATTTAGCATATATATACATTCTGCGTACTTAATGTGTTAAATAATACCTTTCCTAACCTTGAAAGTTATCCGTGCTATTTTTAGATAGATAGTATTGTATGAACAAAGGTTTAGTGCTTCAACAGATTCCAGCTCCTCTGTCTACTCGAAATACATGTCTGTGATATGGCAAACAAAAGAATTTCACCCACTATCTAAGAAAATTATGAATGTTATGAGAAAGGAGGGGAACTTTTAGATCAGACGGACACTGTTAGGATGCTTTTGGGAGAAACGAATGGCGGAGAGGAATCATCAGTTCAGGCGTAGACCCCCAAGACCGTGGCCGATTTGAGTCTCCTGAGTAGAGTTTTTGGACGTAGAGTGTATTAGTTTGCGTGAGGCTCCGGCGAATATAGTCGGCACTACGGGAAGATTAAGAGTGATCTTCAACAAATGTTTCAACAAATGTAATGTGAGAAAGATATAAAGTGTTTTAATAAGTGGACCCAATGCGCAGAAAATATTTGCTGCATGTAATTTAATATCAGGCCGGATCGTATATAACCAAATTCTCAACTGTAAATATTGTTTTGTTAGATGTAAATAATGTGTAAATAAATATTTCGTTAGTTTTAATTGAATAAGTTTAACATTCGTTTGATAATCCTTCGCACATTGTGCCCGATATCATGTTCACATAGTGCCGTGTATCTGTTGTAGTACTTGGTGGCAGAATACCAACACAAAGCTTCATTCTTCGAAGTTGTGTGGACTAAAAAAGAGTGCAATAACCCTATTGCCTGAAATAAAAAAAGTATCTTTCAAAAATTACCGAGTTTTAGGATACAACAGTCTTTGAAGATTATAGTCATTAGAGGAATGGTCGAGTGCCAAATATTTTAAGGCTGTTTCTAAAATAAAAACATGTTACTTTCTGATCTGCACTGAGTGATACCATCCATAAATGAATAAAAATTGCTTGTATTCTCAATCGAATATGGAAAAATATAATATTGTTATACCCTATTTGCATGCAATGAAAAGAGTGTCTTTTAAAAATTATCGAATAATTATTCATTCTAAGTTTGCTTTTTGAATTGCCACCCTTAGTGCACCTGATGATTATTGAAGTTTGCTGATTTCCTGTCAGCGATGCCTTGTGATCATAATAAGGGCTGAAAATTGTTGCAACTAACACCTTTTCCTCTAGTAGTGTTTATTTTGGCTTGGCATTTGCCAGAAAAACTTGTTTTGCAATATTCTGAGTGTTTAGTTAAAAACTTGAAGCAAGGTTTGGAAAACAGGAGTGCCAAAGTTTGCACTTAGTTTTTCCATTTCCCCTCTCGACAGTGCGAGACTGACAGTTTTGACACACTTATTTAAAACATTCTCATCCATAGTATATGTATGGAAATGTCATGATATAGAGTCGAATAACATTTACTTATTTTCTCCATGGTTATGCAAAGTGAAAGTTGTATATCTTTGATGTTTGAATTGTGTAATTGCCAAAAGAAAGATTATCGGAAATATAAATATTTGGTGTAAAAAATTTATAATTTTTTTCAATTCAAAATTCAGTTTTGCCTTTCTTTAAATATATTTTTACATCAGAGGTGTTAATATCACTAGAAACTACCGTAAACGTTTAAAGTCATCAGCTCCAATGATTTGTGTTGCCAACTCAATTCAATAATTTTGTGTACTTTTACAAACTCTAGAGGATCAGCTCAGATATTTATAGGTTCGATGTCATGGAATCTTAGAAGAATGCCTTTTAACTTGAGACGAGAACTTGAATTGGGTCATTTTCTCATTAAAAGTCCATTTTGACAGCTTTCCAGATAACAACAGTAAGGATCATATTTTGCCTTAACATAAGCAAATATGCAGGCATTAGTAATCAGTAAAATTGCCATCATTTCTAAAAATATTTTCTTGCACAAGTTTTATTCCAATTAATTTTATGATTCGTAACACAAAAGAAGGTGAGATATTTAGTAAAATCTACCTTTCAATCCAATTTTTTGGGTGATATAAACTTAGCACTGTTATGAAAGCTTAAATTCTTGATTAGAATAAACCAATCTATACTTTGAATTGATTATTGATTTCGTTTACTTGGAAAATTACTCTTGCTGATTTTTAAAAATTCAAAAATTTGAGTAGCAGTGTTTTTGGAAGAAACAATATCACTTAGAAAAATCCATTACTTCGTTCTAAAGTCTCACTGAATATAGAAAATGCCTGTTTGTGCTTGTAAACGTAATACTACATGTGCAGACAGAAATACACAAATTTCCCATTTTTTTTAATATTGAACAATTTAATTTATGATTAGTTTTGTAACAAATTGTTTTATCCTATTAAAGTTACTTCTTAGATTGGTTACTGAATATTCAAGATTAATTTCGTGCTGCAGCCATGAATTTTAGAAGAGGGAGAGTAAATAAGCAGCACATCCAATTTCATTCTAATTAAATTCTTGTAATATGGATCCCCCGAAAAAAGTACGTTTTTTATTTAAGCTGTACATTGTATATTTAAACTTTTACCGCACGATGAGTTATTCTGTATTTATTTATTTATTTTAACACATCTGACATTTAGTATAATTTCGAGAATTTTTCATAAAGTTTACATATTTAGTTTGCCTCAAAAATTTCGCCTTCAATGCTCTTTCTTTTAGCAACTAGGGGGCTCTGCCCACAGTTTCTTCAACCTCTGTTAAGGCACCACAAACTCTTAAAACACACACAAATTTCATCGGCCTTTGAAAGATTCTGAAACACTAATTTACAAACATATACCGAATATACCGAAACATTATTTATTTTATTTTATTTTATTTCCTTAATTTATTTATTTTTAATTGACGGTCTCTTTGTAAACGGGTTTCGATACTTTTCCTTTCAACTGGGGAACATTGAGGTCAAATCAGCTGCTGTTAAACGTATAAAGGTTCTTTATATGTTTGATTAAATCAGATCCGTTAAACAATGAAATACAGTTTTAGCCTCCCGGTATTTTTTGAAACGCGCCATTGGATAAATTTTAAGGTAAGACATTTTAAATGCATCTTTTAAATCTGGTGTAATTTTTATTATTTTTTTTTATTACCCCAGTGCAAATACATTTTTTATTTGAAATGAAGTAGTATTTGTTTCGTCTTAGAATTCACAACAATAGTTAAGACGATCATGTCAAATTATGAAGTTAATGTCTCGTCTAAATAAATTTTTAAATTTTGATTGATTTACAGTATTATTTGGTAATTTTAAATTTGAGGTAAATTCTCGTATTTACTGCTTTTAACGCATATTAATGAATTTATTATTTTAAACTTTTCTTTCTATTTTTGAAAGTTCACGGAAAAATAGTTTTGTTGCAAGAAAGGGAATATTTTTATATGTGCTGACTTAGAATTGGCAAAAATAGTTTAAAAGATCACTTAGGAATGTGAAATGTCTCATTTAAATATATATTTTTTTTAATTTA
Source organism: Maratus speculifer (assembly GCA_964019185.1). Taxonomy (NCBI): domain Eukaryota; kingdom Metazoa; phylum Arthropoda; class Arachnida; order Araneae; family Salticidae; genus Maratus; species Maratus speculifer. The sequence continues at coordinate 114,461,738 of OZ025294.1, forward strand.
AACTTTTTGCAATATTACTATTTGGTTATTTAAAAATGACGTAATTTTCCCCACTTGCGGCGGTTAATACATTTTAATAAATTCATTATTTTTAAATTTTCTTTCTCTTTTAATATATACGTGCAAATATAGTTTTATGATGTAATTTTCAATATTTCACTGTTTTTAGCTCATAATCATTGAATTCTCATTCGAAAGTTTTTTGTCTCTCTCTCTCTCTTTGTAATAATTACATCTAGATAAATTTCTAATTTAAAGGAAATATTATTTTTTCACTTTTTGACAACAATTTAAAATAACAACCTTTTCTGAAATATGTAAAAAAAGTCTCTCAAATATTGAAAATTGGAAAGTGGAAATAAACACTCTCAAAAAAGAATCAAATTAAAATAATACATGCTTACTGCACACAAGGGAACTCCTATTGTAAATATTAAAAAAAATATATTAAATTCCTACGCATAGTTTTTGGTCCTATAAATCTTTCTTTAGTGGAACAAATTATGAGGAATTTTAGCATTAAATATCTTTCAAAACAATTCTTGAATTCGAAATCTGAATGCATCAAAGTTTTTTATCAAACATTTCAATATAATACTGTCAATTTTCATATTTTTGTGTGCAGTAGTTTTCTTAATATTAGTGAAGAAATACAATAGGTCACGAAATATTCATTGTCAGCAGAGGTGATAACATTAATTACTTTTTATTTATTTATTTATTTATTTTTATAATATAGAGAAACGTTACATTCATGTCTATCAAATGGAAAAACGAATAGTTTCAAATCAAGAAAGAAAAAAATTTTGGTAACTGGATAAAATGAGAACACATTTATACATAATATAATAGGAAATATTATTCAAGACTACTTCTGCTTGTTATGAAAACATGGTTATATTTTCCACAGACTTACTGCACTTATCGAAATTTCATTGAGGTACATAAAAAAGAGAATTTAATGTTTAATAACAACCATATCCGTTTGTTTTTAGAACAATATTCTTTATTTTTTTCCCTCCTAAAATACCAAGTAACTTTTTATTACCTATAATAAAGTACAAGAGTTACTTCTTATGTTTTTTGTGTAAAACAATCATTCACATTTGCTGCTTTGTTTTAGATACCTTGACAGCAAAGATTTCACTTGCAACACTCTTCAGGATATATAATTACATAATGTGTCTGGCTTAAATTTTAAGAAATTATTTACATGTTTTGAAACAGGACCTTCAAACGCGTGTGAAAAAGAGACCTTACCAGTTGACTGATAAAAATAGGATGAAAACAGAGAAAGATGATATATAGAAAATGCGGAACATTCAACATTCGCGGATACTGAGCTTGGTTATTCGCAAATTTTGTTTTGTAAAGAATGTTTTTTTACAAGTAAACTCTCTTTGCTTCACCAGTTCTATGGACTACGCGACACTGGACACTTATTTACTGCACAGTGTCAGCAAAAAAGAAAAAAAAAAAAAAAAAAAAAAAATCTTGACTGTTGCGATTTTAGACGTTTTGTTAAATTATCGTTGATAAAATAAGATCAAAATTCGTTATTCTCAAAATGAAGCAAAAAGATGAGGGGCTGTATCCATATTCCATTGATTAGAGTCTACACAACATTGCACGTTCTACAATATTTGGATACAGCTCCTCATCTTTTTGCATCATTTTCGGAATAACGGAATTTGATCTTATTCTATCAACGAAAATTTTCAGAATTTTCAAGCTATGTTTTTGAGACTTTTATAAAAGTTGCTCTATACATTTAGCTAACATATTATGCTAATTATATTTTGATTGAGTTTACGCATGCACACTGAAACCGTATTTAGTAAACCTATTCATTTTTCATACAATTATTAATATTTTTTAAATTTTGATTACAGGGTGTTATGTACAATATTGCTTCTCATATTTTCTGAAAAGAACATTAAAACTACGCAAAAAACTTGGCAAAATTTGGGACCGTTTTTATAAAAACCTTAATTTCTCTTCGAGTATACATGCTATATTCATAAAAAATGAACACAGTTTATTACAATAAGCCATTTAATCATAATCTGCAGTTTGAATGCTTTTGCTACATTAGTTTTGACAGGGTTATCCAAAAGATCTTCGTTCTTTTTCAATTTGTTGACGGTCCCCGATGGGATTTCGAGAAAAAAAATCTTCGCGAAAATACATAACCTGTACTATTTTGTTTACACACCTGGAGTTTCCGAGTAATTTCTTATGTATATTTCTAGATATTTAACAAAACGTCTAAAATCGCAAGTGTCAAGATTTTCTTTGATGCTGTGCATACAGCCTATTGTAGTACTGTATGGCCTAAGTTGCGAGAACTTCAGGTTTTGTGCTGAGAGAAACTATAAAAAAGTAATTTCCTTTATTTTAATATACATATTTTTTTTTTTTTCATTTTCTAAATTTTTATTGCAGGTGAAATATTTTCTGCAAATATTGCCGAGGTAATTTCAAAACATCAATAAGAACTTGTTGAAAAAATAATAAAATGCGATTTTTCACCGGTGACTATCTTAAATTCAACATAGAAATCGAGGCCACAACTTTTTCTGGCATGAAAACTCATAAACAAAAGATCTATTCTGTCAAGAAATCTCACATCACTAAATTTTTTTACACCAACACTAGCATATAATTTTTTTACAATATATTTATAATTATACAAATTTATTTCAAGCATGTACTTTTGATGTATAATGTTTAATAAATATTTTTTTGAGTTTCAATTACTTTTTCCATTTAAAAAAATCATAGAACCTAACCCCCTTTGGACGGAAAGACTGTCTCAACGTTCGCGAATGTTTTCGGGAACCCAATCCACACGAATGTTAAGGAATTACAGTATATTATTTTTATTTTTAGACATTAAAACGTAATTTTTGAAAATGTCTGCCTGACGGAACACATTTATAAAGATTCAAACTTTAATCCACATAATCTTTAACTCTTGGAAGATGATTTGCCACAATCTCCAGAGTCGCATTGTAAATTAATAGCCCAGTTGATCCACATATAACCTTAATTAAATAAAGAAAATATTTATGCGCAAATTTCATTTGAGAACCCTGTATTTTTTATTTTAAAGCATGTTCTTTTTTACATTGGGCATTGATTAATTTGAATTTTAGTAGGAGCAAGCATAATATTTTTATGATATTGAAAGGAATTTAATAGAGTACTTATAGAAATTAAAAAATTTAATCCACATAAAAGAAAAAATTACCGTAATTTCGGGTGTATAAGCCGCGGATCAAACAATTCTTTTTGGACCCAGAAATCTTATTTAGTGATTGAAGACAAATATTTACGGCGATCTAACTAGTTATATTTGTTTCTTAAAAAATTCTGGGTCGAAAAAGAATTGTTTGAGCTGCGGCTTATACACCCGAAATTATGGTAGTCACTTTGTAGAGCAGTGGTTCCCAATCTTTTCGACTCGCGGAGCCCTTTTTGGGAAGAATTTCTGAGGCGGAGCCCCTTCACCCAACGATAATCTATGATTTACAAATAAGTGTTTTTCTATGCCTATAAACAGAGAAATACCTGCTGTATAAAAATCCGAGCCAGCAATTTCCAAAATTGGACTAAGACTCTCAGTTTGGCCCTTACCTGACACAGAAATTCTGAATTCATAATAGAAATTCTAAAAATCAAATTATCTATATTATATAACCCTTTAACAGTTTTATTTAATATCTTGTTGGATACAATAAAATAAAAATAAGAATACAACCCCTCTTTTTTTTGTATTATAATATCTACCCTTGTATAATCGAGATATTTCCTCCAAATACTGTAGAAATTATAATTAAAAATTTGTGATTTCTGAAAGCTTGCAGTAATGAGAAAAACAAATTCTTACCTGAGCGATATTTAAGCAATACTATTAATCTCTTGGGGACGAGCTATACGTATACGTGCCGCAAAAAGGCTTAAGAATAGGGATGCACCGAATAGTGATTTTGGCCGAATACCGAATGCCGAATATTCGGCCGACAGGTGAACCGAATACCGAATATTCGGCTAGCCGAATAGTAATTGTTGGGCCGAATACCGAATATTCGGCCAGCCGAATAGTTAACTATTCGGCCGAATACCGAATATTCGGCTTTCCAAATTCTTTTTATATTTTAAAATTTAAAGGTATTAAAATGTTACTTTTTAAAACAGTTTTACATAATATTTAATAAAAGAAACTTACATTTTGATAAACAAGAGCTTTTTATAAGAACATTTAGTATTGAAAAAAAATCTGCCTTGAGTTATTTAAGAAGCACAATTATGAAACTTTAATTAATAAAATTTTCTACGAATCAAAACAAACATTTTAAAATCAAATAATGAAAAAATGGCCGAAGAAAAATTTTACAGTCTGATAATTGTTCTTTTTAAATAACTCAAGGCAAATTTTTTTCAATATAAAGTACAAATACTTTCAACTTAATTTTGAATAAAGGCATGTTTGGCTCATAGTTCTTTTCTCATGAATGGTGGTATTTTCCACCTTTCCCATCATATCATATTTTACAGAAATCAAAGCATGTGAGTTGAAAATATGTTATCTGATTTATTGTTAATATAATAAACGAACACACAAGTTTTGACCTAGAGTGAGATGAAATACAATGTACTTATGACTCAATAAGTTGATTATGATTATGGTTTCATGAACAAAAATTGTCTGCCTTGATAGCTATTACTAATCTCAAAAGTTGTTTTTTTTCTTTTAAAGGACTTTTATTTGGGGGAAAGCAAGAAACAGATTATTTACTAAACAAAATTTAGAAACTTGTATCTGCACAGTGCACATAATTTATTCCTTAGGAGAATCCTAATAAATCACCATTTTAATCCTTCTCATGTTTAATTTTCTTAAATTATACTTTACAAACAGCAAATAAATAACGTAAAAACATTCTATTTTATTTAAAAATGATTTTGTTTCTAATTGTTTTAAATATAAATTTAAAAATTGACAGTTAAACGTAGAAATAATGAAAAGTTTTTATTAAGTATTGAATGGCCGAATGGTATGGCCGAATACTTTGATATTCGGCCTTACCGAATATTCGGCAGGCCGAATAATTTCATATTCGGCCAAGCCGAATATTCGGCTCAACCGAATAGTTTAATATTCGGCCTAACCGAATATTCGGTAACATGGCCGAATAGGCCGAATACCGAATAGATACCGAATATTCGGTGCATCCCTACTTAAGAATCCTACGATTACTGTTTATCCCTAACAGTAAAATTTGCCTTATTAAATCGGAGCATTTTCTCGCTTTAAAAATGCACAAATTTCTGTTTTTAAAATCCGGTGACAAAACATTGAAAATTTCGTAAAAGGCTCCCATTGCGAAGGGGTTAAGGGGTTAATGACATCAATATTTAAAATAAAAAATATTGTTTGTCCAGTTGGATTTTCAATATGAACTCGAAATTAAAGGACAAAATGGTAACCATGTTTGGATCATGCACTGCATTGGGGCTTAAGTAAAACTATTATTATTTATAGCGAAAACCATACACACACAGAAAAACAGGTAAGATGTACAGATTTCGTTTGCAGAGAGATACTTCTGTATAATTCCAATAGGCTACTCGCATAAAAAAAGAAAATGTATAGTTCCAATCATCCCATGAATAATTATGTAATGCGATAGCGCTAGCCCCGTCTACCAGTAACAGAACCATGCGATTATGGAATACTTTTTCGTTCTTTAAATTTCTTGTACTTCTAAATATGAAACGAAAATGAATCGCCTCTCAGCTTCTTTTCTGGAACCACTTTAAAAAAATACATTTAGAAGCATGTCCGCGTTTTAGTGTTTAAGTGGGCGGGACAAAATCTATAAGCTGTATTGTTAGATGCAGAATTTTTCACTGGTTTGGATATTTAATTTAAAGTATTTGGCTGTTAATAGTTTTGAAAGAAACTTTCTTTCGTCATTGTTTTTGCCTCAGAATAGTTATGCAGTAAAAAATTGTACATACTCATTGCAGCTGAGGAGATTTTTAAATTCTTAGTGTGATGACAAATGTAAAGAATACTTTTACTAAATACATTTTGAACTGTTACATACATATTTCTGATTGGAAAATGTGGCAGAGACCAACTAAAAGAAAATTTTAAAGAGGGGTTGTAAAGTGATACAAAATGCCACAAAAATGCGTTGTCAATAATATATATTTCTTATAAAATTAAGTACAATTATGTAAAACAGCATAGAAAATTTAAATAACTAAGAAATTATAAAAATAAAATAAACAGATTAAAGCAATTAAAGTTGCGAAAAGAAAAAAAACATGTATGCACAACGTATACAAATAACGTATAAAAAAGGGGCGTTTTAATCGACAAACATTATTGTACAGTGAAAAACAGTATAGAAAATTTAAATATACAAATAACATAAATAGATTTAAAAATGTAAATTTATGTATAAAAAATGAAAGATATATACACTATATACACAAATGTAATAAGAATCTTATGAGGGCCTTTAAGTAATAGAAGATGCAATAAAAAAATATGTTTTCAGCGACAAACATAATTTTACTATGAAAAACATTTTAAAAAATTAAATAACTAAAAATTAGTACAAATAACACAAACCGATTAAAAAAAATCAAAGATATAAAATTAAAAAGTGGGGCGTTTTAAATGATACAAGATCTTTTAAGCCTTTGACGGGCGGTGGCATGTCTATGAAACCACTTAACTTTAATTCCCAAAGGCCACATTAACACCAGAATTTTGTTTTAAAAAAATTCGGTTTATTAGATGCTTGAAATTTCGCGTTTTCTATTTAAAAATAAATTTGTTTTAAATTCCGGTGTCAATCATAAATTTCAACACTAAAATAATGGGAGTGCAGTGCGCAGCAAAGAAATAAAACTAGTCGTTGGGGGTCACCGTAATACTTACCCATCATGGATATGTATATGAAAATAAAACATGTGAAACTATTTATACAATGCATTGCAATTCATAAACAAAATTTAAATATTGTTATTATACATAGTAATGCTATATTAATGAACTGCTGATGTACCAATTTCGACAAATTATATAAAACGCCAAACTACTCAAGTAGTACCGAACTGCGTAAAAGAAACATCCTTATAACTCCAAAAATAATAATTCTATTAACTAACAATTAACTGCGTCGGATTAAGCGTCTCATTTCCAATTAAAATATACCTCTGAATTGAAATTTGAATGAAATACAGGGTCATGAAAAATCGAAGAATGTGGAAAACAAGATTACAAATATCTCGGCAACTAATAATCCGATCGACTTCGTTCTATATACAAAATGTGTGTTATTTTATTGCCTTTTACGTCCATTTCTTAGAACAAAAAAATTCGAAGTTTTTTATATACCTTTTATCAGAACGAATTTTTCGAGAGTCCGAAAAAAATAGTTCCGGATAATCGAGGTTGCTGATATTAAATAGGGTTCGTCCCATTCTTACATACTAACTACATACAAAATTTCAAGTCTCTATCTCAATTTGTTCGGGAGATAGAGCGTTTACAGACAGACAGACTGACAGACAGATAGACAAACAGACAGACAGACAAACAGACAGACAGACATACGGACGGCAAAATTTTTTTTCTAAAAATATGTTTTTCGGAATCTCCACTATCTAAAACGTGTAAATCCGTCAAAAATTTTTTTCGATTTTCAAAACGATTGCAAGACTTACCCTATACTACGTATGATGGGTAAGTAAAAAGATGTTTTAAGCGACAGGCATTCTTTTAAAAACTAAATACAATTTTGAAAATTATGATAGAAGATTTAAATAGGTAAAATTTGATAATGATAAAATAAACAGTTTAAGGAAATTAAAATTCTAAAAATAAAAATATACAATATGCACTATATGTAAATATGAAACGCCGATAGTTTTTCTTTTATTACTCTGCATAAAGTTTGACGAATAATAATATATAAAAGTTTAGTGCTAAAAATGTGCTTATTTTAAATTGAATTTTTAAAACACATTAAATGCAGAAACATAAAATAAAACAATTCAAACCAAAAATATTATAGAGAAAATAGATACATTAATAATGCGTTTTGAAATGTATAATTATTTTTTTCAATTTGTGCCTATTTATTTTTGACACACACACACACACACAAAACATTTCCTACATACTTTTGAAAATCTTTCACTTGCAATATGCAAATTTCTTTTATTTTGCTTATTTTCCTGGAACATCGCGGAGCCCCCGGAAATTTCAGGCGGAGCCCCAAGGGCTCCGCGGAGCACACTTTGGGAACCTCTGTTGTAGAGCATTATTAACTTATAATCTACACTTTCAAGAAATTAAAATAATAATATACTTGCAAATGAATACCAATTAAATTATTAAATAAAAAGAATATACAATAATAAAATAATAATAATAATAGATTTCAAGGATATAATTTTATACATTATTTTTTTCGAAGAGGACGATCATCAGATACTTTGTTTATTTTATCAGATATATACGTACATTATATGTATGTATGTATGTTCAACCTGGCAAGCGACTAACAACAGGCTTGCTTCGGGATACATTTACCGACTCAGCATATAGCCTGTGTCGTCAGAAACCTAACGAAGCAGTAAGTATAACACGTGGGAGCATGTGGCCCTTAGTAACAAGCCACGTGCGAAGCAATAGTGCACAGTCAGCACACTCCCACGAAAGGACCCCAGTAACAGCAAAAAGCATCAGATCGAGGCCGGATAGAGAGATGCAAAGACGTGCGCCTCGAGCTCTAGCGGCAGAATTTGCCGAAGATGTACCTAATCTCTAAATTGTACTTATATTTCCATTGTAAATATCATTGAATATCATTATCTAACCAAGACTTAATAAAGATGTGTGACAATACCCCTAGAATCCTTCCATTTACATATATATATATATATACTACCAGGCTAAGCCCACTGTGCTGGTCTATTTTTCAAAACAAAACATGAATCAAACAAAATATTGAATATGATTGTGTTTTTTAAAGCAACTTCACCTCGAATGCTCTTTCACATTTCTGAAAATCATACAAAACGCCGTTGTATTTAAAGATAGAAAACCAACGATTATAAATGCACCAAAAATAAATTAAAGTTAGCAAACAGCTCTTTCGAATCTACTGTCGAGATTCTTCATCAGTGCAAAACTCAGAGAGCTAGAAAAAACAAAACTGAGTTAAAAATAAAAACAATAACAATGGAATCAAGGCCCGTTGACGCCAAAATATATTAAAATAATAATAAAATATTATGTTGTTGTATCAGCTTATGCATTCGATAAAATTCGGGCTTTTAAGAAAAAAATATTTCAGTTGACCATTTATTGTAGAGTTTGATAGATAAATGAGGCAATTATGAAAAGAGCAATTTAAATATTGTCTATTCACCATACTTCTAAAATAGCGAGCATTATAATCGGAGAGATTGGCCATTGAATTTAAACAATTTTCAAGTGATTCATTTTCAATTGATAGTTTTTGAACTCTAAACTTCTCAACTTGAGAAGTTGGGTATCTGTGGAAACCTTAATACCAAGGCCTTGCTTAATACATCCTCTATCAATATTATATTATATTTCGCAATGTACATCTGCTCTTGACAAATCTATTACAGTGTTCCGATTTTGGAATGCAGCAGAATAAATAAAGTTAAATAAAGTTTTCCTTAGAAAAATAAGGTGAATGTTTTTTGAATGTGAGAAATTCATTTTTTGATACAGATGTCATATACGCATTACGTTGGCGTGATTGAAACAAAATGAACATTTTATGCCTCTTATGGTAATCCAACTTTGTTTTTAATTTATTAATGAACTATTTATTTACTTTCATTTGCATTTTAAAATGATACAAAATGTTATGCTCTATACATAGAAAAGTAAAATAGAAAATACAAATGTATCTGTCATTTGAAAACGAAGTTTCCGTTAAAGTGGCGTCAGAAATGTATCACCCCAACGTGGTGCATATATGACATTTGTGCCTCTTTCTTACAACATGGGTGTGTGCATTTTCACCTAAATTTAGTTATTTAGCTCTATTTTAGTAATATTAACTGGAGTTTGTACAGTGTACGGTACTACTTGATTATTCTGTCGAGAAAAAAAATTAATAGCAGATTATAGGAATAAATGTCAATAATCGATGATCGTGATAGCAATTGATTTTACACGTGATACACGTATTTTTTTACGTCATAAGTGCTTTTTAATTCGACCTTTAATTTGTATTTTTTATTTATGTTTATTGTCCTTTCGTTATTTAAAATGAATTTATGTAAATTTGAATAGTTTGGCGAAACTGGCCGACGTAATCAAGTAGCACTCAATTTACATTTGAAAATATCATATTTCACAAAAAACTCCGGCACAAACCCGGATTTGCATGATTTCCTTCCAATACCAATGCGGCAAAATCCTCGTATAGCTCGAATAGCGAAGAAATGTGCATTCTTAAAAATTATTTTCGTTATTTTAAAACGAAAATATAGAGCAGTTTCATAAGACGTCACAAATCGACCGTTGGAGGTCAAACAATCGTTGTGATTGGTAGCTGAGAGGATTATGGGTGTGGCAGGAGGTGAATCGCCAGCATTTGATTGGTGGATGAAAATTAAATCAGCTGATTGCAACTGCCCTATTAATAAATAAAAAAGTTACTATAGCACAAAACAATTTATAGAATTTCTAAAAAGAAATTGAAAATAAATAAACAATTTATTAATACAGAAACAACTATTGCTGGGTTACCATATCAGGCAAAATAACACCGTTTTGGCGATAGTCAGATATCACAGTGTGTATATAATATCTGTGGCAAACATGTTTGGAAAAAACAATAATTGTTATTTATACAGCATGTTTAAATACTGTAAGTGAAAAAATGTATACATGACATATACGCACCACATTGGCGAGTTTTTCTTTTTTCTTCTGATGCCGATTCGGAGAAAATTTTGTTTTCAAATACCAGTTACATATAGAGTTTACGATTATTTTCTGTTATTTTAAATAGAAAATAACAATAAATTTTAAAAAGTTTAGTTAATAATTATAAAACAAAACTATTTATATCCTTTAAAAAATAAAATAAAATAAAATAAACATTTATTAATAAATAAACAACAACCAGGTTACCAAGTGAGGCATAAAATCGCCATTTTATTGCAGTCGCTCAAATGTGGCGCATGTATGACAAATGTGCCTAGATTAAAATAGTTTATATAATTGGAAAAAAAAAGAAAAAAATTGTAAACAGACAATTTATTAATAAATAGACAGTAACATCCAGGTTGCCGTATTGAAAAAAATCTTGCAGCATTTTGTACAGTCATTTCACCGTTTTCTGAAAAACCAGTAACATAACCGTAATTTAACTCTATTCTGACCATAAAATTGGTAATAATAAGTTCAGAATAACGTAAAAAGACGGTTGTTTTACTTTTTTTGTAGAAAACGGTCAAATAACTGGATAAAATGCTGCAGATTTTTAACAGTGCATATCAAGCAAAATAATGACACTTTGGCGTCAGTTAATTACCCAGATGTATATATGGTATTGGCGTAAGAGACAAATCGCACCAACGTAGTGCGTATGAGATATCGGAAGCAGGACGTTTCGGTCCCGCCATTTCGGTCCCGCCGTTTCGGTCCCGCCGTTTCGGTCCCGAGACATTTCGGTCCCGAGACGTTTCGGTCCCAAGACATTTCGGTCCCGAGACATTTCGGTCCCAAGACATTTCGGTCCCTGGCCATTTCGGTCCCGAGACATTTCGGTCCCGAGACATTTCGGTCCCGAGACATTTCGGTCCATGGTCATTTCGGTCCCGAGACATTTCGGTCCCTGGACTTTTCGGTCCCTTCTCCAGCAAGCTGAAATTTTGTGCACGGGAAATATCTGACATAATTTTATAAGGAACATTTTAGAGTGTTGAATTCAGGGGCAGGTCATTCCCCCCGGAGCTATCAATTACCCCCCCCCCCCGGAAAATTTGAAATTTTGTGTTTTCATTGGTAAAAAAGTGTAATTTCCCCCGGAGCCACAGAAGTCCCTCCCGGAGAAAAGTGTCTGAATTCAACACTGGTTTTTTAACTGAAAGTCGCATAAAATTTTAGTGTAATGCGATTAATTAGAAGTAACAAGTACCCCAAAACTTGATCAATTATTTAGAAATCGATGGAGATTTCTGAAAAAAATTCACAGATGAATGGCATTTTTTAAAATTGCCAGAATGTTTTGAATTCTTGAACGAGGAAATGGAGAAGTTAACTTGGAAACTGATAACTAAATTTATAAAATAACCCAATTAACTTATGATATTAACACACCCCATAATAGTTGTAAAATTTTAACTTCTGAGATGCATGTTTCCTCTCCAGGGAGACAAAGGCTTTTAAATTGCCAGGAGAAAAGAAAGAGTTATTGTTATATGGAATTTATATTTTGACACTTAGCATATTATAGGATTTCATCGCTGAAGCCAATTTTCAGAATTATAAGTGTTTCATTATTTTGCACCCCCGCCACTTCCCGCATAAGAGCAAAAATGGTGAAATAAATAAAAAACATCTGTATCTGGTGGTATTTTACCCCCTGTGTCAAAATTATCATTGAATCCTCTTTTTGTTTATGGCATTTTTTATATGTTGTTTTTGGTTACTAGCATTTATTTTCCTTTTAAACTTTTCCGTTTTTAAATTGAGAAAAGAGTTTCCAGATTGCAACACGTGGAGGTAGTTAGCATTGCAATTATTTTATTACATAAATATATGACACGAGCAGAAATAATTATTAAAATGATTTGTAACTTAAAGATTTTTTTTTTTTTTTTTTTTTTTTTTTTTTTTTTTTTTTACATTTTAGAAAAATGAATTACATCTTGAATTATTAGCAATTATTTTTTCATGACAACAGTTCTTTTTTTATTGTTATTATTACAATCTAGAATGTTTATTATATTGACGCTTCCCTGTTTTTATTAATGTTTTCCAAAACAACGGCAACAGCAAAAAAATTATATTGCCATACTTTTATGCATATATCACATTTATACAACACATCTGTTAAATTTTCTAAAACCAGCTTAAGGAAACTAATTACAAAATTATTAATGTAATGCGTATTGAAATTTTTCATTTCATTTAAAGCTGATATTATTATATAAAATAATTATTTTTAACATTAAAATATAAAAACCCTTATAAAAAATATGAAAAAAAAAGCCTTCTGTCAAAGTAAGTTAAATTAAAAAAGGTAACTTAAAATATTATGTCTAGGTGGTAAATAACTTATCTAACAATCTTATTTAGTTATGTTATAAGTTTTGAATATTTCAATGTCATTCATAAGCTGTAATAATAAGGATAAAAAATATTCCATTCTACTTTTTATACTGGTTTAATTGATACTAAAAGCGTTTGAAATGAAAATAACAGCAAGAGGAATAAAAAGCACCGAGAAATGCTGTTCTTTTCAAAACATTCATATTTCTTCTAAAAAATGCCAGCGATTATGTGGGAGGTCCGTCCGCATTTGAACTCCAGAGTATAAAGGGCATTGTAAAGAATAAGGGTTTCATCTGACAAGTGTATAAAGATCAAGATACAAAGAATAAAGCTAACTATCTTGTATAAAGATGACTATTTGTTCAGATGGGCGTTGACAATTGATTGACATGCAGAATTTTTGCTTAAAAGAGGTTAATCGTAGTACGTAGTACTTAGCTGATACTTATATGCATACATTTTCAATTTTATAGGAACAACAACATAAAAAAAAGTGTTTAAAAATTCTCGGCACACAGTTTTGATTTGTTATTTACTTAATGTTATACATTATTTTATTAAATGATTAACATCATCTTAGAAAATTTGAAAGCATTAATAATTATGTTGTTAAATTAAAAAATTCTCAAAAATTAAATTATTTTTATCAAACATATTTATTAATAAGGATTCGAAATTATTTTAACTATTAATTGTTTAAGTGACTTATTTATCAATTACTTGTTTAAAATCTAGTACAAGAATTATATAGAAGTTATAGCAAAAATGAAAAAAACGTATTTTTTAAATTTCAGCTACTAAAATGTTATTAACTTCATTAGGATGTATAAAAATGATAAGGATTCTCAAAATAAATATGTTATTTATTCATTTATTGGTTAGTTTATCATATTTTTCTTACTCTTTAAATATAATAATTAATATATGATTGATTTTTGCGAACTGTAAACTATAACTTTGTTTCAAAAAATTTAAATCTGCATCTGGATAATAATGTTACCTAAACCTGTTAAGAAATATTTTTACGCATTGTTACAGTGTTGCATTATTATGTTTAATTAATTATTACGTTACGTTACTAATTGGTTTTTCAAAATAACAATAATAATAATAATAATTTCCCTTTTTGAAATAAATAAAAATTTTTGAATAATAACTTATGGTGATGAATAATTGCTATAAATTAAATCTCAAAACAGTTAGTGATTTTAAAATGAAAATCAAATTAATATTTTATTAAATTTATGTATTTTCAATTTAATGAATCTTTATATAATTAAATTGATAAAATTATTAATATGCATTTCGAATTTTACTTTACATAAACTCAATAAATAATCTGTCTTATATTCAATTTATCATTATGTTTTGTAGTAGTTATAAACTGAAACTTATCGTTTACCTGTTTATTTATTTTATATTTAAAGTTACTGAAATTTAAAACTATTTATTCAATTAATAATAAAATTAAAATAAAAATTGACAATTTTTTTCTGTGAAAGTGGGAGCGAAAAGGTAATGGAAATAAATAAATAAACGATAAATTAAAAAAGTTTAGTTTTGTCAGTTAAAAATCGAAAATAAAATTATTTAAAATAATAGTTACATTATTATATAAAATAAAAAAAATAATCATTTTATTACAAAGAAATAGGCCCACTTTCAATAAAATTAACTCACAAAAATTGTCTTCATAAAGTAAGAAAACTGTTAAAAAAAAAAAAAAAAAAAAAAAAAAAAAAAAAAATGCAATTAATAATTATTACATAAAAAAGGTCGTTGGAGCATTTTTATTTTTTTTAACAAAAATTTTTTATAGCACGCCTAATTACGAAATTACTAATTTAAGGATTCTAAGAAAGTGTGCGAAAACAATTAATAAAAATAAAAGTTAATCAATAAAAATAATAGTTTATAGTATAGATAAAATACCTAATATAAAAAATATATGATAAAACTTAAAATATTTATTCTGTTAAATAATAATAATAAAGACAGTGTAGAATTATATAACATTGTTTAATCAAATTTAAATCATTGTTTAATCAAATCTGTGATTTTATTATCACGAGTTACAATAGATTAAACTTATTGGACTATTATATTCAGCTTTGTATAAAATTTGAGGGAAGGGGGGCAGGAGAATAAAAAATATTAAAAAAGGCCCGAACAATGTTGAGCTTACAGCGTTTAGTGGGCCTTCATCAATCAGAAACCAAGTTATGAAGTGGCCGGTAAAGAAATAGCAATGGACCGAAATGGCAAGAGACCAAAATGATTAAGGACCGAAATGGCCAGGGACCGAAATGGAAAGGGACCGAAATGTCTCGGGACCGAAATGTCCAGGGACCGAAATGTCCAGGGACCGAAATGTCTCGGGACCGAAATGTCCAGGGACCGAAATGTCTCGGGACCGAAACGGCGGGACCGAAACGGCGGGACCGAAATGGCGGGACCGAAATGTCGTGTACCCTGAGATATCTGTGCCAAAAAAATTTCTAAAAGTTGCAGTTAAATTGTTTTACAATATCTATGTATGTGGAAAAACATTTACCCTAAAATTTAAATATTATTCATTTTTGTGGTATTAACTGCTATATATGTATTTAAGTTAAATGTAAAATGTTTTCCTAAAAATGCTCTCACTCATTAATAGAGAGAGAGAGAGAGAAAATAGTTCTTGCGAACATCGCTCTGTCTTGTGCTTTTTTTGGTTTAGAATGGCATTCATTGGCGACAAAAGTAGATTGAAACATCCAATTGAACAAACAACATACAAATAACAATTAGAGCCTTTTTTTTTTTTTTTTTTTTTTTTTTAATTAATTCTGCGAGTTTCTTCTGTAAAACACATAACGGGGAAATTAGATTTAATTTTTTTTTTTTTTTTTTTTTTTTTTAAGTAAGAAAAAAATACTTATGTTTTAACTAATGAAATTTTTGATATGTTGTTTTCTTTTAATCTGGCTCGAAAGAAACAAAATAGCCAAATATTGTGTCACTTCAAAACTTTCTTTCACATTGAGTTACTTTTTAAATATTATAAATATTCTTTTTTTTCGTTAAAGATAAATATTTTTCTTTCATAATATTATTTTGCATTAAACGGATTTTTTTCTTTTTATCATTATTTATTTTAAATCAATGAATTAACAGGGTTTTTTCCGAAATGTTTATAATATTTTCCATTAGAGAAAGCATTTCATTTCTTTTTTGAAGTATAATTTTCGCCAAAAAATTAGTTGTTGCAACCCTTCCGTCAAAAATAACCGAAAAATATGAAATTTAGTACGAAAAATCAGAGTTATCCCTGTATATTTGTATCATAAACCTCCGCAAAAATATTTCCTATCGAATGATATAATCTGCAAAAAGATCCATCGGGTAGTTTTTGAAAACACTCGTTTGGAAGTTTCAGAACTTCTGCTTTATAATATACTAGCAGGCTATGCCCACTGCGCTGGTCAATATTTCAAAATCAACCGTGGATGAAACGAACTGGTGAATTTAAATTTGTATTTTAAATAATTTGGACCCCCAACAGCACCTTGCTCATTGCTGAAAACGATTTAGACACCATTGTGATATTAAATTATCTTAAACGTTGCGCAAAAACCAGCTATTTAGAAGTAACTATTTTAGTTTATTACTAACAGTGCATATTTGGAAGCGAAATGAGACCATTATGGCAACAGGATTTAAAAATTTCCCTTATCTGAAGAAATATTAATTATTACAGTCGTTACCATGGTACAACTTTTGAAAAATTTCTTCATTACTTTTCATTATGTGAAGCCAGGAACCCAAAGTTACTCCCACCTAAAAAGTTTATATATACATTAAATTTTGTCCTCGAGATAAAAGGCACAATTATGCAAGAATCATCTTCAAACTTGTCAAGTACATTGAGATGGTTAATATCTCAGTGGGAATTGCAAATGAGCAAAATCGGCCCAAGGGGGTGGTAATTGGGAAAGGTTAAAAAATCTGAATACCATCTTAACATGTGGCTTTCACAAAACCAGCTCTTACAAAACAATAGCAGAAAAAAAAAAAAAAAAATTCGTTATAGCAAGTTGCCAACGATAAAAGAAAAAAAAAACACATTAAAATTCTCACTACAACATAAAATTTCCTCCTGAAAAATGAAAACAAAATTATTTGCTCTTTCGTATTTGAGCATTTTCTCTTAAGTTATTTAAGATAAAATTATGTAAATTTGTATAATTTGGCGAAATTCGTTGACGTGATAATAAAGTAGTAGCCAATTTACACTTTTTATATTTCACAACAGATTCCTACACAGACATCATATACGCAATAGGTTTAGCACGATTATCTTGCAACTACAGTGTGGCAAATTCCTCGTTTTAGAATACCAAAGAAATTTATGTATTTTTATTATTTTCTACCATTTTAAACAGCAATTAACAATAAATAAAAAGTAACTGTAGAACAAAACAACAAATATTTCAAAAAAGAAAAAAAAATGAAAGTAAACAACTTATGATCAGATAAACAACTATAGCTGGGTTACCATATGAGGCAAATAATGCCATTTTGGCGCCAGTGAGATACCTCGATGAGTATATGACCAATCCGTGACAAAATTTCCATTTGGAAAAAAACTTTAATCGGTATTTATACTGCATTTTCCCTACTTATGTATAAGAAAACACTTTGACACAGATGTCATGTATGCACCACATTGGCGCAATCTTTTTCTGGCGCCAATTTGGAGAACTTGATTTTTAATTACCAATTTCATAAATATTTTTTAATTATTTTGTATTATTTGAAAAAAAATAAATAAAAAAGTTTAATTAATAGCTATAGAACAAAATGATTTATATTATTTTAAAAAACAAAATGAAAGTTACTAAATAGTTTATTAATAAATAAAGAACCATAGTCGGGTTACCATATGTGGCATAAAATCGCCATTTTGTTGCAATCGTGCGAATGTGGTGCGTATATGAAATCTGCGCCAAAACTTTAAAAAGTTGCAATTAAATTATTTTACAGTTTGGATGAGGAAGACATTTATACTAAATTTTAAACATTATACGCATTTTTTTTTCTATAACTGCTATTTATATATTTACAATTAAACATAAAAAAATATCCTAAAAATGCTCTCACACATTTAAAAGAGAGTGAGAGAATTTAGTAATTGTGAACATCGCTCCAGCTTACGCCTTCTTGGTATAAAATCGCATTTTTTGATGACAAAAGTAAATTCAAACACCCAAATAAACAAATAACATACAATTAACAGATAAAACCATTTTTAAAAGTAATTCTGCTATTTTGTCCTGTAAGACACACAATGGTAGAATTAGATTTTAAAAATATTTAAAAAAAATAAAAGAATGTTATTTATGTTTTATCTACTAAAATATTTAAAATAAATGTTTGTTAGCCTGCGCGAAAGAGAATAGCGAAAGTTTGATTGAAGAAATACTGAAGAGGAAATCGTCAATTAAAAAAGACTTGTAAATTTTACTCAGCGAGAATTTTTCATTTCAAAATGTTGAATTTATCTATAGTAATAACGCATAATTGCATAAATTTACTTTGGATTGCAAAATTATTCTTTCAGTACTACTTGCTTATACCGTCGACCAATTTCAATAAATTATACAAATCGCCAAACTATTAGCCAGATTATATAGATTCGCATAAATTTTCATTTAAATAACGAAAAACAAATTAGCAGAACATATATAAAAGTAGAAATAAAATGTCGAATTAAAAATCATTTGATGACATAATTAGTATTTATATTATGCTTAATGTCAAGTGAATGTGCCATTTACGATCATCCATTATTGACATTTAAACTTGGAATTTGGGGGTAGATTTTTAATCGATAGGGTAATCTTTCCTTCTACAGTTTTTAAATTTTAAAACTGAAATTTTTCCTGTAAGTGAAATTGACGAAATGGCGCAATAAAAATTAAATTAACAATGAAAACATTTGCTAAAAAGAAATAAAAGAGCTATACTCATATCTATATAATTTACGATTGAATATTAAAATATACTTTAAAAATTATCTTCACTTGAAAAAAAAAAAAAAAAAAAAAAAAAAAAAAAAAAAAAAAAAAAACATTATTGCGACCATTAAGAACCTAAGTCAGGCATTAAGTCAGTAGTACATTCTCGGCTTAAAAACACATTCTTTGGCGACAAAAGCAAGATGAAAATGGTATAGAAACGAATAGTAACTCACAACTTACAGTGTCTTTTACAATCAGATCTGCTTTTTTCTGCTGTAAGTTATATTATACGGAAATTCGATAAAAAAGAGAAAGAAAATAATAAAAAGGGAAATAACTATCATTTAATCAATTTCTGAAATTCATGTTTTTATTCTAACACCAGGGATAAGTCGCCAAAAGTTGAATCAATTGTTATATTTCGTGTTAATTTATTTTTTAAGCATTACAAATATTTTTTTCATTTTCATAATAAATATATTTTTATAATATTACGCCTCATTTAAGCGGTCTTTCTATATTATTATTTATATTATCAGTAGTTATTTTCTGCTATTATTTGCAAGATATTTGTAATATTTCTAATAGATATAGCCATTTTAATTCTTTTAGCAATTATAATTTTCGCCAAAAACAGCTACTGGCAACCCTTTTGTCAAAAATAACCGAAAAATACGAAATTTACTACGAAAAGTCAGAGTTATCCCTGTAAATTTGAATCATAAACCTTCGGAAAAATATTTCCTACCGAATGATACAATCGGCAAAAAAATCCATCGGGTAGTTTTTGAAAACACTCGTTTGGAAGTTTCAGAACTTCTGCTTTATAATATATACGATTTTTTCAAAAATGATTCTTTTACACAAGAGAATACCAAGCAAAATATTGTTCATATCTGATTTTTTAAAAAAAATGTTTGTTCCTTTCATCCAACGTTGCGTGCAAGAAAGAATTGGTTTTAAAAGGTCAATTATTTGTAGAAAAGAACTGAGTTCACGCAAGCTCACCGGTTCTATCGGATCATTCACTCCAGTGTCTATCTACAAACACCGGCCTTCTTTTGTTTATAGTCTTTAGATAAAAACTGAAATGAAAACTGAAAAAAAAAATGAATTAAGATTAAATATTAAAGTAATTAAACCAAGTTTATTGACTAACAAAACCTCTAGATTTTTTTATTATTATTATTGCTATCAAAACAGTAAAAATTGTCATAACGGAACCTGTCTTACACGAAAACTTGTCATAAATAATATGCAAATGGATATATATAAATATATTCATATATATATATAGACAGGCTGTCCACTCTCAACGGTGGTCGATTAGCTAATTCCTACACCGTTACTCATTGATCATTGATGTACTGTTTCAATTGCAAAAATGTTTCAAATGAGGTACAAAAATATTTTAAAAGAAATTTGGATCATTAAAATGTTATTATAATTAACTAGTCATTTGTTATGCTTTTTTTTTACCGCTATAACCGAAATTGATCTCCATTTTTAACGATAGCGTCAGAATTTATCGGAAATTGTAAATTTCAACGTTAAAATATTAAACCTCGACCCCACCTCCCCCTCTTTTAATCAGACCCTCAGCTGTTTAGCTATATGAATCCAGTATAAGCCAAACAAATGAATAAATTGTCGAATAAAATAAAATATAATTTAATCAAAAATGTTTTACGTCTCTTTTTAGTATTAAATTTTCGCTATATTTTAACTTTGACATTTACGATTTACCTACACATAAAAAAAAGAAGAAAAAACCCTAATGTAATGGTTAAAAATAAAGGTCATTTTCATACTCAGTACTAAAAGCCCATAAAAATCAAATATCAAAAGTTAAAAAACACAGCCATTACCTCTATAGTATAACACACGATTCTTTTTTTTTTACTTTGACAGTTTATAATTTACGAAAAATCCTGAGATGATGATTAAAATTTAAAGTTATTTTCTATTTCAGTGATAAAAAATACATAAAAGTTAAAAAACACAAACTTGTGTTTATCTAAAACTTTTTCTCAAACTTCTTGGCGGTTATCTACCCGAAATACTTTGTAATATCCTGTAAAATAAAAATAAATGGTAACCAATGAAAATCGTAATATATTAGATTGTCATCGGATTTATGTCAGCATGTATGTAAATTTTAATATCGATCGGATTTTTGAAAGTGAGTTAGAGTACAAATTTTGAATTGATATGGGAATCCATTCGGACTTGCATTGTCAGGTTGCCAAATTTATGCCTTAAAGTTTTAAAATGTGCACGTCATTGTGTGGGAAAATTTCGGGCTTTTTGAGCAATGATTTTCAGAGCATCCTTAAAAGGTTAAAGAGATGTGTGCAATTTTTTGAAAATGTAAAATGCTATTTGATTATAATGAACTTGAACAAAAAGCGAAATCTACTTAAATTTATGTGCAAATTTGAATATATGTCAGAAAGTTTCGCATTGCTGATCGGATTGAAAAATAATAAAATAAAACATTTGTTGGACTACACAAAAATGAAAGCAACAGAGGCGTTTTGTTATAATACAACATTAACACCATTCATCAAACTTCAAACCTACTGAGAACAACCATCAACACAGAATTTTCGACCGCCTTGTTATTAATTCACAATCGCATGAAACACACATGATGTGTCAGAGATCTGACATCATTATCTTACATGTGTGACAGAAAATCAAATTCATCCTGACTGTGTAACATGTAATTCTTCCTGAAAAGCAGAAAATGCAGATCGTTCAAGATACACTAAGGTGCTTTTTATCTTCGATTGTAAATTGAAACAATGCCGTGAGAGTCCGCCACGCTAAATATTTGAGTTTCCAAAATATATTGTTTTACCCGTTTGGCAACGCTTCGTTGAGTCCAAATGGATGACGTACCAATCAGAAGCGCAAATCCGGGAGCCGTTGTCATGGATTAGCGTTTCGATTTGAATAGGTTTTTCATTGGATGTTTCATGTCATGCATATGTAATTGAATTGTTTGAAGGGCCATCATGCTTGAAATAAAAGCTTTGTCAATAGAAAACAAGTCGAAAAAAAGGCAGAAAATCTCATTGCAAGATAAGAATAAATTACGTAAATAGGGATGATGATAACATGTTAAAAAAGCTTTTTTTGCTTCTCTTCTAAAATTAAGCTGTTTTACTTGTACGGCGGGCATATTTTTGTTTCAACAAACTTAAGCTGAAAAAAGGAAAATTTTTATTGATAACGGGATTGAAAATGGAACTAAGAGATTTCTACATTACGTGAATAAGTAATGATTATTTTTATTTGAGTATTTGTGGTTATTGTGTATTTAAATTTAAGTACAGTGAAACAAACAGTTTAAAAACATTAATACTTGTTCACCAGATTGGAATTTTCATTTACATTTGATTTATCACATCACTAACAATAAAAATTTTCATTTTCTTAGCTTTCAAGTTTATTATAATAACAAAAGTATGCCTATAAAAGGAGTTTTTGCTTCATTAAAAATACTAAAGATTAATTTTAAGACAGAAATTTACTTTCTTAATTGATTGAAAACGGAATTTAAAAATTTAAACGTACATATTTATATAAATAATGATCATTTTTATTTGAGTATGCACTGTATATCTGAATAAAAATACATAGAAACGAACATTTTAAAAACACAAATACCTGTTGAAATTTTCATTTACATTTGTTTTATCACATTAATCCTGCGGAGAGGGAATCAAGGGTCCAGGACCGAGGGATGAATTCCTCAGCTTATCCATATTATCAACAAAAACTTTCATTTTCTTTGCTTTCAAGTTTGTTAAGGGGTCGCTTCACTCAAATGAAAAGACCCGTTCGCTAATGCTAATCCTATGGAAGAAATTTATAAAGATATCTCGCTTGCATTTTAATATTTTTAAATGATTCTTTTTGCATTGGATAGCTGAGACCGATCTGTATGCAGGTTGTTTCTTACTTTTTTGATTTTGTTTACAGATATTTTTTACGAGAACGCTTTCATTTTCAGAACCGGTTTGGAAAGCGAAATACCCTCATAAAAAATATCTGCAAATAAAATCGGAAATGTAAAAAACGACTTGCATTCAGATCAATCTCAGCTATCCAATTGCAAAAAGAATCTTTTTAAATTACTAAAATGCAACCGAGATTTCTTTATAAATTTCTTCCATAGGATCAGCATTAGAGTACTGGTCTTTTCACTTGAGTGAAGCGGCCCCTTAACCAAAATATGCGTATAATAAGCGAGTCTGCTTCTCTAAAAATTGATTGAGTTTAATATAGAAATTTTAGTTCTTTAATTCATAAGTTTGTAAGTTTTTTGGCACCTTTCGGCAGTTAAAAGTTGAACTCGGCAAGTGCTGATGTAAATAATGTAAATAGAGATAATAATAACAAGTTTTAACTTTTTCCGGCACGGAGTGATTTTGTTTAAAAAATGATGAGCAAAGAAATTTACTATAAAGTATGAACTTGGTAATTTTTTCTTACTTTATAAAAGAAAAATTTTAATTAAATGTTATTGAAATTGTTATTTAAGAGCATTGGCTCTTAAATTTATATGCTTTTTTATGGACACCACCCGCTAAAGGGTTAAAAGCCTTTTTGTTTTTCTAATTGCGTCAGGTAATCCAATTTTAGCAGAACCTGAATTGATTCACGGTTATAATTATCACTTTCATTTCTTGCATTTAGATTTGGTATAGACTAAACCCAATTTTCAATCTAAACCTAAACCCAAAATGCATTTTAGTTTAAGTTTTAGATTCTTAATATGAAAACAGTTTTTATTTATTTATTTATGAAAGTGGTGAATTTTTACATACTTATAAAAATTGTTTTTAAGTAAATGTGCATGCTAAATTTTTGCTTACAAAGCTTATTTGTATGAATTTATATTCTTAAAAAACATAGTTGAGAATTCTAATGATCTAATTTAAGAAAAAGAAAAATAACAGTGAATAATTTCAACAGCATGTTATTTAAAAAGAAATTTTTTTTCTTCTAATAAGAAAAAAATGCAACTATGTGAATAAATAAAAAATGCAGCTTCAAATTTCAATTGAAAACTTCATCTTTAATATTTTTATTAATTTTTATGTTATTGAAGTAATTTTGTACGCGAATTTTCCTTTTTAATAACAGATGTTGACCCAGTTATCTTATCAAGAGTCCGCTTATATGTGTATACATACATATATATATTTCATACGATTATGTTTTTAAAAAAATTTGGAGCTTCTGTAGAGACTCGTACAAAAATATAATCATAATATTGTGAAACAGAAATTATGGTCAGGTTTAATTTCCTACTTAGACATTTTTGATAAGGTCCATCCTGCAGATATATGTAGCTAGATAATAGATTCACTGGTGATTTCAGTTATTATGTAACAGGTTATATTATTTTTTTTTCCATTACATTTGTAAAAAAAATCATTTTCAAGATTTTTTTGAAAAGCTTATTTTTGAGAGAAATAACTTTCTGAAAGATATTATATTTTCAGTTCAAAATATTGTGATGTATCTGAAAAGGCTTTAAGTTCTACCTAAACATAGTTCCCTGCTTACACATCGGATTTAAAAAATTAATACTTTTCATTTGAGGCTCTGACCATGAAAAAAAATGTAAAGAAAAATATCAGAATGTAGAAATTTTAAATACATTATTTTATTAATGATATTTAAGTTTTCACCATTTAGAAAATTGGTAACTAATCATTAAAAAATAAGTAAATTTAAAAAAAAGAGTTTTTTCTACAAAATTTTCAGATACTTTCCTAGCATTTAATCTTAAGTAAAAGTGGATATCTATCACTTTGCTTCCTCCAATCGAAAACATTATAATTAAAACTGCTTTCAAAATTATTATTATTATTTTTTTTTTTTGTCAGACATGTTTTGAAAGACTTTTGCATTCGATGGTATTTAGTATAGCAAATCTATATCAATAATATTCCTCTTCCCATAATATATATAATTAAAATGCTTATACACATATATATGTATAAGCATTTTAATTATTAGCCAACTACAGATTTTGCTAAAATTTTTGCTACTGTGATATAACATATATAAACTGGCCTCCAAAGATTAAGGTACAGTATGATTTACAACAAGCTCACCATAAAAATAACGGCTGTACACTGTAAAAAAAATTCGTTGAATTTACGGCAAAACCTGCTGGCATCAATGTTGCTAGCAGTTTTTGCTGTAAAAATTACAGAAAAATTAGATGTAATAAAAAAATTTACCGGTAATTTTGCAGCAATTTTTACAGCAAAAATTTCTGCCAAGATTGATGCCAGCAGTTTTTGCCGTAAATTTAACGGATTTTTTTTACAGTGTAACAATAAACTTCGTAGTTTATATGAATTACAATAATGAAAATTTTTAAAAATTACGCAAAAACGATAGCTACCACTTTTATTTAATAGTAAATAAAAGGTATATACGAATAAGAAAAATGAAATCAAATACCAATCTTTCGTGATTTCGTCTACAAGTTTTATTGATTATCAACTGTCGTTGACAATAACCAGTATAGTTTAACAACTTCTAGAAGAAATTTTTTGAACGGTTCATTAAAGTGGAGGGCAGTCGGATGGACGTAAATGGGGTTGTCACAAATGGATGGTATGGCAGACGTCTCAAAATGTCTCTCATTGTGTCTAGCGAATCTGGGATAAAAATCAATCCGAAGATTCTGCATCTAAAACATGTTTCAATCTGAGCACAAATTACAACACCTCCAGAAAACAGTTTTCTACCTCTTTTTCTCCGCCGGAGAATACGCACTACTGTGATGCAGCTGGTTGCAGTCCACTTTCTAGCATTAAGGAGAAGAATCTCTGTTACTCCTCAGTACTCCGGTTCAAAAGTTCCTTTACATATGCAGGGAACTATGCCATTCGACCACTTGTGTCTTCTCCTCAATGGACGGCAAAGTAAGGCTAGCTTATGTTAGCCAAGCGAACACGTTTCCTGGACCAAACAACAACGAGCTTCTGTACTCTTCACAGACGAATCTAGATTCACACTGGAGAGGGAATACAGGGTATCTGCTGATCTGAAGAGAACACCGCACCAGGTACCATCAATTCAATGCTGTTGAAACACACAGGTACAAAGGTGGTAGAATCTTGATTTGGACAGGGATCTCACTCGGTAATCACACCGACCAGTATGCCTTCCATGGAAGAATTCTGACTGGTGTGAGATATGAGGATACGATCCTTAATCCCTATGTTCGCTTCTATGCCGGTGCTATTGGTGGCAATGATAATGCACGACCTCATCGACTTCTGATTTTTTAGGACTATCTTGAAATCATGGTTTGGAGCGAATGCTATTTCCAGCTCACTCTCGGACCTCATCCGGTTGAACATGTTTAGGACTATCGTGGGAGAAAGTTGCTGTTTTAATTCCTCTTCCAAAATTGTTAGATGAGTTGGAACAAGGTTTACTCCGTGTCTGGACCTCGCTTCTCCTTTCGGTGTCCAACAACTTAAATAACAGCATGGAAAGTTGCTGTTTCCAATGCGTTCAAATCAAGGATGGACACAATCTTTATTAGAACCCATTTTTTGTAATATTTCTATGACATTTTATCACATAATACTAAGCTCTGTTTTCCTCAAGAATAGATTTTTCCTCAAAGAGTGATTTTATAGTTGTAAATCATTTTTGCGTTTAACTTACGTAAATTTCTGTCACATTCAACAAATAATCGCTTAGTGCACTTTTCCTCCAAATTTGCTGTTTTACATTCATTCATTTGCAAAATGGACACAAAACACAGATTGTACCTTAACTTTTCGAAGTCAATGTATATGAAATGTTTCAAGAAGCTATTTGCCTGTTTTCTGAAATTACATGTAGTTAGACGTATTTTTGATTCAAAAAAGTAATTTTAATTTAGAAAGGAAATCTTCAATTGATAATTAGGGTATTAAAAGTTGACACAGTCAGACAATCTGAACGTATTCAACAAACATTGCTGATTTTAAATCATTCTAGAAAGAGAAGGGAAAAAATAATGTTAGCTTTATATTTTGAATTAAGTGTGTTTGTTTATATAATCTCAGGTAAGTAACTTAAGTTTTATATTCTATAAAGGTGAGTTCATGTATATCAATATTCTGAGGTATATTACCAATGTTTTTCTTTTTGACATGCTACAAGTTGGTCAGTAATGGCGAAAACTCTGTCGGAGTAGTAATCAATAGCCGTTGACAAAAATGAAAACCATTTATTTATATCATTTTATTATTGTTATTATTAATTTTACGTCATGGTCTTGGCAGACAGCTAAAAAATACTTATATAAAATGCGTAAACGTTTTCTTAAGTAATAATTTCGACTAACCCGAATATAAACTGTGAAATTTGATAACAGGTATCAATTTTAGACTAAATGTTCACCCTGTTTTCCTACTTTTCTCTTTACTTTTAAAACTTTTTGGGTTTTTGTTCTTTAGACCAATTCCGGATCTAAATGCAGTGTCGTAATAATAGACTAGAATCACATATTTGACATTAACTTTATCTCTTGTAAAATAACTTTGTATATCTACACTCTAAAAAGTGAAAAATATTTTTTAATCTAAAAAAAAAAAAAAAAAAAAAAAAAAAAAAAATTTTACTAATAATCTTAAACGGAAGCATAGCATAAGCTCTTCTAAGTCACAGAAGGTTTCTAAAATGTGCCTTTATCTTTAGAAACATCAAGAAAACAATTTGTTTTTGAAGTTTAAAACAATGTTTAAAAAAAATATTTTTTTATTACCTCCCGCCATTTTTCGAAATTTTTTTGAGTATCATTTACAATGCAATAGTTTTCTCAAATCGCAATGCCCCTTTTTCGAATGCTATCAGTTCTTAAGTAAATATTACGACATTCAAAAAACATATTTAACAGACAGACATACATCATTAAGAACTTTAAAATTAATATGAAAATTAACATTACTTTATGAAATTGCATTCACAAATTCAGTTTATATCGCTAAAAGTGTTTACATAAGAATTGGCAGAATCTGAAAATACGATTTTCCAGGTGCATAGACTTGATTAATGAATTATAAAAGCCATTAAGAATCGTTTCTGAAAATGATAGGAAATCAATAAAAAATTATTTTTGTAAATTTTTCTTTAAATTTCGAAAATAATTGTTTTCTAAAGATAAAGAAACATTTGTTGGATTCTTGGTCGATTCAAAAGAGGTTATCATATACCTGTATTCTTGGTAACTGAATGTATTTTCGTAGATAAAATATTTGTCTTTTAATTTAAAAAAATGTACTACACTGTAAAAAAAAAAAAAAATCTGTAAAGGTACTAAACATTTTCTAGGAAACTGGGATTCCAAGAACTTTTCATGTAACGATAACCGGAAAAATTCATGTAACTGATACTGAAACTTGAATTTTTGCTGTTACCGTTGCAAGAAAAGTTCTTGGAATCCCAGTTTCCTAGAAAAAGTTTAGTACCTTTGCAGATTTTTTTTTACAGTGTATAATGTTGAACGGAAAATAACCTCTTCTAAATCACAGAAGGTTTCTAAAAACAAACCTTTATCTTTTAAAACTTTAAGAAAACAATTTGCTTTTAAAATTTAAAAAAGAATCCAAAAAAAGATTTTTTTATTGGCTTCATCATTTTTGGAAATGTTTCTCGGTAGCTTTTACGGAACAATAATCAGTTTTCTCAAATCAGAATGTCATTTTTTTTAATGCTATCAATTCTCAGGCAGATATTTTACCACTCAGAACACATGTTTAACAGACAAACATTTACATTAAGAACATTAATATTAATATGAAAATTGACATTAGTTTATATCAATTGCTTTCACAAATTCAGTTATTAGGCTAAAAATGTTTACTTGAAAATTGACAGAATCCGAAAAACCGATTTTCCGGGTACAGAGAATTGATTGTAAAAGCTACTAGGAAACAGTTCCAAAAATGACGGACAACCAATAAAAATTGTTTTTCTAAACTCTTCTTTAAATTTCGAAAATAAATTGTTTTTTTAACGATAACGAAACACTTTTCAGAATCTTGGTTGACTCGAATGAGATTATCATATATTTTTATTCCTGATAAATGCGCATATTTTCAAATATTTGTCTTTTTTTACAATGTATATTCATTTATATTCAACCATATATAAATATACTTGAAACAACATTTTGTCATTGTTGTAAAGAAAAAAAAAAAAAAAAGATTATATCCGAACCAGACTCGACCGGATAAAATCGTGTTGCCCGAAGCGATTGAAAATTACTTCGAAATGTATCAAACATTCCGACATGTTGCCAGTAATCAGAAGATTAATAAAGGGAGAGTGATGAACACTTGTCCGCTTTGTCATTATACCTTATTTGATATTGAAGCAGGAAAAGTGGGAAGATTATTGTTGACCTATTGATTTAATCGCGAATTATCTGCAGGTATTCAAAGAAAGGGGTACATGATGAAAGTTGTCAAAGATGCATTTATTTTAGTAAACGGATATAAATAAAAGTTACCAGACTCAGCACATTTGTAAGATAGATTTTAAATCTATGTTATCATCACTGAGACAGCATTCGGTTTTTATAAGTTAATGAAAATTGATTTTTAACACTCCCCAACAAAGTTCAGAAGTGTTTATGATTTCGGTTTGTCAGTCCGTCTGCCCGCCTCTCCGTCTGACGTTTGTCCGCGCTCTAACTGTCGTAAATATACTCGGATTATCATGAAAATTTAGGATGTTATTTATGCTTACTCTAGCAAGAACCCTATTTCAAATGAAGTTTGCAGTATGTTTAGTTTATTTACAGGGGCAGTGAAAAGTTTTCCGTTACATTACGGCCTATGAAAAGATATTACACCCTTTGAAACATAATAAAACTGCTATGCATTTACCAATTGCGCTAAACTATGCATTTTGCTGAATATGTGGTGCAAAGAATACTTACTATTCATTTACAGGACCACAAAAGAATTCCATTACATAATGATATAGGAAAAAATTGTTT
Source organism: Maratus speculifer (assembly GCA_964019185.1). Lineage (NCBI taxonomy): Eukaryota > Metazoa > Arthropoda > Arachnida > Araneae > Salticidae > Maratus > Maratus speculifer. Next base: position 114,492,135 of record OZ025294.1, read on the forward strand.
GATAATATCTATATAATCTGTTGATATAAAATGCTAAAGGTGAAATTTCAATCTGTTATGCGTTTTCTTACTAAACTAAAATTTCCCATCATATATTATACACATCAAATACAGTTCGAATACAGGGATGTTCAAAAGAATTAAAATACAAATTTGACTATGGAAGGTTGGCTGCTGAAATCAGATTTTAAAATGTTTACTTTGGTTATCTTAGTTATCTTATTTCCCCAAAAAACGAAGTTTTGTTAAAGATTTCAGAAAGTATTGAAAATTGTTTCATAATCTAAGTATAACACATGATTTTTCTTTCTTGCTAACTGTTCCTCTGGAAACGACTGAAAACTTTGGATTAAACTTGTGTTGGGAACAAAGTACTTTTACTGTTATTTATAAAAGTTTTTCTCTCTTTTTTAAAAAATGTGTATTTATATCTATCTTCTTTTTCAAAAATGTAGTCTTAAAAAATATTTAAGTTTAATATATTTTTTTAATTTAGTCATATTTAAAATTTGATATACATTCCTTTTTTGTTATTTTCTTTATAAAAATTAAAAAGTAAAAAAATTCCCCATGTTTAAAACTTGGTAGATCTCTCGAAAAAATTCTTGTTTCCATACTTTTATTTTACTTATTTAAAAATTCCCCTATTTTTATTCGTTTTCTTATTTGGTCCATGTTTAATGTCCAAAAAGGGAATACTTCTGTTTTTTATTTTATTAGTTTTCTGATTCGTTCATGTTTAATGTCCAGAAATGAAATACTTCTGTTGCCACGATGATAAAATAATAATAATAATAATAATAATAATAATAATAATAATAATAATAATAATAATAATAATAATAATAATAATAATAATAACTTAAAGCAAATTGAGATACAGTTTTCAAACAAATTGCATTTAAAAGGCATTTTTTTCTCTACACGACGGACGGTGTAAAAATTGAAAATGTGTGATGTTTAGAAGTTTAAAAATTTGCAGTACCGAAAATAGTAAAACTGAAATTTCATTTATGATTGGTACAGGAATATTAATTTTTAATCCATGGCGTATGTAACTGTTATTACGTAAACCACGTTTTGATCATCATAAAAATGATGTTTATTATTATTACTTTTTTTAAATATAGAATTTACCGTATTTACTCCTGTTTAGGGCGCACGCGTGTATAAGGAGCACCCCTACTTTAGAAGTAAAAATGGTGATTTCTAAAAATCTCGTGTATAACACGCACCATAAATTTGATACTCTAATGAAGAATGACCAAATGAATTTCAGTAAAATAAAAGTCGAAACAAACATTACACTAGACCAGAAAACAGGATGAAAATGCATTTGTAGACTTCGGGTTCTAAGAGAATGACGGGAAATATGAATGAGTGACGGTAAAGAGAATTGCTAATTAGCGTTTAGATAATGTCATTAGCTCTGTTGTATAAAAAACTGCAAGGAATGAAATAAATATTCAGTATTACTTCAATTAAGTAACATTTTCCCAATTTTAATATCTTCTTTGAATAATTTCTAGTTTCATATGTATATCATTCGACTGCATCCAACAATAAAAAATTATTCCGTGTATAAGGCGGAACTATGAGTTTTGCCCTATTTTTTTGGAAAAAAAGTGCGCCTTATGCACGAGTAAATACGGTATTTATAAGTCTAAAAATCTTTAGTCAAAAAATCTCTAAGGTTACTAAGAATTTTTTAGGAAATTGGGATGCCTAGAGCTTTTTATTTAACTGCAACTCGGGTTACAGATAAAATTTCAGTAAGGTGACAATAATTTTAGTAGGTTCGTTAGTTTTTGAAAATATAATTTTCCAAATAGTCATTGTAATTTGTTAACTTACAACTTTTTTAATTGTAATTTTGCCAAATCATTCGATAAAATTTATTTTTTATTTATTTACTAGCAGCCTTTGCCCGCTGCGCTAGTCAGATCTAAGCTGATATGTCACGAACTACTCTATTTAAAAACTAGTTGGATGTGCCAATCCCAAAACTTTCTTCTATCTCATACGTACATTTAAATATTAAAAAAAAAAACAGTTACTCGTTTTAATGCTTTAATAAATTTAATTCAATACCATACCAACTTTGATTTTCATCTTAAATTTCTGCTTCAATCAATTAATCGGAGTAGGAACGAATTTCCGTCTCTGCACGAACCGATGCACAATAGAATGATAGGCAGATTTTTTTTTAATTCAGGGAGGACCTACTTGCCTTACTAAAAAATAATCACATACAAAAAATTTAGTTCAGTTCTAGAACTAACTTCATACACTTTTATGCGGTGAATATTGAAAATGGCATAAAATTCACTATTGCAGCGCCCCCTTCCGGCGATTTTTTTTCAGTTTCAGGGCGATCCAACTAGCCATAGCCATACACTTACACAAAAAATTTCGTTCAATTCGATGCATAACTTCATGTACTTTTGGTCGGTACAATATTGAAAATGGCACATAAATCGCGATTGCAGCGCCCCCTTCCGGCGGATTTTTTTCAAATTCAGGGAGGACCAACTAGCAATAGTCATACATGTACACAAAAAAATTTGTTCAATTCGATGCATACCTTCATATACTTTTTGGTCGGTACAATATTGAAAATGGCACAAAAATCGCGATTACAGCGCCCCCTTCCGGCGGATTATTTTCAAATTCAGGGAGGACCAAATAGCCATAGTCATACATATACACAAAAAATTTGGTTAAATTCGATGCATAGCTTCATATACTTTTAGTCGGTACAATATTGAAAATGGCACAAAAATCGCGATTGCAGCGCCCCCTTCCGGCCGATTATTTTCAAATTCAGGGGGGACCAACTAGCCATAGTCATACACTTACAAAAAAAATTTGGTTAAATTCGATGCATAGCTTCATATACTTTTAGTCGGTACAACATTGAAAATGGCACAAAAATCGTGATTGCAGCGCCCCCTTCCGGCGGAATATTTCAAACTGAAGGAGGACCTGCTTGCGACAGCCAAAAACATTCACAAAATTTTGGTTCAATTCTATGCATAACTTCATACACTTTTTGATGGTAGAATGGCGACATACAGACACACAGACACACGGACAGACAGACTTTTGTAAAAACATGTTTTTTGGAATCTCTGACCCCTAAAACGTGTAAATCCGTCAAAAACCGTCTATTGAAGATAGAAGAAAGTAAAAATTGCTTAGTACCATTCGATTCAACATGAAAAAATACACTATAATATGTTATCAGTTGAAAAATAACTACAAAAGCGATTTTTAAGGCATTTTTTTAAAGTTCGCTCTTTTTCTTTTTCCCCCTTAGGAGTGGAATTTTCGAAAATCCCTTCTTAGTGGCACTCGATGTTATAAGAAGTATTTTTACTCCAATTTTCAAGATTTTTGTTTCGGTAGATTTTTTTTTGTGCTGTGTTTAATACGAAATCCAGACTTTCTTTTTTTATATATAGATTTATATATATTTTTTTACAGTATGTAGATAAAATTTTAGTAAACATATAGATTTCTGTGACTATACATCAGTAGAATAACATTTTTAATCTCTAACAGTGTGGCTTTTCGAAATGCGTCAAGCATCCTATCATAGTATCTTTAATCAGAGGATTAATAAAGGGAGTGTGACGACGACGTACCCGCTTCGTCATTACTGCTGATCGCTCGGCAAAAAATGTGGGAAAATTGAAAAATTATGAAGCGAAATTACCAAGTAGTGTTGTTGGCCTACTGATTTAATCGCAAATTATCGAAAGACATCCAGAGAAGGGACTTTGTTATGAATGAGATTCCAAATGTATTCATTTCGGCGTACGGGTATAAATAAAGAGTGACAAACCCAAGAACATTTGAATGATTTCTGATTCTATGTTATTGGCCTGCAGACAATTTGCCGATTGATGAAAATGGTTTTCTAACATTCATTTAATATTAATTTTAAATGAAAGTTTTCGATTGTCCCGTTAACACCATACTGTAACCAAAAAAAAAAAAAAAAAGTTTTGCAGAAAACTGTCAGCCATAGAAAGCTTTAAAAAATTGCTTAAATTACGGAAATAATCTACATTTGTTACGAACTTTATATAAATGTAACAGGTGTTTCTCATAAGTTCCTAATAAATACAAATTATTTCCGTAAAATAAACAGTTTTTTATTGGCGTTTTTACTTATAATTTTGTTCTGTAAAATCAAGAGGTTTTTTTTTCTTTTTCTTTTCTTTCTTTTCTTTTTGTTTTTTACACTGAAAGTAATTTTGAATTTTTAGTATTAATGCCATTTTTTTACGAAGATTTTGAAATTAAAAAGTTAAATAAATAAATAAATAAATAAATAAATAAAAATAAAAGGTTTTGTCTATATAATTCTAAGGAAAATAATTTCTGAAACACACCATGAAAAGAATTTCTGTTTTGAAAGAAATAGTATATTTTTCCCTGGTGCAAAAGAATAGGTCATAAATCATTCTACTTTCATATTGGTGGAACATACTACAGGAAATATGAAAAGATCAATTGCAAAATTTTGTATAGAAAAATTAACAATTGCTCTAGAATCAGAAAATATGGCGTCGTTTATGTTCCAAATTAAACGGAAAATTATACTATACCGGTTCAAATACGGAATGAAAGAGTGAGTAAGAATGCTGACGCTTGAGTTTAAAAAAAAATACGCAATTTATTGCTTATATGGAGATAATTTTCATATTTATAGGACGTTAGACATTAAAGGGTTGAGGTAGAATCCCGTACAGGATCTTGTTTTTCGTTATTGAAATACAACATAACCAAAACTTTATTTTTTATTTTTTAACTTTCACATGGTTACCTCGATATCCTTAACAAACATCTTGGAATATCGCACCATCTTCCTGTGAGAGTTGTACCTGCTCGGAATACATTAAATATTTGCATCGCGGTACTAATAATCAGAGAATTGATAAAGTGAGTGTGACGATAGTTTGTCCGCTTTGTCATTATCTTTAATCTGAACGCTGAAGGAAAAAAAAAAAAAAAAAAAAAAAAAAAGGTGGGGAGATTGAAAAACTATAAAGGAAAACCATCAGATAGCGTTGTTGGCCTATCGATTTAATCGCGAATTATCGGTAGACGTCCGGAAGATCGGTGCAGATGTTATGAAAGTGTTTCAAGATGCATTTATTACGGTGGTTCAGATATAAATAAAGAGTGACAATTCCAGAACATTTGAACGATCGAGTTAATCGTTTCTGATTCTGTGCTTTTGATAGATGATAAAAATCTCCGAGGATAATTATGTTTACGACTAGTGATCTCTGATGAAAAACTGTTTGCATAGGTAGATTTCTTTATTTCAGCATTTTGCAACAAATTCAAATGTCACAGTAAAAATCAAGTAGAAAAAAAAATAGGGCAGTGTAGTTGACTAAAACGTACAAATAAGGTCTTGCATTTTTATGGTGTCTGGTCTATGTTCAAATGCCTGAAGATTGTACTTTGCAGCTTTGTGTTTCAGGTAGTTCTATATAAAACATGTTTTACAGCTGAACAACTCGAAAGTTTCAGACACATTTTCTGATTCATTATTAACCCTAAAATCATCACATTTATAAGCATGATTATTAAAGTAATACATAATCGGATGCGTTTTTCATTTGCGGATAAAATTATTATATCGCACCATTGCTTCAAAAGTGGCATAACTTGAAAAACTGTGTTTTTCAGGAAATGCAAAAAACTGTTTCTGGATTGAGGAAGGTTCAATGACCAACTTACAAACATAACTGCTAACTGAATTTTCAGTGTTCAAGCGCTTTTGATGATTAAACCAAGTAGAGGATTAGCCATAACTCAAAAAACCTAGTGTGTGTGAGTTGTGCCATTTTCGAAGCAAGGGGTACGATACATTGAATTTTAAACAATCGTTGTATCATGATAGCAGTTTTTTAACATTTACAAACAAAGTCGAAAGTCTGTATGCATTTGTATTGTCTGTCCATCTGGCCGTCTGACCGTCTGTCCAAAGCTCTAACTCCATTAAATATGCTCGGATTTCTATGAAATTGTTAAACCTTATTTATGGTCTCCTAGGCATGATTGGTATTGCATATGAAGTATGTAGAATTAATAGTTCATTTACAGGGACACCCAAAAGAATTCCATTACATAATTCTGTATATGGAGAAAAATAACTTACAAAGTATTTTAATGACATTACGCTATTGCAAATGTATCGAAATGACATAAGTCAATGAATTGCATTACGACTACGTTAGAAAAGACATTCATAGCATGTTTAGTCCATATACAAGAGCACACACACACACAACAACAACAACAACAGCAGCAACAACAAAAAAATCGGTTACAATATTGTTTTAGAGTAATAAGAGCATCCGTCTGTCTACCCGCATATAACAGCACAAAAATTACCCAACCGAATCGTTTGAAATTTTAAATATATATTTGTTGCAAAATTTTATTGAGTCATTTCATATCTATCTATATTATAAAAGCCAAACGTATTTGTGCGTAACGCATACGTCATTTTGCGAATGGCAACACTTTCAAATTTTAAATAAAATTTCGGTTTTGCAATTTTTGCAACTACAAATTTTTAAACTTCTAAACATCGCACATTTTTAATTTTTAAATCAACGTATAGAGAAAAAAATGTACTTTTAAATGCGATTTGTTTGAAAACTGTATCTTAATTTATTTTTGAGACATTAATTTTTTTGTAGTTTTCAATACTATTTTTGTGATCGTGGCAACAAAAGTACTCCATTTCTATTAAATGTAAAGGGAAAAAATTCAGATTTCTGCATCTTTATGTTGTCATTTTCTCATAAAAAGTGAAAAACTTTGAAATTAAATACGTTAGCAAATATAATATGTTATAAAATATACGTTACGTTACGTTCTAAATACTTATAAATCAGTAATAATTAATATCTCTAAATATTTATCTATCTTCAGTAGAGGCTGATGAGGATGTGATGAGGGTTATTACCTTATATGACATCACAGGAATATTGTCAATAGTATTTATTGCATGCAGATTAAATCAGAAATTTTCATTTACATTTAAAATAATATAAATATTGTGGTATTTGTTTCTAGTCAATAACATTCGAGATTTCAAGTTTTGAATTAAAATGATTTTAAAATTTTCAAATCAAAATACCAATTAAAAAAAAAAAAAAAAAAAAAAAAAAAAAAAAAAAAAAAAAAAAAAAAAAAAGTTAATTCGGATACGAAAAGTGCAAGAATTGGTGAAAATGATGTCGGTTTCAGATTTCACGGGGAAAAAGTTCCATGATTGAGTTAGAGTGAAAAAAAATTTACTTTGTTTTATTTTGAAACACTAAACATAAGAGTCCTAATTGATAACTGTACACAATAACAACTGATCTTTATTATATTTTACTGCTTACTCTTTATTATATAATTTACGATTAAAATTTAATTTTAATAATTTCTACAGCTAAATTTTTATTGAAATAGTTTTACTTTTCTAGAAACATTTTAACTTTAGGTTAAACATCATCTGTTTAAGAGTTAGCAGTTATCCTACCAATATCAGGTGCATATTTTATTGTTACTAATATCATAGGTTTATAATAAATCAATGAAACGGTTCCTGCTTAAAACACAATATTCCGTCGAAATTCAACGGATTCTACTTTATTTTAGTAAAATAGGATATCAAGTTCAAATTCAGAGTCAGTCAAAAATATTCTGCTATATTACGCCCGATGGAAAAAATAGTTTAGAGTGCTTTTTAATGATGTTACACCCGTCCAAACATAATGAAATCGACATGCATTTATGAAGGGCATTAAAACAACATTTTGTAGAATATTTCACACAAAAAGTATTTATTATTCTTTTACAGGGCACCACAAAAGAATTGTGTTACATAATGGTACAAGGGGGAGAGCGATATTATTTGCGGCATGTTTTAATCATGTTAAACTATTTCACTTATAATAAAAATGATATACGTCGTTTATGTTTTCTACAAGTTACTTCCTTTGTAATAGAATATGCTTTTCCATATTGTTGAAATAGATATAACATTTCAACTCGTTAAACGATGCAGTTTTGTTACACTATTCTGAGTGTGTTGGAAAGTTTTTCATAATCTATGCTTGATGCATGTTTTTTTTCTTTTTTTTTCGGCTAGATAGTATTCAAGACTTCAGCTTAAAACACTCACTTTCAGTATTTTGAAAAATCTTCTCATTTTACCGAAAAACTTGAGAAAATATAAGTTTGATTACATAGTTTCTATGCACTTGCGAATTTGGTACGTTTGCAAGCAAATAAATAAATAAATATATAAATAAAAATATATAAATAAATAAAATAAAATAAAAAGTTTGTCACGAAGGATTCCAATTTGGATTTGAAAATATCCTGAAATTATATGATGACACAATTCAACCTTGGTGAAAAAGGAGTTATATACATTTCAAGTTCTTTTACACGTAATGGTAGCCGACGTTTAAAAAAAGTTATGAAGGCAATTTAACTAGATTTATTAATAGTTATATCAAATTTAAATGACTTTCTAATAACGCGGTAAATGAACATTTTTTAAACCTGCGCCAATCTTGAAACATAAATTAGGAACTGCTTATGAGAGCTCAAATTTATCAGGAATTATTTCTCCAGATATAGATTTTGATTTTGATTTTAAGAATTTTAATATAGTAGACTCCCTTAAATTCGGAGTCCTTGGGACTAGAAGTTGTTCGGATTTCTGAATTTTGATGATTTCTGGTCTCTTTTTTTATGTTTTTTAAATAGTCATTTGAAAAAAAAATTTGAATTTGAAGACAAAATTTGAATAATGCAATCGAAATTATAATGAATTCCTGGAATCTCTTAAAATATTAAAATAATTAACTAAAGTAATAAACTTAAATAATAAAAGTAAGATAATTTTAAAAGGATTAAATTTCTAAAAGCAAAGGTCAAGTGAAAAATTAATAATGCATAGTTAAATATGCATAATAACGATGAAATACATTTTCCTTGAACTGTTCAACGAAACTTCCTCATAAAAGGGTTCTATTTTAAAATCATAAAGTAAGGAAGTTTTATATCAGGTTTAGCCAGTCTTAATAACCAAAAAGAGTGATTAATACATACATATATTTGATAAAAATATTGTGATTAAACAGTAACTTAGTAATATATATTTAGCAATATCTCAGTAAATAAAGATATCAGCAATATCTTAATTGTTTTCAAAAATAAATTTATATTTCCTTCATCAAGAAACAACGTGTTCAGTCATGTTATTGAGAACTAAATATTAAAATGCATATACAAAATGATATAAAACTTAAAAAAAAAAAAGCTGTAATGTTGTCCTTACATTTGAAAGGAAATCTTCATTGCTTACAAATGTGATGATGTGCGGATTTTAGGGAGTCTGCCATATCAATTATATTTAAATCTGTTCCTCTGCTATCTTTCTAAAATACGAAACATAATACGAAGAAATTAACTTTAAAAAAATGAAATTTACACATAATGTACTTTATTATTTAAAAGATAATAAAAAAAAAGTGAAAAAAAAATCGTTCAGAAAGTTCATGAAGCCTTTTTTATACGTTATTATTCAAACGTTATTGAATAGATCAGAAATTTTTATTTTCTTGCAAATGGGATTATACCTTAAATTGTTGATTATTGGTTCGGGATAATGATTGTGAAAATCGATATGAAGTCGGATGGGTGAAATACGGATGTGAAATCTATATAAAAAAATTAACTTCGATAATATTTGTATCAAAATAATCTTTCTTTTACAGAAAAATTAGAAACTCTTTTCAATTTATTGACATCTGAATAAGAATGCATGAAAATATCAAGTATTAATGAATAAAAATGACTTTATGAATATGTCGGAAAATAATTTGCAATTAAAAATACTTTAATAAAAAATTGGTAAGAAGAAGAAACAGAGTATGTTGTGAAAAATAATACCAGGAGTTTTTACAGGGATGGGTGAAAATTATTTCGTGGTTGTGTTTACTCAAAAAAAGAAGAAAAAAAACACCGCAAATTATCAAACACTAAAATAAACACATTTTGGAAAACTTTTTGTCCCCAAATTCTCAACACATAAATGTGTTGTGAATTTTTGTGTGTGTGTTGTGATTGTGTTGTTAATATGTTGCAAAAGTGATGTTCGCTAGAAATGTATTCTAAAAATAGAGTGTTGTGCTGCACAAGACATTGTCCCCAAATTAACAACACATTGCAAATACCACACAATTTAGGAACTATAAAACTAGTCATATAAAACACTTTCAAAATATTTTCTATATGGCACATTTAAAATTACACAATTTTAAAAATGAATGTTTTGAAGTATGTTTTAAAAACACATTTTCCCGTCTTGTAAATTTTAACAACACTTTTTGCTCAATCTTTTTTATTTCGTACAACACATTTACAACACATTCGTAACACAGTCGGGAACGATTTCAGTTAGAAGTATTGACTTTTATGTTCAGTTAGTGTTGCAGAAGTGTTTCATGCATCTGCAGCGAACACTTACCCATTTATATTGTGAAAAAGGCATATACGTAGCTCTCTATCTCTTTTTTTAAAAATTTAATTAAACTTATTTATTTATTCTTTCATAAAAAAAAAAAAAATTCGTGATTATAAGATTAACTTAAGTAACACTTATTTAAAAAAGCTATTCCTTTAAATAAGCTTTCTTTGCTAATGCGATGGTGTATTGATAAATATGTTTCATCTGGTCAATATATGACTGAATTGCAACATTTTTAAATAAAAGGGTATTTTATCGACTGAAGCTCAGTAGTATACTAATAACATAAAAGCTTCCTATAAAATATTACAGATAAATATTTAACAAAGACAAATGGTAAAAGACAAATGGTTGTTATTATTGGCGTAGCAAGCAGATTTTTCGAAAACATGTTTGTTATTATGAGATAAATAAAAATTAGAGAAAAAAAATTAAAGCTGAAAAAGAATTGATGTTCATCATGTTCTATTTTGTTGGCATATGTACACGACATTTATATATATTTTTTTATTATTTCTACTCGCATGTTTTCAGTGATAATGCACTCGGTTCTCCAATTTATAGGTATATGAAATTTCTGAATAGCTGAAACGGTCGAATTCAGCATTCGATTGTGATTTTATTTGATGTATTGCGTAAATATAACATTTTTTAAATGTTCTTTTCTTTAAAAACAAAATGATTGGTTATATTTGAAACTTTTATCCTACAGTCCCTTAGCAACAACTATCTATTATAAACAGACACTTTGTTGGTGATTGATATCTTCCAGCACTGTGGACAATAATTCAAAATTGCATCATCATAAAGAATATAAATAAATGGGTCTTCTTTTTCTTGCTGAAAATCGTTTATTTTGATTTTTTATTTGTTATGAAGTATCTAATTGTTTTTTGGTGTATTCGCAGTTATATAAATATGTAGCTGCTTATAATCGTCGTTTGTTCCGTCCATCTGTCGAGTGCAATAATTAACTAATCGAATTAAAATTTAATACATTTATTATCGTTGCACACTTTTTAAAATTTAATTTAAATTTTATGAAAATCGAATCGGAACTTACAAGTACATTAATAAAAGATGTTTCCATTCTATTAAATCCTATCTTAAGTAATTAATTCTGATATTACATGACAGGTAATGATTTCAGGTTGCCATAGTGATGACTTTCTATTAAATATGAAGTTCTGTCCTATTATTATAATTTATTTTAGACTGTATCCATTTATCCATTGATTAGTGTCAATATAGAATACACAATATTGCATATACTACTTTAGTTAGATAAACCCCCTCATTTATTTTCCTTTATTTTTATTTTTATTTTATTTTATTTTATTTTATTTATTTATTTATTTTTGCTTTATTTTGGGAACAACGGATTTTGAGCTTATTCTATCGACGATCACTTTCAGAATTTTCAAGCTATGTTTTTGGGACTTTCACAAACGTTGCTCTATACATTTAGCTAACACAATATGCAAATGAAATTTTGTTACCTTTCACGTATGCGCCGTACAAAATTATTTAATAAACCTGTTCATTTTCCATACAATTTATATTATTTTTTATTTCTGATTACAGGGTGTACAATGTTGTTTTTCATATTTTCGGAAAAGAACATCATATTATATTAAGAACTCTGCAAATTTTAAGCAAAAAAGTTGGCAAAATTTTGCTTTGTAAATCTTTCTTATTAAATAAAAACTTTGATTTCAATTAAATTTTGTTTTTTAAATTATCATATAAAATTACTTTTTTGATAAAAGGTAAGCACTTATTTCTCTATTTATATAGTTAGGTAATTATTCCTGTGTTCTTTTTTTAATATATATATATATATATATAGTAAGAATATTTCTGTTCAAGTAATAATTTATAAGATAATCTATTTCTACTTTGTAAATGTCGGATGGGTGATGGGGAGAGAGCTTTATGTGTGAAATGGTATGAGATATATAAATTCATTTTTATTATTTCGAATATGTAAAAAAATAATCTAAATAATTAGAAATGCATGTACAAACTCTATTCCACGCCCCCCGTTTTCATTACAATTCTCTTCTACGAATTAGCTAATGAATTTCATTCTTTTTTGCTTTTGAAGATCTTCGCTTTTTCCGGCATGCTGTGAAAGATCAGAGACGTATATTCAAAATTCTGGTCTCCCTCGAGTTTTGAGACATACCGGATAATGCGGGGAAATATGTATAAATATATGTATTTAAATATACCCGCATGTGAGTATTATATACAGAGCCAAGTACCACAATCTCCATTATTATTTGTAATTGTTCCCATATTGCTAACTCCTGTTTAAATTTGTTATACACTGTAAAAAAAAAAAAAAAAAAAAAAAAAAAAAAAAAAATCTGTAAAGGTATTAAATATTTTCTAGGAAACTGGGATTTCAAGAACTTTTCATCTAACGATAACAGGAAAAATCCATGTAACCGATTCTAAAACTTAAGTTTTTGTTGTTACCGTTACAGGAAAAGTTCTTGGAATACCAGTTTCCTAGATAAAGTATAGTACCTTTACAATTTTTTTTTTTTTTACAGTGTATTTTGGATTATTCTGTATTCATTGTAGATATTGAATCGTAGTATTATAAAATGGTTACATACATGCATAGATATATATGTGCATATTACACTGGCGCCCGGCTAACCGAAAAGTACCATACTTTCCTACATCCTTTCCTCAGAATACATTTTTTGCATATTTGAGGACACTTTTTATAAAACCTAAAAGTTGATCAAAGTAAAAATTTTGTATATTTAATCTGCTTTTTTAAACTAATCTAAAACTATGAATGCTACTGTAATTTCACAATTAATTTTTTCTTCTCTGACTTTCTGAATGTGACAATAGTTATTTTTCAAATTAATTTTCTTTCGTGAAAATAGAAATGCTGTTAACTATTATTAAATGATATATATTTTTTATTTTTTACATTCATACACAAAAAGTTCTCTTTCTTTTTTTAAGTGTGTGCCTAACAATCTTATTGTCATTAAAAATTAAAAATTAATTTAATTTTTTATTAAAACTATGTACGTACCGTAAGTATAAAACCATTACGTAAAACTATGCCTTAAGGAAAATTTTTGTGTATATTTTTTAATTATTTTGTGTATAATTTAAAATCTCTCTTTCATCTCTTAATGAAAAGAGTTGTATATTTGCTTATAAACAAATTAGGTGGTTTTAAATGCTAAACAAAATCAAACTCTTTCACACTGTTGAGAATTCGGTGTGTGTCCAACTCTTATTGGACTACCATTACGTTAGAACATAATATAAATAGTGACATTTTAAAATTCTATCCTTTTAAATCTAGTTGTTGTATTTATTGAACAACCAATGCATTACAAAAATATATATTGTAATTTCGGGTGTATAAGCCGAGGATCAAACAATTCTTTTTGGACCCAGAAATCTTATTTAGTGATTGAAGAGAAATATTTACGGCGATCTAAATAGTTACACTTATTTCTTAAAAAATTCTGAGTCTAAAAAGAATTGTTTGACCCGCGGCTTATACACCCGAAATTACGGTAAATGTATTTAAAAAATGAAAAATTATATTTAATATAATCTTATCTTTCAAAACGTTTTAACTTAAAAATCGAAAATATTGTTCCGAAAGAAAATGTAGGTTCTTATGGGTTAAGAACCTCTAAAAATACATTAGCAAAATATTGCATAGTTTTGTAATTAGTTCTCGAAAATATTCAGCCTCCATTCAACTGTTAATGATGAACGAACAGCCTTCAAAAAAATTATGTAGATCAGATAGCTTAAATCTGAGAAACGTGATTCACGTTGCTTTTGTACAAAACCAGGAAACTAAGAAATTTTAAGGAGTAAAAAAAATATATCTTTGTGTAGTAAACGGCATTTCAGTGTCAGAAAACAAAAATTGCGGTCGTTTTTATTTTGTAAAATGAGAAAGTAACAGAATATCGTGATATTGAGAATGAAAATTTCATGTTTGCTATCATTCTACTCAGGTATATGAATATTATCTTCCGTTGTTTTTAATTATCAACTGACAAGCAGGACCCTAATGTAGGCAGGGTCGAGAAATGATAACGACAAGGGGGGGGGGGTGTCCAAAATTATCAAAAAAATTATGAAATTATATTTACACAGCCCTTTGTCTTCTCTTAAGGGTTATTCAAAAAATATTTCACCTTCAACAGTTCGAAATTTTAAGATACATTTTCAGACTCATTTTTAAAAGTAGAAACACGAAACTTGCTGAGGTGATTCTTGAAGAGGTGTATTAGTTGCTATGTGACTTTATTTTTCGCTCAATTCATTAAAATTTGATTTATAAACAATAATTTTCTCAGTATGACCCTTTTTTTCGTTCCCATATCTCCCGCTTTGGAAAATTCGGTTCAAATTGCTATCTTTGACAACATTTATATGCAATATTTTCTGCACTTATCAAAAACTCTACAAGCACGGAACATTATGTAATTTCTGAATAAGAGAATTTGCCAGTTTGATGCTTTTGAGAGCAAAAATTACATGAAAAATAAATCCAAAAATAAGCAGTTTGATTGGAATACACACTTAAATCATTTTAGCAAATGTATAACTTCATTCCAGAATTCGAATATACGTCAAGAACTTGTAAGGACATTTTACCAGAATTTTTGTAAGCTAACATTTGTTGGAAAAATATACCTAACAGTTAATTGGCGCAAATTCAGTCATTCCTCACTAATTTCAATTACACATGAATCTAAACATAATCTTTGTCTCAACGTTCCTTTCACGTAAGCAAAAAAGAGATGGGTATTTCTATGAGCATTTGCCGTGTAAGTCACATTTCTAGTAACTGCTAAATTCTTGGCCACCGTTATTTTTGAAAGGTTTGCATAGCCTTATTCAATTAATAAAATATCTCTTATAAAATAAGTCACATTTTTTCGTTCTAAAATACTGATATCCAAAATCGTAGTATGTGACTTACACAACATTTGCTCATGCTCATGGATTTACCCAGATAAATAAATATTCATTTACCTTTTATAGATATCCAGATATACCGGCTAGTCCAGAGATGTCACGCACGATCCACGGAATGCTGTATCATTTTATATTTTAATCATTAATCCATGGTGGTGCTTATAATTGGTAATAATGTGTGTCTTATTATTCACAATACTTCTGTTGTGTATGATTGATGAAATCATACACAACATAAAAATCAGAAAAATGCTATTTTTTTGGTGAGAAAAGAAATAAAGGAATAAATTTAATTGAACATATTAAATGGAGCAGCAACACTTATCAACTCTCTCAATGAGAGTCTAGCAAAAAAGTGAGTATCATAAACTCAGTTACATTGCAAATATTAATTTTAACAAGCATATTTTCACATTTTGTTTCATTCAGCTATTTAACTTTAATTGGTTACATGTTTCATATTAAAGTCATAAAAGAAAAGTTCATTATAACGTTTATCAGTCAATTAAAATGTTTATGTACATAGTTCTGAAAATAGTGTTTGATGACTGAATTTCAGTAATTTCCATATAATACAAAGAAAAAACGCAAAACTTAGTATCGAAAACCCTTAGTGTGAATTCTAATTTAATGATA
Organism: Maratus speculifer; assembly: GCA_964019185.1. Classification (NCBI taxonomy): domain Eukaryota; kingdom Metazoa; phylum Arthropoda; class Arachnida; order Araneae; family Salticidae; genus Maratus; species Maratus speculifer. The sequence continues at coordinate 114,508,321 of OZ025294.1, forward strand.
TTTTTCATTCTTATTATATCAGATGGGAGAGGATCTTTTAATATCTTGATTCGGGGATTATTAAATCGAAAAATATCTTTCAACAATATTTGCCTTATTTAAAAGGGGAAAAAATATTCCATTTCGGCTAAAGCGACTAGTACTTTACGAAATTTCTGGTACTGAAGCAATTAAAATCCCGTGAATCCTTTGATGCATACAAATCATTCACACTGCATCAGTAAAACTTTCGACAGGCAAAGACACTAACTTTAGCAAATACAAATTCGTCCATTTTCGTTAGGTTTTCCACTTTGAATTTTAAACATTGAATATCGCAATTAAATTTTCTATAGAAAAGACCATTCACTTACTTTAGCAAATACAGCTTCATTCATTCATGTTGAATTTAACAATGTTTATAATTTTAGACACAGAATTTGACAGTTAAGTTTTTGTTAGTAAAATAGCATTTATTTATTAATTATTATTATTAATTTATTTATTTATTTTTCAAATTCATAACCTGATTTATTCATACTATATTTCGGGATGAGGATATCACACCTAAATTTTCGATAGGATTCATTCCTTTGGGGCTTTGCAAATATAATGTTAGCAACTTTTTGGTAATTATAAAAACCCTCCCGCCTTTCGATATCATATGTTATCATTCCTCGAACTCTCCCCTCCCCCAGTTAATAATGTCGTTATCAAAGTATAATTTATTTATTTATTTATTTATTTATTTTTTCTGAAGTGATATACAAAACTGGTTATGCATATTTTTCGCATATTTTATTGATTCAAATGAAGAGAAATGAATAAGATATCACTTTATATCAAGTGACACCTAAAAAAATCGTTAGTATTTAAAAGTCATTAATTAGAGTTTTTTTTCACATAATACATTCAACAGTAATAAAATCTTGTTGCGCTTATACGGAACTGAGGAGGGGTAAATAGTGGATAAAAATTCTTATCAACAAAGGAAGTGAACAACATTTTTTCTCTTTCTCTTTTATTTATCAACAAACACAAGATTCATTTCAAATATATTTCACATATGGTTTCTCGAAGCGTAATTATATGTTCATACCTATATGAAGAAGAATAGGAATGTCAAACATTGGAATATTCCATATTTTAGAACAATTTTGTTATAATTTAATGATTTTAATAATAACTTTGTATTTTCATAAAAATAGATAATCGAGTAAAAATAGATAACATACTATTTTGAACCAAAAACAATTTTACAAAAACAAAGGAAAAATTTCGGTTGAATCAAAAAATATATCGATATCAACCCCTCCCCCTCCCCCTAGCGATACTTTAAAGTATCTTTTTCCAGACCCCCCCCCTCCCCCCTAAAATGATAACCTTATATATGCACAGTCCCTTTACTTTAGAAAGAATAATTTCATTTTCTATACCTCAACAAATTCTCAATATTAATTCAGTCGAACTTCTCTTTAACGAAGTCCCTATTTAACGCAGTTTTCTATTTAACGGAAGTTTCGGCTGTACCTCGACTTTGAACACCATTGACATGCAAATTAAGCCCTTGAAGGGCGGTGATGCCGCTACGGCATCACCTAATTTTAATCCCTAATTGCCACATTCGTACCAGAAATTTTTAAAGAAAAGTTCACTTTTATCAAACAAGCGAAAATACACTTTTACTGGTTTACAAATAAATTTTCTTTTAAATGTTGGTATCAATAAATTATTTCAACATTTTATGATCACAAGTAGCTTGCCCCGGAAAGCCATATTACGTGAAACATATTCTTATAACGAAGTTTATTCTATTTTCGTTCATGTACATGTACATCATTTAAATTGAGAAACTTCTATCGAAATGGATGCATGAATTGTATTCAGTGGATTATATGAAAATGAAATTATTTATTACTTTAATCATTTACATTTAAAAGAATAAATGCTGAGAGCCTTCAATACAATAAAAAGGGAATTCCATTTTTGCGAAATTTTACAGATGAATTCTTCGAATACTTACAAGAGTGTGAAAATATTTCTGAACAGTGTATTTTTCATAAGAAACTTGTACAAAGTAATATTACAGACCTTTTAAAAGTTATGAATATTGAATACAAAAGAAAAAAGGTACGTTACGTTTCAGTTTTTACTTACCTCTCTTTATTATGGGTTCTCTTTTTGTTATGGGTATTATTATATTCATTCTTCTAATTAATTTGTTCTCGTATATCAACATTAACCCCCCCCCCCCCCCAAAAAAAAGGTCATTGCCCGAATTAAAAAATATTTTTCCAATATTTCCATTTTAGTTGTATTTTTCATTTTATGCATGTGTATTTTATTGGGTTGTTTGGAAAATCGCGTCGTTTTGGGAAAATTAATTCGTACCGAAAATTTCTATAACTTAATTATTCGATATTGTTTCCGATAGCTAATGTTTAGTAACTAACGTGCAAAATTTTCCGGTATTAATTGATTTTCTCAGACGGATATAATTTTCCGAACGATCCAATATTATGCACATATCATGAATTTTGGTTGATTTCTGTTTAACGAATTTTATTCATAACGAAGTGTTTAACCCATTGAGAGGAAATGGGATATAGTTTATCCCGCCTACGATTAATAAAGATTTGCACCAGAAAAAATTATTAAATTTTACTTTTCTAATTTTGGTGGGAGGAAAAATGTCGTGAAATTGCTTTTATTTACTTTGAAATAAAAAATTTCAAAATTTCCTTTGGGAGTTCAGAATTACACAAACGCAAGTGCTTGCATCGTGAAGGTTAAATGTAGCGATGAGACTTCGTTAAATGGAAGTTACACTATACTCTTCAAATCCCTTACAGCTGCTTAAGCTTTATCGATACTATTATATTCCATATAAAATACCAGCGTTCTGATATCCTTATTACACTGTAACTCCTAGCTGTTGCTACAATAACAGGTGAAACCCAAATCCCTTCAGATCTTCATTGGCATTAGATTTAATGGAAATCTAAGATTTCAACCACCTGCGTCTGTGCATGTCTAAAAGATTATTCCGACAAAACGATGTTGCTGAAAAGCACTGTAATTGCAGCAGAGAATAATTGAATTTGCACGCACATTTGCGAATGGCGATTCTTCCTTTTTTTTTACTTTGATATCGTTCGTTATCCAGTTAACGGTGATTTTATTGCATGGGCGGAGAAGTGCCAATTTTTTTATATTAAAAAAGTCAGCTGCTTGAATAGAAAATTAATAAATGCTTACACGCCGAATTGAAGAAGGTGCCATTGTTTAGTCAAGCGAATAAACAGTAAAACAGTATGCAAATAAATAGCACGAACGAACATTAATATTAGAAAAAGAGGATAGAATTTTAAAGACAATGTTCCGGTTGTTAAAACAATAATTCACAAATGACCGTGCCAAAATGCACAAAATGACCGATACAATGGCCGTGGGAATTGCAGGGCGAAAGTACTTAGAAATTTTAAATAAAAAACACATTTTTTGCTTGTAACCAGTGGCACATCCAAGGGAGAGGTCATGGGGATCATGATTCCCCCCGGAGGAAGGAAAATAATTTCTAAAGCATATTTAAAAAATGGAATATAGATTTAATTCTTTCCAATTTACTCCTTGTTCAACAATGTGACTATTTCTAACTAATTACAGATCTACTTAAATATAAAACAGGTACTTTCTGACACATTCAGGAAGTCATTTTCAGTCTCAGATGAAAGAAATGTCAAGTGCATTTATTCAGAACAAATGTGATTAATCAGCGTTTTCCATTTCCTGGTAAATTCAAAGAATATTTTGGGAAATCTCCATAAAATATAGGTAATTTCAGATCGCGACAGCCAATTGCTCAATCATTAACGGTATTTTTGTAACTGTCAAGTCCGTAATTAACTTAAAATGCTTAATTTCTGACTGATTATTTGCTTTTATAAGAAAGTGGAAAAGTCTTCAATTCCTTAGTATCTAATAAACTGTATAAATTTTATATTTTTACAAATATTAATGCAATTTCTTTTGTACTTACAAATGAAAATGAATTCCCTAAAATATTAGAAAAGTAGCTGTTTTGGATATGGAAACAGTCTTCAATAAAACAATTTCTTAAGTAATGTGAACCCCCCAAAAAAGGAGCCATGACCCCACCTCTAAATGGAGAGCTGGTTCCGCTCTTGCTTGTAACATCTATATTATTATTATTATTATTATTTTGTCGCTTTTAAGTAAAACAGTGAGCTTTTTAAAGTTCGTATTATGTATTTTATAATTAAAAGGTATTTCTATTGTTAAATAAGTAAAGATAATTGTTTAAAAAAAAAGCAGCGCAAACCGCATGAAATTTGTATATGATAGGTAAGTCTCAAATGGGATAATTAATAAACGTAATAATTTAAAATTAACTGGAAAATTTCATCTAGATATTAATTTAAAAGGTTCTTTTATTTTCTTTTAGTTTGATTGGATTACAAACGAAATTATGCATTTATCGGTAGCCGCTAAGCTGTAAAAAGAAGTACATTTTAACCATTATGGAGCATCAAAAGAGAAAATAAGAAGAGCTCGTCTGGGCTGTCAAAAAGAAATCCATAAATATAAATTTGAAGCTTCTGCATAAAAGCACCGAACCAATTACGGATTATTAAATGTTTTCACGGTATGTAATAAAAATATGGAGTAGTAAAAAATGAGAGCGAGGAACGCACCTAATAAAACACAATGCACTCCTCAAAGTAATTGAGGAGCTATTTTTTCCTCTTTGACGAGCAACTTTTATCATTTCGGAATTATTCGAGCATCACAACCACGCCCAGACGTGTGTTAATATAAGCGAACTCTTTCCGTATAAAAATAAATATAATTACAGACTGATTTTAATACTTCCGAAAAACGCTTCGCCAAATCAAAATTTCATAGGCGTGTGGCAATAAAAAAACTGACCATCACTTTAGAGCATAATTCCTTAGGGCGAATGGTTGAACCTAAATATTTTGCTTGGAAAAAAGTTGCAAAACTATCAAAAATTATTGCGCAACGTTTCGCGTAGGTAAATTTATCTTAGGAAGGATGAAAGGAGCCGAAATTTAGTAACCAGAAGCTGTTATAATATTGAAGTGAACATATTAATAATATTAGAAAAATGTTCTAATCTGTATCGAAGCCCCACCTACTAGCTACCACACGCCTCTCTTACGATGACCTAGACATAATGAGACTTGGTGGGTTCTAATGCTACTCAATGGTGACCGACAAATTACAGGTTGCAGTTAAAACCAGCAGCCGTTCAAAACGGCTGTTTTTTACGATTTCACGTCGTCAATCACGTGACATGATTCGTCATTTCTCCAAAAAACTCCGTTCTAAACATTAAGCCCATTTTCAAGAGTGCTGCTTCCATACCTAATTGATGAATCATCGTTACTTAGCTCGAAAACTTGTTAAATGGTATTAATCAATACTCGTATTAGAGCAATCATGAACAGAAACGATGGCGATGATGAAAATAGTTTTGATACATTTTGTTGGCGTTGTTTTCGGTGATAGATGGCGCAGTTCATTGGAAGGGAAGTGAAGTAAATTAGAATAATTTGTAGAATAAGAAGTAATACCATTGTGCGAAATGGCTCCGATAGATGCACGTTTTTCGCCGCCAATTCTAAGTTAATTTGGGATGAAAAAGTAGGTGCCGCTGTTCCAGAATAAATTGGAGTCGATTATCGCGTTATTTCAGTTTTGGAAAATTAGCTACGCTGTCAGGATTATCGAAGGTGCCTCGTCTGTCATTAATAATTACAATAATAGCACTAGAAATGGTTTGGGCGGATTCCATTTTAAGCCTATATTTATTTTTTATACTTTAACAACAGCAAAGAATTTACATTTAATGGTAGCTATTCTAATGTTTCGTGTACTCTTTTTTAATATTCAATATGATTTCTACAATAATATTACCAATATATATACACGTTTCCAAGAATTAAGGAAAAACAATAAAATAGTAATTATTCAAAATGTTACAAGTAGATTTTAATATAATTTAGCCACAATATACAACATATAGCAAAGTTTAAAATAACACTTAAAGAAATTATCAGATGATTGTGGTGTTTAAAAAATTAACACAATTATAAAAAAGGCAAAATAAATGTGCCAGTTTGATATAGTAAAAAATACCTTTAATATGGAGTAAGATCACCCCTAATTAATACAGCATATGTAACGATGTTCGGTACCGTCAGTTATGCGATCAATAAGTTCACTGGGAAGAGTGAGCCATTGCTCTTGTAAAGCAATCATAGACTGGGAAGGGTCTGAAGAAGGGGATTGAGAGCAGCGACACATCTTCCAAAAGCATCCCAAACATACTCGATGCAATTCAAGTCCAGTGATCGAGCTGTCCATTCCATGCGTTGAGTTGTTTGATTCCGAAGGAAATCTTCTAGGATTTGAACCCCATGTGGTGAGGTCTAGCGTTATCGTTCTGTAACAGGAAATCATTACCTATTACACCGGCATAAAAGCGCACATAAGCATCAAGAATGGGATATCTATAAACGTGAGCATTCACAGTTCTACATGGAAAGACATGGAGATAGGTACGTCCATTCAAAGAGACACCATCCCAAATACAGATTCTGCTTCCTCCATACAAATCTCTTTTACGAATGTTTGATGAGTGAAAATGTGTTTCCTGTTTTCTCCAAATCCAACAATGTATATTATTGGTTTGAATGCTAAACTGGAAATACTTCATGAAAAAATAACACTTTCATTTATCACATGCCAGTGGACATGGTGTGCCTACCTTAAACGTTCTTTCCGGTGACGTGAGTTAAGCAGTACACAAATGTCTGGTCGCATCGTGATAAGCCACCTTGATAAAAGTCTTCTACTCACAGTAGATGTTGATACTAACCTTCCAGTGGCTGTAGCAAGGAAAACACTAAAATGAGAAGGATTTGCTGTTTTATTCCTTCGTACACATAACCGCAAATATCGGTCATCTGTGCTTGTTATAGCACTTGCCAAACTTTAACTGAACTTTCTAGAGGTCGAATCAATGGTTTGAAATTGGTTCCAAAATCTATGAACAACAGAAGGATTCAGATTTAGCAACGTGGCCACACATGTCTATGACTTTGACCTACCTCCAATCTTCAAATAACTCCATATCACAGTTATCCGGACAAACGATACCTCAAAGTCATACTAATGAATTGGCTATCTCAGTTTTCTTATCTCATAATCACAGTGACACTAACGACCAATGGCGTCAACTTATATGGGCCCATGGGGTCCAAGCCCACCCAATAATTTTGAACCCTAGCATGCCCAAATTTCATCGTCTTGTTTTTAGTTATTTATTTCAGTATTTTTTTATTATTTTTCTCCCTAGAATAAAATTTATTTTGTCAATGAACCATGTGTTTTAATTCTTCAATTGACACCCATGAATCCCAAACAACTGAAATATCCATGTTTAACTTTCTGCTATTTCAATTTGTTGTCATATTCATGACATGATGATATTACAATAAATATTAGTGTCTTTATAAGGAAAAACGCATAAAAATATAATTTAATAAAATTGCACCTTTATTAAAATATGATAGTTTGACTTCAAATTCTCATCTTTCACCATCTGTCTACCCTTAAAAAAAGAACTAATTTTTCGTACCATTTTACCAAAATATTTTTTGAGCCAACCCAATATTTTTCAAAAGAGTGCGCCACTACGACCATATTCTCTAATGCACTTTTCTGGTTCTTATATATGACGCATCCCAATTGCAGTTGCACTAATTTTTATTTTGTAATTTTATTCAGCATCTTTTACTTAACCGCATATGCAAATTTCATACGGACAAGTTAATTTTTGAATCAACTATCGCTCCTTTTGTGATTGTTCTTTTGTTTTTGAAAACCAGTGTATAGAAGAGGTTATTTGCGTTATCCATTTCATAAATTTGCAAGTACAATGTTTGTATATTTTTTGCATGTTGATTTTGACTAGACCAGTACTTCTCAACCTTTTATGATCCATATTTCATAATGTGTATTAATTTACTTTTAATTGTCTTTTTCTATTCAAGCCTGCCCTTTAAGCTAGATACTAGAAAATGGAAACAATGAATTCTTATTTTAAAGAAGACAATAAGAAATTTTATTCTTTTATTGGAAAACAATGTTGAATTTAAGTTGCTGAAAAAGTATTTAAATACAAGATATTTTCATAATTTTAACAAACGAATAAATCTTTTAAAACAAAAAAGTCTGATATGATAAATTTTGGCAAAATTCCATTGAATACCACTTAAATTACTACTATTAGTCTTTTTGTTGTTGCTTTTCTTCGAAAATTTGATTTAAAATGTAAACTTCGACATTAAATTCTAAAGGATCGCCTGCCTGTCTTTACCAAAAAATGGAAAACACATTTCAATGTAGCACTAATATACTGTATAAAAAAGAAAAGAGAAAAAAAAGAAAAAGAAAAGGCTGAAAATTTATGTCTGGCTATTACTAAAATCACTATACTATACTTTTAAAAATAATTAAAAAGAAATAAAGTATAAGGGCCATTTTCACCATTCGCTTACATTTCATGGTAACGGACTTGACAAGTAACGAATTTGACATTTCAAATAAAACTAAAAAAACTATTAAAATGAACTAGCTTGTATATTTTCTAACTTAGATAATGATTTACATACCTTCCAAAACTATTTAGTAAACTTACTTAGCAGCTTACATTTCATCGTTTACATTTTATGGTAACGGACTTGACATTTCAAATAAAACTATTAGAAATGAAGCTTGTATAATTTCTAACTTAGATAATAATGCACATGCCTTCTGAAATTATTTAGTAAATAATATTTAATTACAAAAGTGCAAAATCATTATTTTAATATTAAAATTTACGGTAACAGACTTGACAGAGAAAAAAAATACCAACCTTGATAAAAGCTTATTTTTGCCACAATTACATTGCTTCACAATTGAAGAGTAAACAAGTTGGAAATTGCACGTGAACATAGCAAATGAGGTGCGTTCGTATGATAACGAAGTTTTAAAAATATTCAGATCTTGCTGATATAGTAGAGCGTACTTCGGATACAGTATAGTAGTCGAAATCTTTGTGTTTTTGTAAATATGCAGGAAGTAATTTTTATTACACCTCAGAAACCTATATCTTATTCATAAAATGTGAAATAGTTGAATATAATTAAAACACGCCCCAAACAATGTTCCGCCGTATAACATTACGCAGGGGAATACTTTTGTGTGGCCCTGTAATTTAATAATAAAAATTCTTTGCATCACAGATTGTACAGAATGTATATTTTAGTATATATTTCATAAGTTCATGCCAATTTTATTATGTTCGAATGAGTGTAACATCATAAAAATGCATTTGAATCTTTTTTCCCATTGACCGTAATGTAATGGAATACCTTTGATTGTCCCTGTAAATGATCTATGCATCCGACTTTCATAACATTTGAAATGACTCGATAAAATTACGTAATAATTATATGTTTTAACTTTCAAACGATTAAAATGCATTTGAATTTTTTTTCCCATTGACCGTAATGTAACGGAATCCTTTTGATTCTCCCTGTAATTGATCTATCCATCCGATTTTCATAACATTTGAAATTACTCGACAAAATTACGCAATAGTTATATGTTTTAAATTTCAAACGATTAAAATGCATTTGAAATTTTTTCCTCATTGACCGTAATGTAACGGAATCCTTTTGATTGTCCCTGTAATTGATCTATCCATCCGATTTTCATAAAATTTGAAATGACTCGACAAAATTATCTTATAATTATGTATTTTAAATTTCAAACGATTCTGTTGGGTAGTTTTTGCGTTGTTATATGCGGACAGACAGACGGACAGACAGACAGACGGACAGACAGACGGACAGACGGACGGACTGAGCGACAACAATAGGTGCTACGTATTTACATAATTACGAACGCACCTAAAAATGACAAGTAGTAGTTGCGTGAGTAGTTTAACTGTATCTCCGAATATTTGCTGCTAACTTTAGGCAGCATTCGAAACCTATTTTGACTAAAATAATCATAAGGTAACAGACTTGACAAAAAGTGAGAGACAAAAGATTTCTGGTAATTTCTTAAAGAAAATATTATTGTAATAATTTTTTTTCATTAATATAGAACACTAACAGTTCATATTTAAAATAATTAAACCTTTTTATTTAAAAAAAAAAAAAAAAAAAAAAAAAAACAGTTAAAAACATAATACTTGGAATGGGACAGGCATTTTTGCTTAGAATCAAAATTTTAAAGATTTACATCTCAAAAATTTTTAACTATTTTTTTATTTTTCATGTTAGAAATATTCAATATAGTCTTTTTTAGCTAATGCATAGCTGAAATCAAACTTTAAATATTAATTTATGTTTGAATTTTCTTCTTTTACTCTGTGACAGCATATAATATAAGTGAGTTTATAATAAAGTGTTTACATTGTCTAATCAAAAGCAAACAAAAAGAAACAAAAAGCTATCGATGTAAGCTGCCCAATTCCTCCAACAAAAACGGCTGTTTTCATTGCCATACATTTAAAGTATAAAGATAATAATAAGTTATGTTTTTAACCTCCTCAGTCCTGAGACAAATATTAGGAGAGACCACAAAAACCTGTTTAAAATTACTGCGAAACATCGCTAAACATGTTTCACCCTATATATCAATGCTTATGACATGCATGCATTAAATGAAAATGTCTAGAAGCAATTTTAACAATTTTAGAAGAATTTAAATTCATTTAAATGTTGTTTGTTAACGTCTTCTACAGGCGGCATCAAGACTGAGCAGGTTAAATACAATACATTTTCTTAATTATAATGAAAAAATTTCTGGTAGTAAATAAAAACACAGACATGAAGAGTATGGGTAGACCAACATGTCACATCATTTGAATAATTTAAAGTCTTTTATTATTACTACTTGAAATATCATGCAAATAATAAATTTCAGGGACACAGAAGGATTTATAGAGTAATTTTGTAAATAAAATAAAGTAAGTTTAAAAAAAATAAAATAAAAATAAAATAAAGTAAGTTTTAAAAAAAAAAAAAATAAAATAAAATAAATAAAACATTACAAAAATAGTTAGTGTAACATGAATGATTTGAATAGTTTATTTCTTTTTTACTTAAAATTCACACGCATTGCTCATTTTTTTTTTTTTTTTTTTTTTTTTCTAGATTGAAGTCATAAATAGGATTTTACGAACAACAAAAAAGAAAGACCAGAAAAGAAAGATTTGAAAACTAAATAAAACTGAAAACACCGAATTCTTGCTTAATGAAGTAAACGCAATTCTTAAAATGGGACACTGTCTATGCTAGTAAAGAAACATGCTCTTAAAGACTTCTTTTGTTTGTGGTTGATAATAAGAAAAGAGAAGTAAACACTAGAGCTACGTTTTTCTGACCGCGATTGCGATTCTTTTGTGATTCAAGCTCTTTTTCTCGCCAGTCTACAATTATATTTCAAATCGTACGAAATAATCATCTATGTAGAAGAGTATAATATTTCAAAAATGCGCAATGGTCTCTCATTGAGATTCGGGGTTAAGTGCTTTTTTTTTTAGCTTGAGTATTTTCATCACAAAGCGTTTAAAAGTCTATATCGGAATGAGAATTTGAAGCAAACAAAAAAGTGCAAGCCAGGATAATAGAGGCTATATTGCATAATTAAGTTGAAAAATTGTCTAAAATTGTCTTATGCACTAATTTTAATAACACAAGGTAAAATTTGAAATTTCCTGTAATTGAAAATATTTTCTTTTTTAAAGTTAATGGTTTTGTTCCGATTGAAGTTTTCATCAAAAATGTAAAATGTCATATTTTCAAATGCCGCAAAACATAAAATAGTTAGACCTATCAGGAAAACTAAATTAGAACTGTAATGTCCGAAAAAAAGCATATCTTTTTTTTAACATTTTATATTTAAAGCAATATTCAAATTTATGTTTAATTGGAATTTTTGAGGTCTACATTTCGACAGTTTAGAGTCTGGTATTTCACCAGTTTCAGAGATACTGTAATACTGTAACAATGCCAGCAAAAAAGAAAAAAAAAGTCAGAAAGAAAAGAAAAAAAAACCTTGATTATTATTAAAAAATATGAAGTTTGTGACAGATGATCGTTACTGATATATTCATTTGTAGTTTAAATTTTTTTTATTTTTGAAGTTATTATGGTTGGTATTAACAGTACGCCATGTTTAAAAAAATTATCAGATCTGGCTGTAGACTTTCTCGGTCTTTTTGAACCGATTTTTCGCTTTGGTGTACTGCCATGTGGTAAATCGGCCTTGCTTTTTTTAGGACACATTTAGTTTGCCCTGATGCCCGTAAATCTAAGACTTTACTACTTATAGGAACATTTTGTTTCAATAAAGTCAAAGCACGAGGTTTTTCAACAATTGTAAGCTTTTTATGTCGATTATGTGCACCAGAAAGGTCCCTTTTTTGTTGAGAAAAAAGTAATTGAAGAAAAATCTCTTTTTTTTCAGATCATTACCACAACTAAAAAAATAAAGGGAGAACTCTAAATCATATTAAGCTGGAAGGATCATCATTGCAAGTAACTGAAACGTGATAGAAACTTTTGTCCGCCTCTTCTATTAAAAACTGAAAAAATAAAATGAAACATTTGAACATTGAGATTGTGGCTTAGGTTCGAAATTTTTTTTGCCGGCTCTGTATATTTCTTGATTTTTTGTATTTTAAGAAAATTCAAGGAATTCCCTTGTGTTTTAGAAATTAAATTTGGATTTTTAAGAATGAAAAGCGTATTGAATATTGTTAACAAGGAAAGAAGTGCAAAAAATTTTCGAATAATATCTAGACACACGGCAGTGTGTCAGCCAAGTTCACAAAGTAAAAGGCGACACACCGGCCGTGGGTTGTATTACCCGAACCATTTCGAGCCACTTTTGACCCCTCAATAACTTAAATTCTATTTGACCTACACACTTGCAATTTTTTGTGTCGTGTAAGACCGTCTTCTAATTTCCGAATCCTAAATTTTTTTTTAAAAATCTTTTACCGTTCACGAGAAATTGACGCCTGAAAACCACTGTTTTTACCACTGACTCACTGATTCACTGACTCACTCATAGAAATGTTTGACTACTTCCACGTGACTTAGGAAGTTGAAATTTGGTGTGGAGGTAGGTTATTGGATCTATAAATAGGAAAAAATCAGAAATCACAATTAATTAAACATTAATGGTCGGTTAGAGGATAAATTATTGGATTACAATGGACGTTTATGAGAATTTCACAAAATACCAGAAATAGTGCCAAGTTGGCGTCACTTTTGGCGAGTATCGGGGCTAATCTCTGAAACTACCGAGCCGATTTCAAAAGTAATAATAACAAAATTATGGTATCCGCCCCGGTTCAAACATAGACTATATCTTATGTTTGTGCCACTAACCAAAAAAGGTTCAGAAGCCAAAAACATTCTAAAAATGTTATTTTTGTTTTACTGAAGGGCCTAGAAGCACAAAATTTGGCATGTTAATTATTTACAAGATATAAATGATCACTAATGACATTTGCTAAAAAATATCAAATTTAAATGGGTGAAAATCCGCGAAGAGCGTTCTAAAAAAGTTCGAAATACCAATTTTAAAACAATCTCAGCAAACAACAGACCGATCTTAAAAGTAATGATATCAAAATGATGATGACAGTCTTTGCTCTAACATAGGATACATCTTATGTCGATTACACTAACCCAAAGGTGGTAAAAGAGCAATAAACATTCTAAAAATGCGATGTCTGTATATTAAGGGACTGGACTGGAAACATAAAGTTTGGCATTTTAGAGTTTCTGGGAATTTCGCGAAATATCAGAAATAATGCCAAGTTAGCGTCCCTTTGGCGAGTATCAGGGCTAATCTCTGAAACCACCGAACCGATTTCAAAATTAATAATACCAAAATGATGGTATTCGTCTCGATCCAAACATAGGCTATATTTTATGCGTATACCATTAACCAAAAGAGAGTGAAGAAGCAAAAAACATTCTAAAAATGCAACTTTTGTGTTACTGAAGGACCTAGAACTATAAGATTTGGCATGTTAATTATTTATAATATATAAATGATATGTAAGGGCATTTTAAAAAATACGGAATTCAAAAGGGGTGAAAATGTGCGAAAAGCGTTCTAAAAATGTTCTAAATTGGGATTTTTAAGCAAATTCAGCAAACAACAAATCTATCTTAAAAGTAATGATATCAAAATGATGGTGATAGTCCTTGCTCTATTATAGGCTATATCTTATGTCGATTCCACTAATCCAAAGGGGGTAAAAGAGCAAAAAGCGTTCTAAAAATGCAATGTATGTATGTTAAGGGCCTAAAAACATAAAATTTGGCATGTTCATTAATTATAAGATATAAATGATCACTAAGAACATTTGTTAGCAAATAAAAAATTTAAAAGGGGTAAAAATGCGCGAAAAGCGCGCATCTAAAAACTTTCTAAATAGCAATATTTAAGCAATCTTGGGTAGTTAGCGAACCGATTTAAAGAAAAAAAATATGCCAAAATGATGGCGACAGTCCTTGCTCTAACAAAATTATTGGATAAATTACCAGATTACAATGGGAATCTATGGGAATTTGGCAAAATACCAGAAAATACAGCGCCATGTTAGCATGACTTTTGGTGCGTAATTTTTGTCGTCAATATAGCGATATTTAGCCAAGTTGGCTACAAACGTTTTTGGTCGACGAAATAATCAAGTAGTACCCAATCACGTAAAAGAAACATCCTTATTAGTGGAATTTAAAGGAATATAAGCAGTCCTAATGTTAAATTTTTAAATTTGACTGAAAAAAAAACAGTGAATAAATGCAGGGAAAAGCTGAAAGATTATTTAATATTAAATAAAACTAATTTAACTAATTTAACAGATTTAACCTATTTATTTCAAAAAGGAAACAAATACCTACTTATTTGACAAAAAATAATGATATCCTATCAAAAACACGAATGTGAAAAAATGCCAAGTTCGTTAAAGGTTTCGCTCATAAGAGAAGTGATTTGACAAAAAATAATGATATCCTGTCAAAAACATGAATGTGAAAGAATGCCAAGTTCGTTAAAGGTTTCGCTAATAAAAGAAGTGAGATCTAACTGCAAACCAAGTTCTTTCGGAGCTCCTTAAACCATAACTCCTGTCATGCATAATATTATTCAATTGCTTAAAATGATTTGTTATGTTACTTGTTATTCAATAGAGCGACTTGGCAAGTTTTCAGCTACCAACTTTTATCTTTGAGTCGGAGTACAATTTAATCTAGAATCTGATTGGCAAAGATCTAGTGAATCGAGTGTTCGAATAAGTATATTGAAGTTAAGGTACTGATAAGTTAAGGAAGGGATAAACTTTAATTTCTGATCAACTAAATAGAAAAAACTGAATAAGAGAAAACTTGTTAAGTCGCTCAATTGAATAACAAGCAACATAACAAATCATTTTAAGCAATTGAATAATATTATGCATGACAGGAGTTATGATTTAAGGAGCTCCGAAAGAACTTGGTTTGCAGTTAGATCTCACTTCTTTTATTAGCGAAACCTTTAACGAACTTGGCATTCTTTCACATTCATGTTTTTGACAGGATAAAATATACATTCAAATTCCAAATGAATCAAAACTTTTGCACATGTTCAACTAATAACTTCAAATGTATATTAGTAATTTAATATAATCGTAATTTCTGTAGCAATAAGTAATTTCTTTTTTAATTGTTTATGATAAAAATGATATTAATTTCAAAAAGTGTTAAGTTTTTTCTAATTAATTAGAAGCGATCATTAAGAAATTTTTATTTCCCAATGCATCCTTTTTTGGTTTTTTTTTTTCGTATAAAAGACTTTGGTGTTTTTTAAGAAAGCTTGGCGCAATTCAGGTTCTAGAGGATGAGAATTTTCGTCAAATGATACAAACAGCTGCAAAAGCAAACCAGATGAACTTTTCTACTTGTTTATATATGTATACGTATAACATTTAGTAAATACAAAAGTTTTATTACATATGATTATATAAATATATGTAGTATTATAGCAAACTTGGAGCGTAAACATTCAATCGAATGCATTCTAACTCCTTTCAGTCATGCCTGAACTCATTTTAATTCGATGAACAGTCAAGACTTTATTGAATGAATAATTAAGGGATTTCTCCATGACGAAATAATGAGTCATCTTATACCTTCATAAATTTGTTATCACATATATTCTTAAGCAATTACTACCATTCATTACAAAGCTCAGATCTTTGATGTTAAGAAGACATCAGTAATTTTGAAGAAATTAGAATGAGAAAGCTACGGTCATCATACTACATGTAAAACTACCAGACTATAGTCCATTTAATTAGTGGAGGCGGGTGACCTTGACAAGCTTATCCCTCACCTTCACCAACTGAGGGGAAAAATCACATGTAGTTCTATTACGAATTCCGCGAAAACACAGTTTCACCTTGTCAAGGTTAGCCGCCTCCATTAAAAAAAATGAACTATAGTATGGATGTTAACAGATGGAAAAATCGTACAAATTTGGCTCTTCACTCGATTGCATCTGCTTTTTGTGAAAAATTCGCACCTCGACATGTCCAATGAGAATATTTCTACAAAGAGCTCTGTAAACTAAAGCTGTTATCAGATTCACGGACTTTAGGCGCGACAAACTTTTCAGCCGATATTAATCCCAACATTTTTCCGTTCAAAGAGAGAAAAAGCTTACATTTGTCCTTGAAGAAGTTGGAGGAAAAGACGGAAAACCAGTCATACTAGTACCAGCCGTTAATATTTATCTCCTATTCGTATCAATCGCTTATCTCTGATTCGTTGAAATGTTCGATGTCGGATGAAAAATCTGGGCTAGCCCAGACTTTTTTGGAACTGGGAAAAAAATTGGGGAGACATTGCTGTTTGCTATCACACTGGGTGTTGGAAGGATATTTCGTGAAAAGTTGGAAGAAATCAAGTGTTCGCTCAAAAGTCTTGCGAAATGTTGGTGAACCTAATAGCAGCTTTAGAGTTGTTGTACATTGTTATTACTAATATTGAGTGGCAACATGTTATCATTTCCGAATGGATAGCAGCACTGCGTGTTGTTGTGTATGTATGATTTGTTAGCTGAAGCTAAGTAGCATGTAGAAGTTTATATTATTAAATAAATAAATGTTATTAATAAAGGACGAATTGATTTAAAAATATAACATAAGCGTAATAATATCAGGGCCAAAAATTTATCATCGCGTAAAAGATCTCGTGTTAAAATAAGTAAACAGAAAAACAAAAGGAAATGTTTTATTTATTTTTTTTTTTTTTAATATTCTGGTTCAAATTAAATAATAAAAAGTGTAAAAAATAATGATACAATTTACGAATAAATTAAAAGCTTTACATTTAAGTAAATTGAGTAAGATAGTAACTAATATAAGCAGAATTTAATAGGATTAATGATAGATATTTTAAAGAATGGGAAATTGGTAAATATGCCAGTAATTTAGCGTAATAAAAGAAAAAATCGCGAAAGAAAAGTTAATAATATAACATATTAAATATAATTTTCTTATGTATTGGGTATAAGTAAATGTAAGTTCCGTTTTTTGGTTAAAATTACATGTTTATTTATGTTTTAACATGTTTATTCCATCTAGATGCCTTACAGATAGCAGAATGATCAACATTTAAAGCTTCTGCATTCTGCAAATCTATTTCTGTTGTATTTGTGTGTTGTCTTCATCAATAATGATTGCAATTTGTACCTTTACGTTCTGTGTCATCAACATCCAATAAACTTTCTTTAAATTGCCTTAACCACCTTCTACACATATTTTGAAAAAGAAAAAGAAAAAAAGCTGTCAATTAGAATCTTCCTCAAATAAAGAATGACTTTCAGCAACTTTTTTTTTAACTCTTTCGGGTCTGATATATATATATATTTTTTTTTTCAGTTTTTAGAAAAAATTACTTTTATATTTATAACATTATAACACAAGCTATACAAATTGATTAATTAGTATTTAACGAATATTTCGCTGTCTGAATGATGACGAATGTTATTGTTTTGTGTACTATTCAATTCATATTTATGTGACAATAGGCTAAGGAAGAATTTTTGGAGATGTTTAAAAAATATGGTATTATAATAAGATTTAACTTATATTACAAACTTCTAATACTTTTAGTGCTTTATTACACGCGATTCTTTCAGGAAAGTAACTTTAATTTTAAATTTAAAGAGTGAAATATATGTTTAAAATCAAAGAATCGCAAACAGCGCGAAGAGAAATAAACAAATAATTATTATTATTGTTATTATTAAATACCTAAACATAAATAAAGTCATGTAGTAAATGCATAGACATAATACTAATATTATTATTTTTAAATAATGGCAAAAGTATTTCTTAAAACAAAATAATATTCCATTAAAATACATGTACTATTAATAGTACACCAGACCCGAAAGGGTTAAATTGTGAAAGTAACAACAAAACTTCCTTCAAAGACGATATTTAGCACAAAACTATCCATTTTAAATCGAATAAAAAACTATGTGGTTTATATTTAATTTAAATGTCATATGCAACGTTTTGAAGGTTATGAAGAGACTTTTCAAAAGCATATATTTTCAGTTTTACACATTTACGCCATCCATTTGAAAAACGAACTTCATTTTGCTTATATTCCAATAATACAATATATGAAAGAGTAAATATGCTGACGAAAATATGCATGAACGAATTTCTTCTCTTATGATATTTTTTCTATATTTCTTTGACCAGAAAAGTACCCATACTTTTTTATGATTGTCTGATAAGTTCGGATTGCATCTGCAACGCACTAGGATGATTAGAGCCACGGTATATTACTTTAAAGGTTGAAACTATAAAGAATGAAAATTTAGTTATTAATAATGAATGCTAAGTATTCCTTAATATTAAAATTAAAATTTATTGCTTAGATGCCAGATTGCTTACAACCAACACTATGTTGAGTAAAAATGAACACTCATTTCACTTTTGTTATAAATTCTAAACTGATTTTTAATTCATTTATGATATGATTGGACATGGATGTATCTGCGAAAGATATTTTTTGTAATCTTATTCAAGCTGTAAGGCGTAAAACACGATATAAAGTTTTTTCTTTTCATACAGTTTTTTTTTTTTTTTTTTTTTTTTTTTGCATTAATTGGTTAACGAAGCTCATCCTAGTGGAAATTAAATATAGAAACTAAACAACAATAGATATGCCAACCAACAATGCATTCAACTTGGAGTATAAAAGACAAGAGTGTTTTAATGAAGTTGGAACAGGCTTAAGACAGCCAAAAGTCATCTTCGCTTGAATGCATGCAACTGCGAATACGTTCCCTTTAAGGATAAAGTTAAATGCAAACTACTAACAGTATAACAAGATGCAATTAAGAGCAACACGTGCTTGGCGGATTCAGCCTTTGTTTTTAGTAAGATTATTCGGTAGCTCTCTCTTTAGGCACATTGTTATGATTGGTGAGCTACTTTACCATAATGAAGCGTAATGACTGCATACATTTGAATAATGTGCATTTCTGTGTTTTATTATCGAGGAAAGCATTAAAAGAGCATATATTCAATTGTTGGCATCATGATAATTTGGGATAGTTTAAGAACTAATATCCCTCCGTGACAAGAAATCTGATGAGAAGAAAACAGTCGTTGCTGAAAGTTATTATCATTATCGACAGTTTTTTTCTGAAATGTATGTTATTTTGACCACACATTTTTAATGT
This sequence comes from Maratus speculifer, assembly GCA_964019185.1. Taxonomy (NCBI): domain Eukaryota; kingdom Metazoa; phylum Arthropoda; class Arachnida; order Araneae; family Salticidae; genus Maratus; species Maratus speculifer. Next base: position 114,528,172 of record OZ025294.1, read on the forward strand.
GATCGTAAATTTCAGATTAGATTGGTTGTTTTTAAGTCAAAAAACAGTTATTTGATAAATGTTTTTAATTTCTTGAGTATCTTTGACGAGATTAGCTCTCTTTTTTCTTTTGAGTTGGCCTAAAATTACCAAAGAAAGAGATGACCAGTGGCCGTCCAATTTTTTCAAGGACAAAATAATACGTTTCCTATTTCAATAAAAACCATTCTATGTAAAAACGAGACAGCTCGTTCGTGCCACTCAAGGTGTTAAAAGAAAAAAAAAAGAAATTTTGTGTTTTGTATATAAAAAATGTTTTAAATTTTGCACTTGTTTTTAAATACAAACAATAGTAGAAATACGATTCGATGTAAAATTAAAGAAATTACAAGAGAAATTTCATGAAATTTTGTCATTCTTAACATAAACAATTCTGTGAAACGAATAATAAATAAGAATGGGGGTATCGCAATGTTTCAATTACAGGCAAATATTTTTTAATGCTACCTTTTACAAAACAAAATCATTTACAGACGCTTTGAGAATATTTGCAAGAGAAATATACTACGAAATGCATTTTTATAAAATAGTGGTGCGAATAGAATATAAAATCATTCACCTGTAATTGAAGTTTTATGATATCTCCACGTATACAATGCATGTACAACCTGTTTACCAAATATTTTTAATTTCCCTTTTTCTGGCCCTTCTTGCTGATCACCAGTGATTTTATCTTTGTTGTCGGATTGTACATATATTTACAAGTATAAGCATTTTTCTTGAAACACAATTTAAAAAGTAATTATACCGTTCAATTTTTTCTGGTGTGAATTGGGAATTTCTGAATAAAGCATCTGCCAGAATTCAGGATTGAGATCAGTCTCTTGCCTTCAAAGCGTTAAACCCTTGATGAACGGCGGTGGGATATCCCACATAATTTTAACTACGCGAATCTGTTTTAAAGGCAAAAATCAAGTTCGAGAACCCATTGGTTAATTTAGACAATACATCAATATTTCCGTAGGACCTTTTATACATTTTCAATATCTATAGGCCTTCCCGCTGCACAGGTCTGTAGATTAATTCATTTAAAACCACAATAATCTGTAGAAGATAAATATATATTAAGTCTTGAACTGAAGAATACAATATAATTTTCCATCTTTATTTATCTCGACACAAGTCCACAAAGAAAAACGAGTATATTCACTATCTTAACAAAAAAATCACTATTACATATCTATATCTCATACTACAATTTTCAGTTTTTTTTTTTTTTTAAACTCCTCGAAAGTTCCAGAAAATCATTCCTCCGTTCTGCCGTTGCCACCTTTTTCGAAATCCGAAGAAACTTGAATTTAGCACAATATTCTGTCCGTGACAGTTCACGCAAAGCCATGGGGTTAGTCCTTGGCAATAGAGTTGGTCCTCAGCCGAGCATGTTCATAACAGAGTCAGTTCAGGGCAGTAGAGTTTGTCCGCAAAGCTCCTTGACTCTTACAATTCCCCCCTAAAAGAGCTTATGGTGATTGCTATGGTTACCACGGAAGTTGAAAATATTTTGTAGTTTAGAATGGCAATGCCTTGAGCGGTTACCATAGCGATCGCAGACGGTAATTTGTTTACGTTTTAATTAGCTTGTTGTTCTATAATAGATGGAGTCAGAATTTGCGCTCATAGCTCTGTAGGATAAAAATATAATTAAGTTAGACATCTGCGTGTTATTTTATGACCACCAATCGGGACAAGCTCATTAGTGGCTTTTGACACAATGAAGCTTTAAAGTATATACACACACAAAAAAAAATATTAGCAAGGATGAGAGCAATGTGAATCTTCCCATTTCTTTTAAAATAAATATATACAATTACCACAATATATACACTAAATATAAGCATGAACAACAGAAACACCAAATACATCAAAATTTAAAACATCATGCAATTTCCTTTTTTTTTCTTTTTTTTCTCTTTCTCTCTCTTTTTTTTTTTTTTTTTTTTTTTTTTTTTACTTTTTCCAAATGACCCGCCAAAGGAATTTCGTGAGCAACATATAAACTATACTGTCTCTTACACTGAGGTAACACCACCTGCTTCACAAATTCACCACAGACATCTTCAGAATGCATTAAGAATACCTTCCTCTATAAAATAAGCACTTTTATTATTTTCATCCATTTCCCAAATATTTCTTAAAGTATCATCAGCTCTTTGTAGTTTTATAAAAGATTCCTCTGTTTCTTTCTCACTCAAATCAAGTTCATCTTTTTCAGGATCAGAATTCAACTTTTCAACCTTTTCCATGTTGGACATATAAGTGTCTATTTCTAACTTATTTCCACCCTCCAAATCAACATCACCAGTGAGATCAGAGACATTCTCAACCTTCGTGTATAATATAACCTTATGGTTTAATGCTTCATAAGCAGTTGGACATATAAGTATCTCATTCACCAATTTCTTGGAAACAGCACAAGTTACCATTACGTTTCCATGAATTTTATCATCTATTCTCATCGGTATTATTTTTAATGGAGCGATTTCACTCTCTCCGAATGCTGAAGTTATCTCAATCTTTCCTTCTCCTTCAACTGATCACCGAGATCTGTGCACCAGAATCATAGATACCGTCCAACACATTACTTCCACATCTAATCCTAACCACTTCCAATTCATCAAATTTTCCATTTCTTTTCACGCAGGACAAAACAGGTATAGTTATTTTTGCAGTTAATATCGATGGTTGCTCTTCTTCAACTTTCTCATTCGATTGCACAGAGTTCGTTTGTGCTCTTTGTACACCTTGAGTACCACATTGATTTGGGCAAAATGAAGCCTTGTGACCCTCTTGTCCACACGAATAACAAGTAATTTTATTAGGTATCCGTGTCCTTGCTTTATAAGTACCAACTCTTGACTCATATCTGCGATCCGATGCGAAACCAGGATTTCTATTATCAGTGTGCTTAGGATAAAATGAAAAATTACTCTTCTCTTCCGAAAATCTATCTTTCTTAACTAACTTTCTAAAATCTTGTCGCACACTTTCATATAAGTCAAGTTTCTCAGCCAAATCAGTAGGAGATACTATTTTAGGCCATTAATCCACGAAATGATCTCGAATCTCATCAGGCACTCTTCTTTTTAATTGATCAGTTACAATCAAATCTTTCAAAGAATTGAAATCAACAATTTTAAGTCCATCTTGAAAAATCTTGAAAATAACCATTTAATTCAAATACAAATTCTCGCCATGTGCGTTCAGGGTTTCTTTGATGTTCCATAAACTTTCTACGGAATCTCTCAGGACATAACTTAAACCGTCTCAGTAGGATCTCTTTAATATATTCATAATTTTCAAATTTTTCCTCTGCCTCACGTGCGAGAACCTGTATAATATCGGACGGCAGCAAAACCAACAAATTCGATACCCAATGTTTTGGATCTACACACACCCTCTTTGCTTGGCGTTCAAAAATAGATAAATACAAAACAATGTCGTCCTCCTTGACATTAAATTTTGGCATAAGTTTCGCAAATTTAATTCCATAATTATAGGTTTTCATTTCCAATCCATCAATTCCTGCTCTTTCGCTATCTTTCCCTATCCTCAACTTCTCCAACTCAAACTCCCTCTCTTCTCTTTCCGACGCAATTTTAAACTCCCTCTCTTCTCTTTCCAACGCAATTCTTTCCATCTCCTTTCTTTTCGCCTCATCCTCTTTTCTCGTCTCTATAATAGTTCCCATCAATCCCTTCACAAACTCTACTTCATAGTTTTTACTCACCATAATTAGTTGTTTTAAATCAGCTATTATTGCATCCGGTTCAGGGTGCTCTCCCAATTCTTCAGCCAGACCCCGTAAATCTTCTTTACGAGCCTTACCCAAAAATGACATTGTTACTTTTTAAATAATTTCTCAAGAGGGTAGTAAACTGTCCAACAAATTGGCGAAAACTCAAATTAACCGTAACTCGGAATCACTAATCCACCACTCTAATAAACACCAGAAATAAGTCGCACTTTGTAACCATATCACGCACATAAATTCAATACCATTGCGAGCACCATAGCAATTTCAAAATTCAACACCTTTACATGTATCACGTCACAATACAACTCTTCAACTAATACTACTTCATAAATCAATCCAGATTCATATTAAAACAAAAATATACACACCACATCAATGAACACTCATCATAATTTATAAATCCTTCAATTAACATATATACACAACCAATACTCAATTACTCTCCGAAATATACACAGACCTACTTTCATAGCAAAACATCTCATATATAAAACCAACAATAAAAAAAAAAAATCACAACCAAAATCAATTCAAAATATCCTCCATCCAGCCGGCACTACAAAACACCACTCCTATACTGCTACAATACTACTACACCTTAGCACTGACGTACTACTTAGTTACATTCAAAACAAATTCCTTTCCTTAACGTCAAAATATGAAATAAAATCGCACAAATCTTAATAAATTTATCATAGGTGCAATATAAATTATTATAATGGGAAGTCACATTAGTAAAAAGCTCTCACCTTGCATATCCTTCCAGACTACGCCACTTAACTTCCCGCTGCACAGGTCTGTAGATTAATTCATTTAAAACCACAATAATCTGTAGAAGATAAATATATATAAAGTCTTGAACTGAAGAATACAATATAATTTTCCATCTTTATTTATCTCGACACAAATCCACAAAGAAAAACGAGTATATTCACTATCTTAACAAAAAAAATCACTATTACATATCTATATCTCATACTACAATTTTCAGTTTTTTTTTTTTAAACTCCTCGAAAGTTCCAGAAAATCATTCCTCCGTTCTGCCGTTGCCACCTTTTTCGAAATCCGAAGAAACTTGAATTTAGCACAATATTCTGTCCGTGACAGTTCACGCAAAGCCATGGGGTTAGTCCTTGGCAATAGAGTTGGTCCTCAGCCGAGCATGTTCATAACAGAGTCAGTTCAGGGCAGTAGAGTTTGTCCGCAAAGCTCCTTGACTCTTACAGGCACCACTATTTTTAAAATAATTAAGCTTAGTTCATTAATTACGAAAATGTCTCAATTAAATAAAATAAAGATTGTTGTTCTTTTTTACCGGTGTCAAAAACAGTGCTACATGCACCTTTTGAAGCGTCCCTAAAAAGGGACGCTAGGCACTAATGAGTTAAGATCATTTTTTTTAAAGAGTGGCTCAGAGATTATTCTCGAATGCCCAGCCTTAAATCAGGCTCTTGTCAAGCTTTACTACACTGTAAAAAATTTACGCAACTTTACTCCATCAAATTGATGGCAGCCTTGCTGTCTTAATTTGTTTGAGTAATTTAACTGACATAACTAGTATTACGTTGCATTAATATGTAATATTACATCAGTTATATCAGTTTAAATTACACAATGACATAAGTTAAATTACTCGAAAAAAATTAGAGGCAGCATGTTGTTTTATGCAGTTTTATGAAGTAACATTACGCAATATTTTTGCAGTATAGTAAATGAAAATTGATTCCTTGTAATAAATAAATCGCGATCTAAACCCTGTCGCTGTTTAATTGTTCTTACCAAAATAAGCTAAAAAATTGCGCGTTTAACTCCTTCGCGACAGACGTCTTTTATAGAATCTTTTATGTTTTCTCACCTGTTCTTCAAAACAGAAATTTTAGTCCTATTTAATAAGGAAAATGTCGTGATAGTGCTCCCATATTGGGGATTTTGTCCCCATCTTGGGGAATTTTGAAACTCCAGAGGATTTCTATGAGGACAAGTCGTTCATGGGGAATTATTTGGGAACTATCAGCTTATTTTTCGAGGAAAATTTGGAGAAATATTTTCCCTATTTTAGGGTAAATTTACTTTCAGTCATCTGACAACCACTGATCAGTCTCCAACACTATTTTGATTTGGAAAATGAAAATACGAAAACAGATATAGGCGATATCAATTGTTATTCCCGTGGTCGAGCTCATTGTTTTTTAAATTACACACGTTTCCACGTATCACAGGTGCATCACGAGCTGCTTTGGATTATCCTCAATCGAATTTTCAGTAGTGCGGCAGATTATTTTTAGTCATTATAGATAAACACACTAATAAATATACACATTTTTTTTATTAGTATAGATTTATTTTAAAAAAAATGCAAAACATGCAATTGCATATTAAAACCACATTGCTACATTTATAACTAAACATTCTGATGAGATTAAATATTTATACAGTGAAACCTCCAAATAAGGGACACTCCGAATAAGAGACACCTCTATTTAAGGGACAAAACTTCCGGTCCCAGTCCCTTGGTATAGGACGTGTAATGTATTTACCTCTGAATAAGGGACACTCGATTTAAGGGACACCTGAAAATGAGATTAAAGGGGATGGATTTTGTATTTCAGATAATGAAGTTGTCTGTGATGAAAATGAAAACACAGATTTTTGTGAACTTATCAAAAAGGCATGTATGCAATTGAAGAGCATTTATTTACCGATAATTCTGATTCGACTTTAGGGTGTTTATCCCCATTAAAAGTAATGATGAAAATTGTGGGAATGATTCTGAAAATGGAGACTAAAAAAAATTGTGAAATAAAGAACTTCACAGATGCTTTAAGGCAGTTCTTAAATCCAAAAGGGCAACTTTTATGACATAAGTTTAAATTTATTTTTATTCAGAAATGTTTGAAATTAGCCGGCGATGTTGTTCAGAAACTATGTAATCAAACAGTTTCTTATGGGTTCTTTTTTCTCAAATGCAATCGATTTTTTAGAAAATATTGTCAATTTGGGTGTTTTGAATCGAATTTCTATGCTAAAGAAGAATAACTACTCAAGAAAGGGGGAAAAACATCTTTATCACGTGATCAAAACGCTTATAACTAAATAGGCAATTTATTCACAACTTGAAAACACAGTTCGATTCCATATGGCTTCCAAAGTCAGGCGTTCCAACTTTATTTGTTAAAAAATTAATTTGTAAATGTTTCAACATTTTCTGCTTGTTGAACAGAGCAATTGAGAGATTTGTTGTCTTAAATACGCAAAGCAATTGAAATTGAATATTTTTTTTTTTTTTTTTTTTTTTTGTAAATACTGCTGATAATGAAGAACTAAAATTTATAAGTATGATAAATGAACACTTTAAAAGTTTAAAGTGAAAAAAATGACATTTCCAAAACTATCACTTTTGATTGATTGCTTCAAGTAAAATTCTTTTAAATGTTTTTATACTTTTTACATGCACACAATTTATGCAAAAAATACAAATCAATAATTCTACAAAACATTTAATGATTTATTAATCATGTGAAAGTTTTAATTAATTAATTTTCTATTCCTTTTGTGCCTGATTAACGTGATTTATACAATTCGAATGCATTTAAACTTCACCTTTAATGTTTTGTTATTTTTATATAGTTCTGGACGATTAATTAAAAAAAATAATAAAAACTCCGAATAAGGGACACCTCTATTTAAGGGACAAAAGTTCCGGTCCCAAGGGTGTCCCTTATTTGGAGGTTTCACTGTATTTTGTAAATGAGTAATTTTTTTCAAAAAATGCTTTTTTTTGGAGGGGGGGGGGGAATTGAATATAAATCAGTTTAAAAAATTTGAGAACGAAAAATTGAAAATTGAGATTTTTTTTTTTTTTTTTTAAGTAGAAATTGCGTTGGGGATTTTTTCGAAAAAAAAAAACGCTGATTTGGGAAAATTTTTAGTAATTTTGGTGAAATTGACTTTCGACTATCTGACAAAACTGTGCCGTGATTAAATATTGCAATGTTTACAATAAAAAATAACTGGTGGGAATAATCAAGGAGTGTTAATTAGACGAAAAAATGTATTCCCGTGGAAATCTCGAGTTGCGCCCGTTTTGCTATGCATTTGCTTTGCCCATGGAAACCCTGGGATGCGCAGCCTGAGGGTTAATGTTCTCAAGTTCTTCATAGCTACTATAAAACAAGTAGGCAAAAACATGTGTAAAAATTTCTTTTGGATGGGATGAAATGTTAATGGATGAACTAGTTGAGTTTGAGCAGCTATTGGTTAACAGCAATTCTACGAGAATAGAGAATATGAAATTAAAACAAGGGGTTGTTCAAGTATTACGTTAGCAGTAAGGGGTCACGAGAATTCTTACGTAAACATTAGACAACGAAACAATTATAGTTTAACCACTTAATGATCGCATTAAATTACGGTTTAAAAATTCAAATTCATTATTACCACCACTTAAAAAAAAAAAAAAAAAAAAAAAAAAAAAAAAAAAAAAAAAAAAAAAAAAGTATTCATTTGATTTAATGGCAAGTAAAACGATAACAGAATAAAACCAATAACACTTTTTTATAAAACTGGCACGAATCAAACAATTCTGAATAAAAGCCGTGAAGTTTGCAGCCCGTGAATGTCTCGGGCGCGACAATTAAGTGGTTAACAACTCAAAGCAAAAGATCATGACTTGGAAGAACGTTCTGCGGATGTTGAACGACTTGAGAAAACAGATATGGAATAAACAAGGTCTGGAAACGAGGAACATTCCAGTCCACAACTACATCGAATACATAGCAATAAACAAAGCAGAAACATGGATTGAAAGATCTTAAATTATAAATGTGAACGCCAAATGCATAATATTTCTTTGATTCTTGTTAAAATTTATAGTTATGCGCCTAAATAAGTTCTATTGAACTACTTAAATGTTTGTTTTGTTGTTGTTGTTCAATGCGATAAATAATAATATATTAAAAACTATTTTCTATTCTATGACTTGTTTAATGCAATACATAATAAACTATTGTGCGTGTTTTCCTACTTAGTTTCCTGAATTACTAATGTAATTTATCGTTAACTGTAATTGTGCATAGCAAGCAGTTTTGATGTTATAATGTCATAAAATCTTACGTAAGCAAAGAGGCGGGGGTGTCTACAATCTGCTTACTTTTTCTTATATAGGGAAGGAGGGGTACAAAACCACTAAAAATATGCTTCAGTAATATTTGAACAGCCCTTAAAGTATGATAATGCTTGGAAAGTTATAAGAGTGTAATACATCACCTTAAATTCAGTGTTTACAGCTTTACATTTCATTGCTGAACAAATGGTAACAAATGGAAACGAGTGATATTTCTTTATTACAACGTTAAGTTGTTGCTATTTTTTTAATGTTAATAGGTAAGGATATTGAGTTATTAAATCTTTTACTTTCTTGAAAGTCGATTTTTTTTTTTCATAACGTAATAAATGGAAAATATTATTTATACCAGAGTTTTGGTATCATTGAGGCTTTTGGAATCAAATTAGAGTTCCATGTCCTAGAACACTGAAACACAAATGGTTAATTCTCCTAGTACCAGATTTTGATATTTTCTTAATATTCTTTGTTTAAATAGATGATTTGAAGAAGAAATTCAATTTTATTTTATGAAACTTCTTTACAAGAAGAATATATTTAATTTCATATATTAACTATAATTTTTTTTTTTTTTGAAACATTAAAAATTTCAAAATAAAAAATAACTAGAAACTAACTAAAACTTAAGAATAATAAGATTCCAATGGTTCTGAGTGGATTAAAACGTTTTGTCATCTCGCTGTTTTGGTACGATACTTTGTTTGTGTCGCTGAATATCCAGCAGCACTAAACGCTGTCTAACGCGGAATAGATCGGGACCGAGAAAATTTTCTTTAGTAGACAATATTCCGCCTTAGGCAAATTTTATTCTAACCCTATATTAAAAAAAAAAAAAAAAAAAAAAAAAAAAAAAATGTTGACTTAACAGTAGTGTTGATTTTACAAATAGTAGCAGATGGGGCGTCAGTTTATAATTGTAAAATTTGAGATAATAAACAGTAAAATTAGCAATTAATATACCATTAAGCAGTATTGTACTGTTCAGTTCACTAAAACGATGGTATATTACTGCATATTTTACAGTTATAAACTTGTGCCCCAGCTGCCACTATTATATTGTAAAATCAACAATTATTTTTTGTACTGTAGGGATTCGCAGGGAGTTTAAATTCTTTCCAAGTTAGACAGACTTCCGTCTTACGCAGAGTACGCCTCACAGAGAATTTACTATATTTGCAGAGAATGAATAAGACGGTTCTCATGTTCATAGTTCAACAAGCCCCAAACTTTCTGACACAATTACTGACTCATTTTCAAAAGTAAATGTACAAAATTTGCAGAGCTGAGTGTGGCAGAGATTTGGAATCGAAAGACTTTTATTTTTTATATTTTGATAAATAAATTATTTATCGAGTTATAAGCAATTTTGGGTCACGTGACAACCAGCTTTTCTGCCTTCGCTGACTGATATTCCTCCTATCGCTCGCGAAATTTGGTACAAAATTAAACTTTAACATTATTTTACTAAAAGGTCTTTTTTTTAAGGGAAAAAAAAAGGGAATTTTTTTTAAATTATGCATAGTTTTCGAAAAACAATACCTGTCAATTTCACTAGTTTTCGAACAAAAATGAATTAAAACTTGTATCATAAAGTTACCCCTTTGGATTTCAGAACAACCATTATGGATCATCCTTATCTTACCTTTAAGGGTGTTTTCAACTGCTCTGTCAAATAAGCGCAAAATTTTTTGACACATTAGCAAACTCATTTTTTAATGGAAAGATATAAAATTGGAGGTTCTGCCTATGTAAGCACTTTCAAATCGAACTCAGTTTTCCATTTTATGGTAATTCAATTACTTACCGAGTTATAAGCTATTTTGATCATGTGATCACCCGTTTTTCTACCTTTTGTTGTCTGATTTTTCTGCTTTCGTCAGAAACTGCGGTTCAAAACATCATTTTTGACGGCTTGTTTTGAAATATCTATTGTGTTTGCACGAAAACAGAAAAATGAGTGCAATTAGATAGTTTCTGAACAATAATACCTTGTTAGTTTCATGCATTTCCGAACAAAAATGAATTAAAACTTATCTCACAAAGTTTACCCTTTTTGATTTAAGAACACCCTTAAGTTCTTTGGCTTGACAACGATGAGTCATAAAAAGTACTTTTTTTCTAAAATGGAAAATAATAAGAGGACAAATCAATACTTCGAAAAACAGTCAATAAATCAATATCGAAGAATGTTCGCACAAACATACAAAATTCGCCCTTTTTTTTTTTTTTTTTTTTTTTTTTTTTAATAGATTATATGCGATAATTACAACAAGTGAAAGTAATGTCTTTTTGTACTAAAACTTTGTCGCTTCGAAAAATCACACTGTAATTTGAGGTACACAAAAGCCCTTCTGCTGTATGAAAAAAAACCTACTATGATAAAAAGTTTTTTTTTCCAAAAAATTTTAATCAAAATGTTTCGAAAATGTAACAACTTTTATGCTGTTGGGCAGTAAAATGTTATTACATTTTCCATTATCCTTTGTCAGTAGCATTTCTTTTGTACCAAAGCATACAAAAAGTTTCGACAAATAAATGTCTTACACAAATTCGCAATTTCTGTTTATTAACAGGCATTTCGTCTGTTTGGGAAATGAAAACTGACATGAAAAACTTACATGAAAACTTACATGAAAACTGACTCACCATAATGAGAATGTAACAAGGCCCATGACTTTCACTTGTTTATGAAGGTTTTATTTATTGTATTAACTGATAAACTGTCTGTATAGATTATTGTATTCTAAGAAATATGCAAACTTTCTATAAAGCGTAATTCTTTTAGCTTTATTCAAAGTTATTGTCGTTTGCGTGCTACGGAAGTTATGAAAGGATTAAATTAGAATAATTGGATATCGATTTCTATTTCATTCCTATAATCAAGTCGGGTTCATTCTGTTTTTTTAACCGCAAGATCGTATTCGGGTAAGATTCACTAATTTTTGTTTTATTTTTTACCCGGATGACTTTTTACTTCCTATTTGTAGAAAATTTCTATTGATAGAAAAAAGCGTCGCAATTAATTTTTTTTATTATTTAAGGTTTTTGACGCATTTATACATTTTATATGTCAGAGATTCCAAAAAACATGTTTTTACAAAATGTCTGTCTGTGAGTATGTGATTATGTTATTCTGTGCGTCTGTCTGCATGTGACATAAATTTTGTGGCGCTCTACCTCAAGAACTAATGCATGAAATTTAGTAAAAATTTATATTCAGGTAGATTCTGATATAAATGGTTGCTGATTAGTTTTTGGTGTAAATCGCTGTACAGATAGGGCTATTATGATGCATTTTTTATGATTTACGCAACAACTATATCTCAATAACTAAAGCACGAATTTCTGTCAAACTTCAGATAATGCTAGTCCTTAACATAAATCGATGTTGTTTACATTTTTGGTATAAATCGCTTAGTAGGTAGAGCAACTATGCTGCATTTTTCTAGATATCTGCAATAGCTCTATTTTAAAAATTAATAAACGGATTTTCATCAAATTTCAGATTCAAGAAATTCGTGATACGAACTGGTTCTGTTTACATTTTGGTGTCTATCGCCCAACAGCTGGCGCTGCTATGCTGAATTTTTTCCGATTCCTGCAATAGCTCTATCTCAAAAACTAATCCACGAATTTTTATCAAATTTGAGATTCAGGTATAGCTTGATAAATGCTATTCTTTTATTTTTTGCTTTGGTATAAATCGCCCAACAGGTGTCACTTTTATGTTGAATTTTTTCCAATATCCGCAACAATCCATATCCTATTTTAAGAACTAATGCACAGAATTTCATGCCATTAGAATCACGATGGAGAGGATTTAATTTTGGCACTGTGGTAGCGAATTTTGGAGTATTAACATGCAGAAGAAAGTTTTGGGATTGCCAGATCCGACTAGTTTTACAGTGTAATGTGGCATATCTTAAAATTTTCTTCGTTTTTAAAATATTTATTACATATATTCACATCATACATGTACATGTATACGCATCAATTCAGGATTGCTTTAAGGTATTAATTTGCATGTTAGTGAAGAATAATTCTAATACACTTACAGTGGCGCCAACTTATATGGGCCCATCGGGCCCGAGCCCATCCAATAATTTTGAATCACAGCGTACCCAATTTTCCTTGTTCTAGTTATTTATTTCCTTATTATTTTATTATTCGTTTTCTCCTTAGAATAAAATTTATTTTGCCAATGACCATGTGTTTTAATATCCCAAGTAACACCCATAAATCCAAATGACTGAAATGTTTTGCTTTCATGTTTAACTTTCTTCTAATTCAATTTATAGCCATGTTCATGATATCATGACACTACAATGAATATAAGTGTCTTTATAAGGAAAAACGCATCGGAATATAATTTAATAAAATTGCAAATTTATTAAAACGTGATAGCTTACTTAAAGTGATAGCTTATGACTTAAAATTCTCATCTTTCATCATCTGTCAACCCTTCAAAGAAAAACAAACTGGTCGCACCATTTTACAAAAATAATTTTGAGCCCACGCAATATTTTTCAGCCAACCCAATATTTTTCAAAAGCTGGCGCCACTGCACATTTAATATATTAAATTTTGTTTCATTATTCTGTCTACATAAAAACAAAATTCGTCCATATTTCACTAATAAGTGACCAGACATCAAACGAAAAAAAAAAAAAAAAAAAAAAAAAAAAAAAAACCATTTTACTAAACATATTCTACTTTCGCAAAACATTATTCTATTGCAACAAAATTCGTATAAAAATTCCGCTACTAAAATACAGAGAAGATAAATAGCTCAATATCTCAGATTAATAATGTAGTCCGATTTCCTTTATGCTGTTCATTAAATGCAAAGTAACCCCTCTGAAACAAGGGAGGGGGGAGCAGCTGAAAGAGAAAAAGCCCCTACTGATCACTTTATCTGTCCCTGCATAGGGCTAGTAACGGCCGTCTTTTAGTGCAGTGGCTTCATATGTCAAGACGCCACTGAACTATGTCGGCAAGTCTTACATGCACGGCTGCAGAGCGACGTCAGTTTGCTATAAATCATGTGACGTGCTACAGAGCGCGCGTGAAAACGCGGTTACCGCTGATTATGTAATAAGTTTTTGTCGCGTTATAGGGAAAAGCTTTTTTCGCGTGCGCTACTAAACGGTATTTTCATCAGTGTCATAAGCAAATTAGCGGCGGAGAGAAAAGTGATAAATTAAACGAAAAATATCACGGGGGTTGAAGGCTGAAAAAAGAAAAATGAAGGTGCGAAATAACAGCGTGAAACCGGAGATATTCTGACAAAAGAATGTATTAATGCATTGTTTGCTGAAATTAAATAATTTTCTACATATTTTTACATTTATACACATTACAAATTTAAATATTTTTTTCGCCAAAATTAACCTTATTCTATATTAATTTCCTTTTAACAATATTCCGTACTTATTTTAACTTATTAAATTAAAATCCTGTTACTAGATCTAATATATTAACCTTTACAGAAACAATATAAATTCTTAATTGGCCTTAAAAAAATCATTTATTCCAATATGCGTAAATAAAAAAAAGCTCCAAATTAAAAATATTCTTAATTAAAATTTATCTCTTAAAATTCCCAATTAAACTCATTTTCCCCCTGTTTTTATCAATCTTTTTTAAGAAAGTTCTTATTAAATTTATTCCAAAACCATGCCTTTAAAAAATATCATTCTTTTTATTTATTTTCATTTATTCTTCACGTTTGATATTTATTGCGTATCAATAAATTCGTTTTTTTTCTTTTTGTTGTAAATTAATCGTCTGTAATTGAATATAGTCTGCAGAATATAAATTAGTTAAATAAAAATCTTTTAAAATAAAAATTATCGTCTGAAAAAGATTCGAGAATGATATGTTTAATCTCAACGCTGGACATGAAATTCTGTTTATATGGGAAAATCATGGTTAGAAATTATAGAATGTTCTGGAAGCATTTAGTTTTGGATTTAAGTGAGGTAGCCGAGAGATGATGGGATATTCTTTCTTTTTTCTTTCGATGATTCGATTTTAGACGACTTGCGGTAATAATGTTTTTCATGATAGAATGTTATTACGAAGAGAGCATTTCTCGCTCTATCTGAATGACTTTAATACACTATTTTGGAACATAAGCTGTATAATTTGATGAAGCTTCTGTGTTATTATTTTACTTAATTTTTATTTCGCCACGACTCCTGTGACGTAATATGGGGAAACTTGGAAAGATTTTACTGGCTCCTATCTCAAAATGTCACACACATTTATGCATTTAATACATATTTATTACATATTATGGAATGTTACTTTATATTTACTTTAACAAAAACCGGTCTTCGATTCCATGTTTGAAATTCGAAATATAATTAGCCATGATAATAGCCTCAGTAGAATTTGAATTCGGATAAGATTATATTATATTCGAATGGGAAAAATTAAAAGATCGATAGAAATCCTACAAAATAATTTTCCTCTGCCAACAAACCTATCAGAAATCGCCAAAGCCATTTCCATCTATTCGCAACTTCTCTGATTCGAAATAAGAGAAACCATAAACAATACTTTAATGCTTTGATGGAGAAATAGTATATAACCATATATCTCATAAAAAAATGTTTTGTTACTAGCAGATTTCACCCACTACTCTAATCGGTTTATCTACAATAAAAATTCGTTCATTAGATCTTTTTTAAAAGGCTAATTTTTCAAAATCAGTCTCAGCTACATTTATACAACTTTCATAATTGTACTAAACAACGTAGAACAAAATGCAATATAATAAAACAATTCCTGAAAAATTGCTTTATTAATAATAAAATTCAGCTCATAATTCGCACATTAGCTTTTTTAAAAGGACAATCTTTCGTAATTTGGTTTACTTGATTATCAGATTTCTGATGCTAATAGGCAGGTAGCTATTTAAGATTATTTGGATCTGATATTATCATTTTACTTATGTGTTTGTATTAAACATGTATAGCTTTCTACATACAAAAATATCTTTCCTTATCTTAAAGTTGATTCGAGCTGTTTTTATTTAGGTAGTATTATATGCACAAAGTTTTAGCATATCAATAGATTCCAGTTCCCTTTCTACTCAAAATGCATACCTAGATAAGGCAAACAAAAGAATTTCACTTACTATCTAGGGAGATAGTGAATACTATGGGAAGGAAAACATTTTTAGCAAGGCGGACTCCGGTAGGCTACTTTTTGGGGAAACGAATGGTGCAGATGAAGCAGCAGTTCTGGCACACGAATTTTCCTAAGTAGAGATTTCGTACGAAGAGAATATTAGATTGCGTGAGGCCCTGGCGGATATAGGCGATGCAACGGGAATATCAAGAGTGATCTCCGATATATCTATTTTAACTAACATAGTGTGAGAGGGATATAGAGTATTTTAATAGGTGAACCGATTGCGCAAAAAATATTTATTGTGTATAATTTAACAGCGTACAGAATCGTCTATATCCGAGTTCTTAATAGTAAATATTGTTTTGTTATATGTAAATGCTGTATAAATAAATTGTTCGTTAATTTTAATTTAAGTGGTTTAACATTATTTTGATAATCCTTCTTACAACATACCAGATACCACGTAGATATATCGGTGGTGGTAGCATAACAAAATAAAAGAACATTTTTCGAAGTTGTGTGGACTAAGAAAGAGTGCAACACGAATTATAGAACTTTTTAATTGAGCATTAATAACCTTCATAACTGTATACCTAAACAACATGCAATGATATGTTTATAATTATCTTTGAAAAATTATCAAATTAACAGAGCCAATTCCGTTAAAAACCGCTCATTGGAGCTTTTAAAAAGGCTAATCTATGATAACTGAAGTCACCTGATTACAGAATTTCCCTCCATACCTTTATATTAAGTAATATATAGAATGATGTGGTAGATATCAAAACCTTCCCTGGACAATTATCTAGCTAACCGCGTAAGTTACATTGAAATCCATTTTCAAAATCTTTTAAAAAGACTAATCTTTGTAAAACAGGCTCATCTGAGGATAGAATTTTCTACATTAATTCTGTAATTAATCAACGTAAGGCGATATGTTATATACTAAAACTTTATTTCACAATTTATCTGTATAACAGTGCAAATTCCATAATAATACGTTCAATAGAATTCGAGTTATAAGCAGCCGAAACAAAATTTCCATTTGTTCTTTGTGTATATAAATTTATACTACATAAAGAAAAATGAATTTAATATTTTTATCTGAAGCAATATTTTGATCTTTTTTGTAAAAAAGCAATTATACCTGTTCTTAACTCTACAAAAACAAAATCCAACTCAATACATATTAGCATTTCCTTTCCATTCATTAGTTTAAAAATGCTGCAATAAAACAGCACATATAGTTCAGATTTGATGAAAGTCTTTTCAATTTGTCCAACATTAATTAAAATGTGTTTATCAATTGGGTTTGTCTGATCGTCTGTCTGACTGCCCGTGAAATAACTTATATAATGTAAATATACTCGGATCGCCTTGTAATTTATAAATGTTATAAAACTTTTCTATGGAAATTCGGTGTTGAATTAGAACAAAGTGATTAGTTGACATACAAAAAATTTTAATATACTTAAACAAAAACAAAAACAAAAAAATAAATCCAAATAAATAAATAAACGATTTTGATGATTTTACATATTTCATTTGAACGATATTTATAGTCTTTTTCTACATTTCACAGAAGCATATAAACTTTATTTTTGTTTTAGAATTATCACGCATTCATATTAGTGCTCCTTTTTTGGCTCAAAAATTTGTTTGCGATAACAATATTGCCCATAAAAATATTTAAATTAATATCGCGCCATTCATTACAATATTATCCGACACTGCCTGTAAATCTCCCTTTGCAGCAACGACAGTATAATCGCAGCGAAGTGACACTTGGCAATTCTTTTAGGCAAATGTGTGATATTACCAGTTATTAGGGATGGACGATATCAGAATTTTAACACGTTGACTGCCAACTACGAGATAACTCGTAATGTACATAAGGCAATAATAGATATGCTAAATGAAAATAATTTACATGAATAACAAAAAAATTTCAAAGTCAAAATCCGCACTCTGAAAATTATTTGGAAAATTATACTTACTTTAAATAATGTGTGGTTTTTAAGTGGTTTATAATTATTATTGTTGGAGTTTTCCAGATATTGAAAAGGAATTACAAAGAAATTTCCTTTAAATTAAAGAGAAAAACACTTTTAAGCTATAGAACATCAAGAAAAGTTTATTTTTTAAAACATTTTTACTTAAAATAAATTGTAAATATATATAACACATTTTTACTATCGATTATTAATATTGCATCTCATCGCAATCAATATTATTTTAAATGAAAAAAAAAAAAAACAGCTTCATATTGCAAAGAATATTTTGCTCAACTTTTTTAATTTTCAATTATAACAATATTTTCTTTAAATAACGAACAAAAATTAATACATTTATTGTTTGTTTGAAAATAGAGAATCTCCCCAAGTAAAAGTTTTACACAAAAGCAACACACTTTTATAAATAACAAATTTTATGAGCTATTCTTTTTTTTTTCTTTTCTTTTCATCTAAATGAGGATTTTTTTTTTAGCTTATATTCCATTCATATATCTTATATTTTTTCTTTATTTCTATTATCTCAGATTGTTATCACAATCAGTTTTCTTCCTCTAAAAATAACAAGGTATTTTCATTGAAAAAAAAAATGCTAATGTACATGCATATATACGTTTGGCGGCAATCAAAATTGGATGTGTGCATTAAAAAAAAAAAAAAAAATTCTTTCATTTTTAATCAATCCACCACGTAATTAAATCTACCTTTTATCGTTCAAACACTGTATTTTCTTTTTATCGGGAAGCGAAGCGAAACAAAAATTCAATTGAAATCTACTGAACCAAACTATTGATTTTTTCCCCCTAAATTGAAATACTCTCTTCCGGTTGTATCAGCTTTCAAAACCAATACCAAAGTTATCAATCGAAATAATTAAATGAGACAATATTTTTAAATTATACAGGTTATCAATGAATCTAATCAATATACTAAACTATCATTAGAACGTACCTTTTTTTCTTATCGCACTGACCGATGGAAACTTTTCAACTGTAAATAAATTATTTCATGAGCTGATTAAATTGAATTCTGATTGACACTATAATTCTCATTAAGTGCTTTGAATTCGGCCAATAGGATTTTTGTAACTGATCAAGAACAGTTCAAAGAATAGAATAGCACTTATTCAGTCCATCTCAGAGGGCCGCATTTGACAGAAAAAAATAAAATTTGCTCTTCGGGGTAACAAAAATTAATCAAATTATTAAAAGCAAAATTTACTTTTATTACTTTTACTGATTACTTAAAAATCCTCTTTAATAAAAAGCTATATAGGGTAACATCCCCAGTAATTGGCATGCACCAATGATTGGCACATCCTACAAACGTGTCCTAAAATAAGATTTATATCCAGTCTTTTAAAAAGGCAAGACCATATACCAGTTATATGCTCATTTACTTTAAAGATTGTAACTTTGATTTATGCTACTAGATGACAATAGTGCCTAGGAAAGAGAAACAATTATGGCTTGTATCAATTAACCATTTTTGTTGCAAATGCTTCTTCTATGGCTTAAGAAATGCATGCATTTCAATTCATTATTATCTGATTTATAATATATTTTAAATTTTAATTGAAAACAGTATTGTTTAGTTGAAAAGGGTTACTTTAATTGTGTAAAAGTATTTTTGACCCAAATATTTAGATTTCTAAATTAATCATAGATGCTTATTAATGGTGCTTCAATTTTGCTAGTTCCAAGTAATTGGCACCTATTCCAATTACAAGGGAATCGCAAGGTTTGAGATTAAACCACTTATTTTGGCAGTACTTTTAAAGTTATCGACTAATTTTGTTTATCAGTTGTTTTTATTTCAAAATATGGAATATTATCAGTAATTGGAATCCATTAAAGCTTCATATGACAATTACTGGGGACAGCATGACAATTACTGTGTATTAATATAAAGATATTGTATTGTTTTGAACGTTTCTCATTTCAGACTAATATGCTGATTTCTTACTCTCAAAAACCTGAAATATGGCATCTTCATCTACAGTAAATTCATTTAAAGCGATTAAACCCAATGCAAAATATAAAGTTTTTCTTTTATACAAACATGTGCCAATTACTGGATCACAAGGTGTCATACATTGGTGCTCTAGGTGCCTATTACTGGTGACTACAGCAACTTTTAGGTACATTTCGTAAGAAATGCTACCTATTGCAATCGCACCAGTTTATATATATATATATATATATATATATCTCACTTTCTTATGGACACGATAACTTCTATAATTCTTCACCAATCTCCACCAAACTGGTACATAAAATTAAAGGGGTTAAAATCTTGGCTAAGTTCGTTAATGGGCAAAATCGGACCAAGGGGGTCGGAATAGGGGGCGTTTTTGTGAAAACCGAAAAAACGCTATAACTTCTTAATTAAAGTAGATATCGAATCAGTTTAAAGTTTATATTACTTCTTAAAAATGGGCTAAAAGTATATGCATGACAGATTTTTGATAAATTTAGAAGTGGGCTCAAGGGGCGAAAAAAACAGGGATTTTGAGAGAAAAAAATTCATAACTTCGTCAATTTTCAAGATATCAAGTTTAACTAAATTTTTTGTAAAAGTTCTTAAAATTATCTAAAACTTTTGTATTTACAAGTTTTTGATAGGACCAATTTTTACCGATGAAAAAAATTAAAAACAAAAAGAAAAAGGGCGCTGAAAAAAGAGAAAAATCCATAACTCCGTCAATTTTTAAGATATCAAATCTGATTAAATTTATTTTACATTTTCTCAAAAATATCTACAACTTTTATATTGACAAGTTTTTCATAGGACCAATTCGTATAGCAAAAAGAAATTAAACAAAAATAGGAATTGGAGAAAAAACCTCAAATCCAAACTGCTTATATTCTGACTCATTTTTAAATTCATTTTTGATTTTAAACGCATCCAAATGGTAGATCCTCTTATTTAGAAACTGTATAAAGTGACGCATTGGTCAATTTTCTGATAAAGACAGAATATATTTCAAAAAAGGCTACCAAAAAGGGTATTTTGAACAGAATTTCCGAAAGTCATCGGGGCTGAAAATTGAAGGAAGTATTCAAATAAGAAATTGCTTTTTTTTTCTGACTCGTTTTTAAATCAATTTTTGTTCTCAAACGCATCCAATTTACAGATCCTCTTATTTAAGAACAATATAATGTGATGCATTGGTCAGTTTTTTGATAAAGACGGAATATATTTCAAAAAAGGCTACCAAAAAGGGTATTTTGAACAGAATTTCCCGAAGTCTTCGCGATTTGAAAATTTAAGGAAGTTTTCACATAGCAAATTGCGTTTTTTATAACTCGTTTTAAAATCCAATTTCGCTCTCAAACGCATCCAATTTACAGATCCTCTTATTTAGGAACTATATAATGTGATGCATTGATCGGGTTTTTGATAAAGACAGAATATATTTTGAAAAAGGCTACCAAAAAGGGTATTTTGAACAGAATTTCCCGAAGTCTTCGTGATTTGAAAATTTAAGGAAGTTTTCACATAGCAAATTGTGTTTTTTATGACTCGTTTTAAAATCCATTTTCGCTCTCAAACGCATCCAATTTACAGATCCTCTTATTTAGGAACTATATACTGTGACGCATTGGCCAGTTTTTTGATAAAGATAGAATATATTTTTAAAAATGCTGTCAAAGTGAGTATTTCGCACAAAATTTTCCTAAGCAATCATGATTAAAGAATTAATGATGTATTCAAACAACAAATCGGTTAATTTATGACTCATTTTTAAATTCAATTTTTTTCTCAAATGCATTCAACTGACAGTTTTCTGTTATTTAGGAACTGTATAATGTACTGTTTTGGTCGATTTTTTAATAAATTCAGAATCTATTTCAAAATATGTTGTCAAAATGGGCATTTGAGCTGAATTTTTCTTAAGATGATTCTGATAAAACCAGTTTTTGCAGAAAAATGAAATTAAAAATTTTTCATAAACGGCCAAATGATGTTATTATGCTGGGTTTATCTCTAATCATATATATATATATATATATATATATATATATATATATATATATATATATATATTTGTTGAAATGAGCACTCTTCGAAATCTACCTCCGCCTATAGGCCCAGCCGACAGGGATTTTTTATAAATATATTTATATAAAAATACGTTTTCAAAAATTTTTGCATTTAGTGAGCAAAATAGATGCACAGATATGCATTCTTTGATTTAAAAATATTTGCAAGTAAATATTTTATTTCTTGGTAATGAAAATTGAAGTAAGTTTATAGACAAATTCTTAATGTGCCAATTACTGGGGATGTTACCCTATTGCTGACGACTGGCTTTTGGAAAATGAAACACTTGATGTTACTGTAAAAATTAATAGCTCGAAAAGTATCTGTTTTTGAAAATTGTTACACAAACTGCGTTAGAAATATAAAAATATTGTATTGTTTTCTATATAAATTTTAAATATAATGATAATGCCGTGTTTCAAATATTGGATTTCAAAAATTATCATTTTTCATAATAGTGTACCATTTTGCGAAATATTCACGCGTAAAAAGACAATGATAATGGCAATTTGTTCTGGCGTATACAGGGTGAGTCATAAATATCGAAACAATAGGCTGTTTCCTCAAATATTGCCCCTAGACCCATAGTTCCAACTGCAAAAATTCATAAAAAAGGTGAAATTTCTGATAAGATAAGTTGCAACTCCATGGGGGGTCTATTTGAAAAAATGCGAAAATTAAATTTTTATACGGCCCTCGTAGGGCAAAATTCCCAGTTAGGAAATTATTTCTTATCCATTCCTAAATTGAACAAAACAAATTTCATCTCCGTATCTAAAAATCCCACAGAGATATTAAATCCCAAAATCCTCAAAAATTCCTGACTTACACCACTTTTCCCTGCCTCTAAACTGTGATTTCTTTACTCAATTTCAACGCTTGTTAGGGAACATTCACAAATTTCAATTTAATAAAAATCGGTTTAAGATAGCTCTTTTTCTTTGGACATAAAATAGCAGCGTATAGTTTTTTACGCTAAATTGGTATACCAGACGTCTGCCCAGGTCAAAATATCTAGGTCAGGTCCCAAACCGACCCATAGGGGAAAAAAATTCGGCGTGGCCTGAAAAAATGTCAACATCATAACCCGGACCGGTCTGGAAAATAGTTTAAATCATAGCCCGGTTCAGTCGCAAATTTCTACATTGTTTTTTAATTCGGCGTGGGAAAAAAATGTTTCATACGGCGGAGTTCTGACCAAAAATTCTTTTATAGCTTTTCGTTTTTTATATTTATACTTTTTATTATTAAAGAAGTGCCAAAGGCTGTAATATATTTATTTTATCAATGAATCTCTATTTATATGTAAATGTTTCACTTATATTTTAAATATCGTTAATCCATATCCCATGCGTTGGAGACTCTGAAAAATATTATACACTAAAACTTTTTAAGACGGAATCACATAGGAAAGAAAAAATACGTTATAGACAGATGCTCTCCCTAGAAGATGTAATTAGAGCTTATTCTCTTTTCAGGTACTATTGCATTTATCTTGCATGGATCAACATATTTCCCGTTTAAGACAGAATTCCGTCATAGGCAGATTTTTTCTCACTGGTTTTATTGTATTTAATTTTTTTTAGCCTTTAAATAATGTATTTAAAAAAAATAAATTTAATTTTTTTTTTTTTTTTGTAAAATAAAGATTTTAAAATCTATATGTTTTTCGTAAAAAATTCGATTGAGCCGAATTTTATTTATTTTATGCACGTATTAAGTCAGCCAGAGACAGTGATTTTAATACGGGTTTTGTCGAGACCGGGTTTGAAAATTTTATCCAGAGTGCACCTAAGTTGAAGGAAGTAGTCCCCTCCTTTATGAAAAGTGCGCTAGGCCCGGCCTGGCGGGTCTTCAGAAAAAAGCAACATCTCGGTCCTGGCCCTACCTGGGCCCAGAATACAGATTTTTTAACATCCTCTGGAGGGCGATAAAAAGCCTGAAGTTGTCAGAGATAGATTTAAAAAGAAAAAAAAAAAAGACTTAATCTGCATCTTAGAAAAAATATTTTTTTAAATAACTGACGGACATTTAAACAATACACTTCGTTTTTCTGCATAATGAATTTCTTATCTTCTATTTCCTGTCTTTAAATTATTAAATGTTAAGAATTTAAAAAAAAAAGAACTTGAAACACGTCATTTTTTATTTTTTTACATTAGTTTTGTTTCGGCAAATTTGAAAAAATGTTTACTTTTGAAAAAATGTTTGCTTTTGAAAATATGATTTTTTTAAAAGTTATATTATTTTTTCAATAAACATTTTTAATAGTTTTAGAATTAATATAAAAAAAACCTTGGAACAAAACTAAAATCAGATTTTCATCTTTAATTAAATGGAAAGAAATTGAAATCCGATAAATAATGTTACGAGTTATAACGATTTTTGATTGTCCCATTTAAACCAGTACTAACCACATGAAACTTTTATAAATTGTATGAGAAATTTTAGAATGTGATTTTCTTAGCAAATTATAAGGCTAACATCACAAAAAAAAGAAAAAAAATCAAAATTCTAACTCAAGAAATAGATTTTTTACGCATTTTCTAGGACTGTTAAAGTAACATTGTTTTTTGAATTGCACGCATTTCAATTTGTGTCTAATCCCTTAAAACCTGATGAATTTTTTAAACGGCTATAACTTTGCGAATTTTGGAGATATGAAGATGCAACTTTTTGTGTCTTATTCAGGACTGAATAAGGAAAGTTTTCCTACTTGGAATTTTTGTCCTACGGGGGCCGTGTAAAAATTTAATTTTCGTAACTTTTCAACTAGACCCCCAATGGAGTTGCAATTTATCTTATCAAAAATTTCACATTTTTTTTTTATGAATTTTTGCAATTGGAAGTATTTGTCTAAGGGCAATATTTAAGAAGATAGCCTATTGTTTCGATATTTATGACTCACCCTGTATACTGGCTGTAACACGAGTCACAAATTATAGTAGCCTTTTTATTCTGTTAAAATATAAAAGTGAATTAGGCTGTCACGTGTGCATACTTTTTATTTTATTCTCGACAAATAATACATGCACCATTTTTTTAAAGTTAAAAATAAAAGTTATGCTTTTTAAATGAAATGAGTTAAAGGTTTATATTTTAAGTGAAATTAAGGCAATATGAATGATGTCAATGAAAGCACTTATCACATCGCCAAGCTAACATAAAAGTACACGGGAAAAAAATGGTTTCTCAAAATTGAATAAAAAGTACTCAATTGTAAATACTTCACATACTCAAAATAGCTCCAATCCAAGTGTACTCAAATCTAAGAAACGCATGTACTCATTTTTGATTCCATGGTTGTGTTCAAATGTAAATCGCTATGAGCTATCCCCTTGATTTATAAATCAAAGCAAAAATATACTAGCACTTATTTCTTGCTCAAAATTATTAACAATAAAAGTTTAATTAATTGTTTATAAAGAAAAATAGCAAAAATTATAAGTAATTGCAAAATATTGCAAAACAATATTTTAAAACCCAAATTGTGAATGTGCAGGGGGTACAAGCCATTAAATATCAAATTTCAGCTGAAGTTTTGATTTTTTTTCCCTTTTACTAGTTCGATATATATATATATATATTTTAAAAATCACAAAAATTGAAAAGCTCGTGCAGTGAAGGATTAAGAAAATAAATAAATAAAACAGAATAAAGTAATCAATTACCAATTTTATGCTAAAAAACATCTTTTACCATAATTTTATCATTTTAGTAAAAAAAGAAAAAAAATTAAATTATCAATTTTATTGTCTACACTGTTAAAAAATAAATAAATAAATAAGATTAAAAATCAATAATTTTACAGAAGTAAAGTCACGGAAATCTGTATGCTCACTAAATTTTATAGGTACATTGTACAAAGAAAGATATAAATCTACAAAACTAGTTTTTGTGAAGGTTACAGAAATCTGTTTAGCTTTACAAAGAATAATCTTCTAAAATTATAGTAATCGTATTAAAATTTTATCTGTAACCTCGGTTGCACTTTCATAAAAAATTCTATAATTTTGAATTTACTCACTTTAAACTTGTAGAAAGCGATTTGTATAAAAAAGAAAAAAAAATTATAGGTAACAACTCATATATATACATTTTTAATATTTAAAAATATATATATAAATTGCAATTTATATTTCTTTTAGCAGAAGTGTATTTCTAAAAGATTTAATTATTTCAATACAATTACACCATTCTGTCAAATAGATTTCGAACTATGCTTTATGTACTGTTCCTGTAGATAACCCCTTCACCTCCATGTCCTGCCTACATATTTTATGATTGTATCGTAGATGCCTACCTAACGTGCTTACCCATTTATTATTTTTAATGGAACATTTCTAATTCGGACTTCCAAAATAATAATAAAAATTATTCTGATATACGCGAATGTATATGACTAAAATGGCTTGGAGTTAATATGGTAAAAATGTTTGGCAGTGTTTTCCCAATTTGGATCATGCATATCAGCAGGATATCGTCAAAAGAATATCAATATGTGCAGCATGTAGGAAATACAATTAATACTCGTCTAATATTATTAAGATACTGGGGGATAGGATAAACACACTTGCATACGGAAAAGTTAGCCCTAATCTACGTACGAAAAAGTATTTCTCTTTTTTCATTGAGAGCAGGAATCTATCTATGCCAAATCTATCAGCCCAAGAGCTATTTGTTTAACACTTGATCCAGACCCACCAGATGGTGACTAGGTCTCGGCAATGTAAACTGCTAACACGCAAAAATCAACCTTGGCTGCGACATTCTTCTTCATCTCATTAACGAAATTTCTACAGCATTACATCACGTTCACGCTCTGCATTAACATAATATATTATACGCGCAATTTCGTAACACAGAACTGCACTGTATCTCCACACCGAAAATCTGTGTGCAAATAAATACAATTCACTACCCTCGGCATGCATATTTCATGCAGCATAGCTCCTGCGGTTTTTCTTCTTTATTGTCTTTAAAAATATATAGATAATCCTCCTTCCTTAATATTATTAATTTAGTTTTTTTTATACATCACGCTCTCTTCTTCACGGCAGCTGACGAGAGAGATCAACAAAGGAGAGCGCAGTGATGATCAACCCCTTGTCTTGTTTGCTCCCCCCTCCGTTTTGGGCTATCTGTCATTGATTACCAATATTAGCTATTACCGGCATCAGTACGTATTAGAGAGCGGCCAGCTAGCCTAGGTGTTACTGTCATTAAATGCCTAATAATAGTCTCTCCCCTATTTGCCCGAATTCATCCATTATTTCAAGGGCTGCGATCTCGGCCGAATATCCCCCGGGCATCGAATCAGCGGCCTAATATAAAATAATAAAAGGAATAAAAATACCATTAATCGAGAAGTTCTTTCTTTATTCTTTAATCGCCGGTATATTTTGCAAAGCAGGCTTGAAAGCCTATTGTTTCGGAACTACATCAAAAGGAGCACATCATGTCGGCCGCTGTGAGAAATTATAATTTCTTCTTTTAATGCCACAAAATCCGGGTTTTGCTTTTTTTTGTCATTTGTGTAATAATAGCAGTGATACGAAAGGAGATAAGCTAGCTTATAGTGTGATTGATTAAAACAAAAAACTTCCAGGATTTCTGTTATTCGAATTTATGTAAAGTTACGGAGGTGAATAAATAAATGCATTAATAAATTTAACTTTAAAAAAAAAAAAAAAAAAAAAAAAAAGAAAGAAAGAAAAAAGAAAAAAAGAAAAAAAAAGAAACTTAAATTAATGGCATATTTCTTTTATTGCCAAACTTATGCTGGACACTACTTACTTAAAAAAGTACTTTCATACAAACTTATACTTGATACTACTTACTTAAAATAGTACCTTTATATTTATATTTATTCATATTCGTGATTCGTAGGTATATATACTTACATCTCTTGTGGCAGAAAAGCGGCGACACGGCGGCGATACACTGTGGGTGATTTACCTATTCTAGCAAGTCAAAAGTCGATTTTAAAAAGTTTATCCTAGCATATTTTTTTTTTTTTTTTTTTTTTTTTTTTTTTTTTTTTTTTTTTTACTGTTATAGCTTAATAGTTATGACATTGTACACTGCTATCAGTTTTGATATAAATATATTTGAAGGGCCATAGACTAGAGCAAAGTTGGTGCTTCTAAGTTGGAAATGAATCAACCAATTTGAGTATAGTAGTTTAATCTGTTATTTGAAACAGAATAAAATATACTGTTCGACTATGAACACTTCCGAACAAAATATGGACTTTATTTTATCGGATTTATGTGCATAAATTTTGCACCTATCAGCTGTTTATTTCATATTTAATGTTGCAAAAAACTCAATTTTGTTTTACAATTTTTCATTTTTAATATACAAAAAGTCATACGATAAATCCACGATTAACCCTTACTTTTGATACAATCAAATAGTTTGGGATATTACCTTTTCATTCCAATTAATTTGCCTTCTCTTAAGTGCTCCCCAATATTTTAGAATAGTTTATAGATTATTAAGTTTATTTTTTTTTTTAAGTTTTAGTTTAAGAACGATTTTTCTTTTATCAAAGTCAGTAGAATTTAATTTAGTCATATAAATAAACTTTTTCGCCATTATGCAACGGCAACAAGATTTAAAATTAAATGAAAATGCGAATTTGGTTGAAAATATCTTAGAGGAAAAATCAAATGAAACATATATGAAAGACACTTGAAGTTTGGGTATCGCGAAATGTTTAAATTTATTTTTAGTTTAAGAACCATTTTTATTTTATCAATGTCAGCAGAATTTAATTTAGTCATATGAATAAACTTTTGCGCCATTATTCAACGGCAACAAGATTCAAAATTTAACGAAAATGTGAATTTAGTTGAAAATATCTTGTTTATAGAGGAAAACTTAAATCAAACACATATGAAAGGCACCTGAAGTTGGGCTATCGCGAAATGTTTAAATTTATGACCAAACTTGGACAAAAGTTGTCAGTTATATATATATATCAGAACAAATTATTGTAAAATATGTTACTTGGCTGCAAATTTCGATTGGTCTGAAAATTGCGACGCTGTGTAGAGAAAAAAATATACAATGGAATATACAATACAGCAACTTTCATTAAAGCATGTCCGATGTTTGTCTCGTACTTTGAATTCCAATAGAATTTTAGGGGGAAAATATTCTTTTAGGATTTATTATTATAATAAATGCAAAAATAGTTTTATCATTTTAGCTTCCATGGCTTTTAAGAAAATGTAGTTAAAATTATCAACAAAAACATAAAATCATGCATTAATTAGATTAGGAAACATTTTTGAACGTATTCAGACTAATATAATAAATCTTCATAGTTTAATAATGTAAAAAAACGATGTCCAAGTAATATTTTGTAAAACGCATACTTTTGAAAAACTCGGTTTCAACCAATACCTAAAAAATAAATGAAAATTTCGTACATCCCTGTATATGAATTATAGAATTATCACATAACTAAAATTTTTAACAGTTAGGGAACGCATAACGCAGTTGAAAATTCCCCTTCAGCAATTTCCGTAAATAAACGGAAATGTACTTTAAATGTTTTGTGCAACCCTGCATTTGATTTATAGAATTTATACACACTAAGTAGTATACAATTTCTTTTCAATTTAAAAAAAAGGGCCGTTCCGCAACTGAAAACGCACTTCCAGTAATTATTATTCACAGAAAAAAATATAACTGATTTTTTGTGTACCTCCGTATGTGAAATATGAATGCACATGATATTCAATAAGCATCTTATAGGGCATTTCGGTGATCTATATCATTTCAAATACGTTTGAAATAGTGCAACATAAACAAAATACACCACAAACGATTTTCCCCCATAGATATGTACCATAGTTATATTTAGTGTCCCTGTAAATGATCGATAAATTCTGTCCATATCGTATTCTATAGCAATCATCGCGCAGTGCACTTCATATATATTTATATAAATTTCACCATGTCTAAAATTATGAAACGTCATTAAAAATCATCGCAAACGTTTTCCCCCATAGGCCGTAATGTCATGAAATTCTTTTGAATATACCTGTAAAGAAATTACGAATGCTACAAACTACATTTTGCGATACCAAACATTTCATAGTGAATATCAGTAACATTTTTCAACTTCATGGCAATGCGGAATGTTACATTTTATTTTTGAAAATTTCTGGGTCGAAACAGAATTGTTGAGTTGCGGGTTATCTACGGGAAATTGTGGCAATAGTATACAGTAGATCGGATACAGAGTACAGTGGCCAAAGTCTTT
Source organism: Maratus speculifer (assembly GCA_964019185.1). Classification (NCBI taxonomy): domain Eukaryota; kingdom Metazoa; phylum Arthropoda; class Arachnida; order Araneae; family Salticidae; genus Maratus; species Maratus speculifer. Next base: position 114,558,564 of record OZ025294.1, read on the forward strand.
TGTCTGTCCATGTAAATATTATCTGCTTTCTATTATACGGGAAGTAGCTTATTGTAAACCTTAACAATGTAAATCAATTTCATAAAATGTGAAATAATTTAAGTTATAAAACGCGCTCCAAACAGCGAAATATTCTATTTCATGCCATTAACGGCACACGTGTTAAAAATTTGTCACCCCGTATACAAGCTATTGCTGCTCTCTTTCACAAAATTGTCTTAGTATGGAAATTTTAGGTAGATTTCATAAGAAATACTACCTATTGCAGTCATTACCATGGTACGATTTTTGAAATTTTTCTTAACTTTTCATTATAACACTGCAGGAACCGAAAACTATCCCCATCTGAAAAGTTTATATATATACAGGGTGTATCTAAACTATTGGGCAAAACTTTAAGGGGTGATAGTATACATCAAGACAAACAATATTAAATAGGAAACTAAGAGTCCCAAACGTCTTCCGAAAGGAGATAGGCGCCATTAAAGTTTAGGGTCCAAAATTTCAAATAAACATAAAAGACGGAAAAATTGGTCGATTGATATGCGGTTTTCACTAAAACTATTCTTTGTGTCAGTATTTTCTTGAAAATAAATTATAAAGATAAATTTCAAAAAATACCGATAGAAGGCGCTTTAGACTTTAGAGTAACGAACAACTATTTTTTGCCGTTATTTTTCCATCTCATTAAATCTTTTCGAAAGCTTAGATTTAAACTTAAATTTTGAGCTCAAAATGTGAATAGTCGGGAGTGGTTAAGTAGCGCAAACTGAACTGTGTTCAGAGGCTCAAATTTCAAATGATTATAAAAAACGGAAAAATTTATCGATTCGTTTGCGGTTTTCGCTAAAACTACTCTTTTCCACAAAAGGTTTGGGTCTCTAACGCTCTTTTTAAGGGAACAAACTGGATCTATCTCTAATCTTGATTTAGTTTTTGTTGGTGAAATTAGTACTCATCTTCGAAATCTACCTTCGCCTGTAGGCCGAGCCTGCATAATTTTTTTTAATGTATATTTATTAGTTACAGTTTTATATAAGTTTGCAAAATGTGATTACCAGAAGCTCAAAATGCATTCTTTCATGATGCGTTGCACAGTTTTAGTAACAGGCTGTAAAAGCATATAGTTTTAAAAATTAAATAAATAAAAAGGCCATTATTTGCAAATAATATTTTCAACAAAATTTTTATTTTCCTCATTATGATTGAGTGCCTCTTTAAATCCGTGTTTTCTATAATTTTTATAACGTCAAACTTCTCTTTTATCTTTGGCCGTTAAAATTAGCTATCATTGCATACATTCACTATATAAACGAGTTCGGCTGTCATCCCCCCCCCCATCCCCCTACACACAATCAACGGATTTTAAAATTCATGAAGCATTTCGCTATAATTATATTGGAGAGAAATAGTTTCCTAACGGATTAAATTGGTTTTAAACCATTACGCACCGCATAACACACTGTCAGTCACAGAACGTTGAAATCTGAGATTCAATCTAAAAAACAAACGAAAAAATAAATCAAATCCAAAAAACATAAAGCTCAAGGTTACCTCAAAACAAAGAGATGAAGAATAAACATACAAAGCATTCCCAAATCCCATCAAAAGACTTGAATGACACTGGATTAAGTTGTGTGTGTATTCTATCTGATTCCACATAATGTAAGATGAGTCATAGATTTGCATGGTAATAATTTAGCTAGAAACGTTGGACAAATGTTCATACCTACTTTGTTCTTAATCACTGTTTTATTTATGCATTGTTTTAAAACTTTAAGCCTTTTCTCATATAGTTAAGAGTCATAATGTTTTGTTTATGACGATATTCTCAAAATTTGTTCTCAATCAAGGCAGTTAATGTGGTCAGAAACGAACAGAATCGATAAGAATAATAGTAGAGTAGTAATAATAATAGTAATAATAATAATAATAAAATGCAGTAACAATGATAATACGAATACTAACAAAATAAAGAAAGATAGGTGCCATGGATGAACTAATATTGCTACTATAAACGGCTATCCGATTTAGTTTTAATAAATTTTCTCTCAAATTTTTATTACATTTTTCTTAGTTAGATTCATTGATATTATGTCTTTCAGCTATGAAATTAAACTGTCCGAATGAATACAGGCTTAATTTTAAATATACTGTGTTTCTGTACATCATGAATAGCATATACCATAATCTGATTTAACTGAATTAAACGATTTTAATAATTTTAATAAATTGTTCTGTGTAATATTTTTTCTCTTTAAATTCCAGCAATTAAATTAAAACTAATCTGATGTGCCAATTCGAAATATTTCTTCGTTTTCACACATTTTAATACTTCAAAATTCACTCATACATTGCCAATATTAAATGACAATCTCTGCCCGTCACATGAGGATTCTAAAATATGAAATTCCGTGCATTAGTTCTTGAGGTAGGACTATCGCTAAAATCGTGTAAATCCTACAAAATGCAGCATAGCAATGGCAACTGTTGAGGGACTTACACCATAACCTAATGAGCAACAATTTCTGTTAACGTTTAACTGAATCTGAAGTTTGAATCCGTGCATTAGTTTTTGAGATAGAACTAATGCGAAAATCTTGAAAAATCTTGCATAGCAATGCCACCTACTTGGCGATTACTATCAAATCCTAATCTGTAACAACTTGTGTCAACGTCTGACTGAATCTGAAGTCAGATGGAGAATACTTATGTCTGCCATTCAAAGAGTTAAGGGTGTATTTCAATTCAAACTGCTTATTTTCCGATTTTTTTTTTTTTTTTTTTTTTTTTTTTTAATTCATTTTTGCTCTCATATGCATCAAACTGGCAAATTGCCTTATTCAGAAAGTACACAAGGTGCCGTGATTGCCGATTTTTTTTTTTTTTTTTTTTTTTTTTTTTTTTTTTTATAAATGCAGAAAATTTTGCAAAAAATCAAAAGAGCAATTTGAACCGATTTTTCTGAAGCGGGAGATTTGTGAACGAAAAAAGGGTAAAGAAGGTAATTATTTATAAATCCTACTCTAATGAATTAAGCGTAAAATGACATCACACGGCACCTTATACGTCTCTTCAAAAATCACCCCAGCAAGTTTCAAGTTTCTACTTTTAAAAATGTGTCTGAAATTGTATCAGAAAATTTCGAGTGTTTGAAGGTGGAAAAGCGTTTTTTCGAATAAATCCTTAAGTGTCATTGTTTATGAATGAGTTTTTGGACATGCTCTAATATAAGTTACTATATGGGAGAATATAAAAAAGTTACGGAAACTGCAGTCCGCATAAATTTTCTATTAAATGTTATATAATGCAATTTCTTTTGATACATTCTAATAAAAATTATCTTTATAAGTATTTTCAAGAGACATTTCATTACTAACAACATAAATAATGTGATTAAAAAGATTTAGAAATTCCGATTGTCATTTTCTTGGCATGTCACACTGTGATGTGTGCAAAGTAAAGGATCTCCTGCTACACTATATAAATATCTTTTTCTACTTTTTTTTTTAATTTCTAAGTAATATTTATAACTTATTATAAATATATTTGAGAAAGATAACAAATTTTGCATTTTAAAAAGGATTTTTTATAGTTAAAATATGGTTGTCACTGAAAATGAATATCATTTTCCTGGCCTGCATTTTCTTTCTTTTATCAGGTATAAATATGGCGCTGCATAGTAATTCTTCTTGTTTTTGGCATAGTCAAGTCAGAAGTAGTAAAATAATAGCTACCAAAAAGATCTTTTAGATATTTCTTTGAAAATAATGTTATTAAAGTCTTTGTAAAAATTGAGTAGACTTTTATTATGTCATTTTCCTTGCTTCCATAAATTAACAAATAAAACTGATCATTACATAAACAATCAGTTAATATATTGAAAACATGTTCTTTTAAACAAAATTAAAATGTTAGACCAAAAAAAAAATGTTTTAAAATGAAATTGTCATTATCCTGGTTTACATATGACAAGAAATGGCACATAATTATATAAAAATTAGCTTATTACCCAAGCTCTTCAAAATTTAGCAATTTTATATGGAAAATCTTTTATTCTCTAATAGAAAATCTATTTACTTCTTGAAATTTTGAATTGTTTTCAATGGTTACTATCAATATTTCAACTGATCAAAATCCGACATTTTGTGATGTTCACCCATATCGTCTTAAAACAACTTTGTCGATAAAAATAATATCATATTATTCCGTTTAACAGGATGATTAAAAATGATTGTCCTGGTGATACAAATGACAATAACTTCATTATAAATAATGATAGAAAAGAACTATTTCGACAGACTGTTAAAAGGAAGTTTGCTATTCTGTTTGTATGCCAGAATAAGGTCCGGGACACAGTTTAAAGTAATTTTTATTTACTGAATTAAATTTTTGAAATCTTTTGCGTGATGAACCATATCATAAAAAAATCAAAATCACATGATAAAACTTAAGACTTTTTTATGTAAAATTTAATATTTATTAAAATAGTGGGATACAAAATAGATAAGAAAAAACAAAAGTTTTTATCTTTAAATTTTTAATACCTGTAATTACAATTATACATCTGTACATTTACCAATCACATCAGGTATTATAGTAGATTTAATATACAGAGAGTACTATTTTGTTTATAAAAGATTTTTTAGAGAAAAAAAAACGTATTTTAAATTTTTTTTAGGTGAATGAACGTGGGCAACTACTCCTTTTTAAATCTACTATAATACCTGATGTGATTGGTAAATGTACAGACGTATAATAGTGGGATATTTTTACTTGAAATATTATTTGTCGAATTTATTTTTTTCTTTGAAAAATCAGAAATACATAAACTTTAATTTTAATTCTAAAATTTTTAAGAAAAACTAAAAAAATTTAAAGTAAAAATTAAAAAAAAAATTGCGTAATTTAAAAAATTCATCTTCAATATAGGCTATGTTGTTGTCACTACCACTTGGGAGCTGCAGAAGAGAAAAATATTCTAAATTGAGTTTTTTGTACAACTGAGGAGTCTAACATTTTGAAATTTGTCATGATAATTATTTAAAAGATGCAAAGGGCCATTCCATTGTCACGTGCGGGACAATCAGACACGATAACTGCACCAAAATTGTGTTATAGGGCTTAAAATTCTTCAGAAACAGGAATAAACACATTTTTGTAAGCTTATATTTGGTATAAATATATCTCAGGCAGGGACAAATTTTTCCTAAAGGGTTTTATGATTTAGTTATTAATTAATTTGCATGAGTCACATGCAGGACATCTGAAGTCAACCACTTGTAATTTGCTTCATGATCCAGCTAACATTTCTGCTCTACTAGTTTTGCAATTTCAAAAGAAAAAAAATGTATTAGAAGCTAAAGGTATAATGTTCATGAAATAAACATCATTTTTTGAAAAATAAATTTTTAAACTGCTAAAAAAAATATAACGTATAGTGTCACGTGCGGGACACGGTTGTCACGTGTGGGACATTTGCAAATATCATTCAAGTAACCTTTTCAAAAATCAGAGAATAAAGGAATACAAAAAAAAAAAAAAAAAAAAAAAAAAACATATTATACATTTTACAATACAAAAATATTTATTTTAACTTTTTTTTGTACAAAATAAATGTTCAAATTGACATTTTTATACATAAATTAAAGTAAATGTATAAATAGAAACTCAAAAGTTTTCCATAAATTTGAAACAACCTCTATTTTTAGTTACAGTGGAAGTTGATATTTTCTTTACCACATCTTTAAATGAATATAGAACTTTATCTGGATACTGTGGCCACTTGTAGAATTTACCACTCTTTATTAAGACAGACACTTCAATACTATCATGATTGGTGCTTGTAATAATTTCACCAGGATAATTAATGCCATCATATTTTACAACTACCTATTCACCCATCTTAAAAGAAGTTGCTGTTTCTAAAGAGATGTTTAATATAATTGCTCCTGGAGGATTCATAGCACCATTTTCTCCCTTATCTTTTTCATTCTTCTAGCACTAGTAGACTTAGATCTTTCCATTTCTGCTAAATAAATAACAAACTTTATCAATTATAAATGCTTTTGTCTAAATTTACTTAATCTCATAGAAACATTGAACTTTAATTCTATTTTAACTTAGAAAAACAGAATATAAATAAGCAGTTTTATTATTTATTTTCTGCAGAATAATAACAAGTTCTTGAACACATGACTCTTCTTATTATAGAAAAAAACCCCCTATAAATTAAGTCGATCAATTCTTACTAGAGAACAATGTGTTCTTATAATGAAAATAACCATCAAAGTATTCAAATTTTATTAAAATAAATTTATAAAAAAATAGAAATAAAAAATATTAGCATCATATAAAAAAAGAAAAAAATGGAACTATCATAAAAAATGTTTTCAAAAAATCTTAATTTCGTTTAAGTTACATAGAATATGTTCTTAGGACAAAATAATCATTAAACTTGTACACCAATCTATAATAAATCTCTATTTAGCATTCAGAAAACAAAAATAATCGTCTTGCTCATAAGGTGTCAAGTGCAGGACAAATTTGTTTTTATATTTTTCTCCAAATAAAAATTTGGCTCAAATTTTTAACTAGCATAGGATAAGTGTACTATACTAAACTGCTTTAGAAATGCCAATTAAACAAAATAAATGAGTTCCTTTTTTCTCCTAATTTAAAAAATTCATCTTTTGTGTCACGTGTGGGACACAGAAACAAAGCTTTTTGGTGTGTAATGTTATAATTATTTGAAATTATCCTAGATTTTTAAGTTTAGTGAAATAAAAAGAATGAATATTGGACTTACCTAAAATGTTGATTTCAAAAGTTTCATTGGATTTTTTTTCTTAAAAAAACTCACTCAAAATGCATTATAAAACTCAACATACTTGCTTGCACATGCAAGCCATCTTTAAACTGTTGTGTTGCCAATCCACAAAAGACTAACTTTAAATTCTTACTCAAAACATAAAATTTGACATATTGCCATTCAGAAAATACCAAACATATTTATTTACACAAACTTTTTAAAATGACTATCAATTTACCTTTTTTCATGGAATGGCCCCAAACGTTTTCTGATAACCGTCGGCAGAAAATTCCAATTTTTAAAGGATGAAGTAAACGAAAACCATTCTAAAATGTTCTAAATTATGATTTTTATGCATCACATGAAAAAACAAATCGATTAAAAATACCAATGGTTGCAAATTGGCAGTGATAAAACTTGTTCAAACACCAGCTATTTTTTATGTGAGTTCCACTACTACCAGAGGATTGCAAGAGCAAAAAACATCCTAAATTGCGCCTGCGGTGATACTAAAGAGGCTAGAAAACTTAAATATAGCATGATAGTTACTTATAAGATGTAATTTTCCTCTAAGAACAGTCAAAAGTAAATTCGAAATTTAAAAGTTGTGAAGTGATGGGAAAGAGGGAAAGGCGTTCTAAAAAATTATTAAATTGCAATGTGTATGCAATCTTACGATTTATTAAACCTATTGTAAAAGTAGCTGGTTGCGAATCAATGTTGATAATCTCTGATCCAATACAGGATATATTTTAAGCCGGTGCCACTACCACATAGGATTGGCAGAAACAACAAATTTTCTAAAAAAGCTTTTAATTTTTTTATTACATTTCTATGGAATAATAGGAAATCCCTAAACGATTTCAAAATTTAATATTGGCAAATTATTGGTGGCAGCTCCTGCTTCAACATAGGCATTTTATGCTGCTGTCATTAGTCCTAGAGAGATGGTAGACGTCAGAAAAGAAGCTTGGAATTCGTCATAATGGTTAATTTTACGATGTTAATGCGTACTAAGAAGATGGTTTGTAAAAAAAATCAAAACTTCAAATGGATGCTGAAATAAACGTATGGATTGAGAATAAAAGTTTTAAAATATTTTCTAAATTATCATTTATTCAGGATTAGCTTCAGTTCTTCTCATTTATTTCATCTCTTTTCTGTCTTAATGCAGTGCAATGATGTAGTTAATTAAACTGTTTCTTAAATGTTAATTTTGACTTATTTCTAAAAGTATAATTTTTTATAATAAAGTGTAGACATACAAATGTCACATGGAATATTTCAACTACTACGCGAGCAAAGCCGCGGGGTTTGCTAGTTACTTATAAGAAGTAAATGCTTTCTAAGAACAGTTTTGAAAAAAAATCGACATTTAAAAAGGGTGAAAATAGGTGATAATCGTTCTAAAAACGTTCTAAATTGGATTTCTACGTTCAGGAAATATTAAACCGATTTCATAAGTAATGATTTTAATTGGATAGTGACAGTCTCTACTTCGATATAAGCTGCATTTTATGTTGTTGTCACTACCACATAGGGCCAGCAAAAGTAAAAAATCTTCTAAATTGCGTTTTTTGTACAACTGAGAAGTGTAACATTTTGAAATTTGGCATGATAATTACTGAGCGATGCAAATACTTTCTAAGAACCGTCGAAATAACATTCCGAGTTTAAAAGCATGAAGCGAACGAAAAGCCTTCGAAAAATGTTCTAAATTACAACTTTTATTCAACCAAACACTAAAACCGAATTTTTTTTTTAATTGTTGCAAATTGATATTTTAAGAACCTTCTCAAACATAAGCCATATTTTATGTTGGTGCCACTACCACCAGAGGGTTGCGGACCAAAATGCATTCTTAATCATGATGTTTGTGATAGTGAAGAGGCAAGAAATTTGAAATAAGGATAATACTTATAAAATGTAAATGTCCTCTAAGAACAATCGAAAGTAAATTCGAAATTTAAAAAGGGTGAAGCGAAGGAAATGAGAGGAAAGCGTTCTAAAGAAATCCTAAATTAGTTTCCAAAGTTTTGATATCTGTAAGTATGACAATCCTAATGGATGAACCAGTATTAGCTACTTTGTACGAAGCGAAATTGTACGATGAATAATTCATGTTCAATTTCTAAATATCATGTATGTAAAGTATGAAGAATTAAAGTTTTAAACTTCACAAAAACGAATCTACCGTCGTTATTCGGGGGATAGACAGAATTGCGGTCCATTCGAGACTGTCCGAAAGGCACCCCAATTACGGAAAATCTGACCAGGTATTTTTTTAAGCTATTTCCATTAAAATAAAGTCATCGGCAAGCGGGTCAGGGAGGAACGGGGCGTATACATTAGACGACCAAGATGGATCAAATTTCCGAATATGTGAAGCATTTTATTTAGATTTCTTATACCTAATATGATGATGAACGCATGATGGTCATATTCATAAAAATGCAGTTATGTAGCAGGGGGGAAAAGTATTTAGAAAAAAAAGTAAAGAAGTAAGAAAAGTAAGAATAAAGCATTAAAAAATAGTATGTACGTTTTTTGTGAACTAAAGCTTGAACATACACATCTACTATAAGGCAAAATAATGAGAATTATAATAATAAAATATACATTTTACTCATTTTTAAGTGCTTTTTTAACAGTGAAGCTCTATAAACAAATAATTTCAATATACGATTTAAATCATGCATTCTATTCACACAATGCATAGCTATTTATCTTGGTTAAATCATCAATTCTACAATGAGCTGACATCATGGGCAAGCAATGGATCTTTTAAAAAGGAAAATGGACATCAGCGCTAGATTATCCACGCTCTGTCGCTAAATATCTCTATATTTCTATTGCCCATTAAGCTACCATAAAATAACTATTTCCTCTCTAGCATGCAAAGAACAATCGCAGAAGGTTGGCAACATTGTTTATGACGCACCAAAGCATGGAAAAGTTTTAAGTAGCGGAAAATTTAAAACGTATAATTTAGAATTATTGAAAGGCTTCTGTAATTTTGTGTATAAACTTGCGAACTGAGTATCCATCGTTATGTTATGTGCTTTTATTTTTTTATGCATCCGCTATTTTATAGTTTGTTGTTACGATGAGTGGTTGTGTCTTTGGAAGCATAGAAAACAGATTTTTTTTTCTTTAGTCCAGTGTAAAAAATAAAATAAAACAAGAATAAACTGAGTATTGGATATTATAAGGATGGTTCGGTGGTCACTTGCATGCAAATGTGTCGCTAGTAAATATTTAAGATCTTAAAACTTTAATTCGCATAACATGCAGTAAACAAGCATATAACCCACATGCAGCAGAATGGTACTTCAATCTAAAATCAAATATAGGGTAGGTTAACCAATTTTACCGAACTCGACATACCCCTCAATTCGGATTAGAAAATGGTTTGGGATTGGCTAAATGTTGCGTTTTGATTTTTTCGGTTTGACCCAATATTTTTAAAGCAAGAACTGTTTTTGTCTTAATGAAAAAAAAATCAACTATATATTTAAATATTAATAAAGATCAAACGTAGATAAAACAGCGTTTTAGTACCAGAATTTTTTATCGTGAGAACAAAAACGATTTTCATTATAAGGTGTCAAATGATTTAAATTGACCAAAAGTCATCAAAATTCATAGAATATTAAACACTTAGTAAGGAGTGTGCTCATCGCAAAAAAAGAACTATATCGTTAGAAAACTAATGAATATTATTTTACAATAACAATTTAGTATTCTGTTGTATGTTAAAATCATTAGTTATGTACACTATATGGTCATTGATTATTGGACACTTGCGATTTTAGACATTTTACTAAATATCTAGAAAAATACATGAGGAATCATCTCGAAACTCTTAGTATATAAATATAATAGTATACTTCATACATTTCCATGAAGATTTTTACCGAAACTCCATAGGGGACCGTCAACAAATTAAAAAAGAATGAATATCTTTTAAATAAGCCTGTCAAAACTAATGTAGCAAAAGCGCTCAAACTCTAGATTATGATTGAATGCCTTATTGTAATACACTATGTTCATTTTTATGCAAATAGCGTGATTACTCGCAGAGTAATTAAGGTTTTTATAAAAATAGTCCCAAATTTTTCCAAGTTTTTCCCTTATAATTTTCAGAGTTCTTAATATAAAATAATATTTTTTCAGAAAATATGACAAACAACATTACACACAATACCCTGTAATCAGAATTAAAAAATAATAAAAATTGTATGAAAAATGAGTAGGATTACTAAATAATTTTTTACTGCGCATGCGTCAAAGATATCAAAATTTCATTTGCATATTATGTTAGCTAAATTTATAGAGAAACTTTTGTAAAAGTCTCAAAATCATAGCTTGAAAATTCTGAAAGTAATCGTCTATAGAAAAAGGACAAAATCCGTTGTTTCCAAAATGAAGCAAAAAAATGAGGGATTTTATCCAAATGTAGTAGTACATCCCGTATTGTGTATTCTATATTGACACTAATCAATGAATATATGGATACAACCCCTCTTGTTTTTGCTTCATTTTGAGAATAACGGATTTTCAACTTATTCAATTGACGATTATTTTCAGAATTTTCAAGTTATGATTTTGTGACTTTCACAAAAGTTGCTCTATACATATAACTAACATAATATGCAAATGAAATTTTGATATCGTTGACTCATGCGCGGTAAAAAATTAATTAATGAACCAACTCATTTTGTATAAAATTTTCATTATTTTTTAATTCTGATTACAGGGTACTGTGTGCAATGTTGTTTGTCATATTTTCTGAAAAAAATATTATTTTATATTAAGAACTCTGAAAATTATAAGGAAAAAACTTGGAAAAATTTGGGACCATTTTTATAAAAACCTTAATTACTCTGCGAGTATGCATGCTATTTGCATAAAAATGAAGAAGGCGTATTACAATAAGGCATTCAATCATAATCTAGAGTTTGAGCACTTTTGCTACATTAGTTTTGACAGGGTTATTCAAAAGATATTCCTTCTTTTTTAATTTGTTGACGGTCTCCTATGGAGTTTCGGGGAAAAATCTTCACGGAGATGTATGACTTATACTATTATATTTATACACTAAGAGTTTCGAGATGATTCCTCATATATTTTTCTAGATATTAAACAAAATGTCTAAAATCGCAAATGTCCAATAATCAATGGCTATATAGTGTATTACATATTGGGGACATTTTCTTTTAAACATCTTATAACAAAGTAAAAATGTAAAGAAAACGTTTGTAAACAAATACTTATGTCAACCAAAAATATAATTTTTTCTACAATTACCCGACTGAAATTTTCTCTTAAAGTTGCGACCATCTTTTTATGATACCCAATACACAACTCTGAATAATAGATGGTACGAAATTTATATGCGTACATCTACAACATGTGTGAAGTTTAGCACCAGCCAACTTCTACATTATTCGCGAACAATTTCTATGAATAGATAGAAGCTCCCCACAACCCCAAAATGCTGCTTGCCCAAAGCCCTAGGAAGCCTAATTGCCCCAATAATTAGGAACAATTATAAGGAATGGAACTGAATGGTGTGAAAAATGCTATTGAAAATTTAAAAAAGAGGTTTTTATGCAAAATTTTGCAACAATCTGATAAGAATATTTTTATGGTTTTTATATATACAGTAATCACTTAACATTCTCGGATTTTAAATTCGCGAGTTTTGACTAATCGCGAAATAAAAAATGCGGGACATTTCAATGTTCGCGAACACTGAACTTGGTTATTCGGAATTTTTTTTATAAAGAATATTTTTTTTTACAAAGTGAACTCATTTTACTTAATTAGTTCTATAAACTACGTGACATTGGACACTTATGTACTGTGTAACCTACTAAATTATTGTATGGCCAAAGTTGCAAGAACTTCAGCCCTTCTGTTGAGGTAAATTGTACATCGGTAATTTCCTTTATTTTAAGCAAATTTTTTCTAATTTTTTTTATTTCAAATTTTTATTGCAGGTAAAATATTTTCTGTAAAAATTGTCGGAGAAATTTTAAAACATCATCAACAATATGTTGAAAAAGCAATAGAATGCGATTCTTCACTGGTGAACAGTAAAATTTAAAATAGAAATCGAGGTTACAACTTTCCCTTACATGGAAATTCATAAACGCAAGATCTGTTCTGCTAAACAATCGCAAATCACTAAGTTTTTTCTATTATCTACTAGCTAATAAGTTTTGTACACAATATGTTCATAATTACTCAAATTTACGTAAAACATGTACTGTTAATATACAATGCATAATAATTATACTTTTTGAACTTTAATTGTTCTTTTCCATAATAAATAAATAAATAAATAAATAAATAAAAATAAAAATAAAATCTGACTTTTTTATGCACTGGAAGATAGTCTCTACACTTGCGAATGTTAAGGGATTGCTGTATATAAAATGGTACAAGGAAGATGTGTTAGAAAAAATGTATGGTGTTTTGAGCCAGGAATCCTTGGTAGGTAGTATATCCTGACCTCTCATAAATAATTAAATAAAAAAATAAATAAAATAAAAAAAAATAAATAAAAAAAAAATACGTGTGGCATTCGGGGACTGCCGCGGTAAAGCTATTGCATAGCATTTTTTATCAACTTATGCAAAAATACCGCGTCAATGTCTGCCGAAGTCTATCGAAGGATACCGTGCCGAAGTCTGCCGAACTGAAACGACGTTAGCCGGAGTGTTAGGATTTTTTCTCGTTATAGAATTTCTAGATTCGGTCGCCGCGCTCAAAGCCCGCGATAAAAGCTATGCAATAGCTTAATAAATTACCAAACGAAATTTGGTCGCGCTACGAAAATTAGATCGCGAGTTATAAGCATTTTAAATTTTTCGACCCTCACGGTGGGGGGGGGGGTGTCCTGTTACCAAAAATTAACAATGTCTCATAATAAATTACCAAACGAAATTTGATCGCGCTACGAAAATTAGATCGCCAGTTATGAGCATTTTAAATTTTTCGATCCTCACTGTGGGGGGTCTCCTGTCACCAAAAATTAACACTGTCTCATAATAAATTACCAAACGAAATTTGGCCGCGCTGCGAAAATTAGATCGGGAGTTATAAGCATTTTAGATTTTTCGACCCTCACCGTGGGGGTCTCCTATCACCAAAAATTAACACTACTAAACAAAATTTGGCCGCGCTACGAAAATTAGATCGCGAGTTATAAGCATTTTAAATTTTTCGACCCTCGCCGTGGGGGGTCTCCTGTCACCAAAAATTCTCATAAGAAATTACCAAACGAAATTTGGCCGCGCTCCCAAAATTAGATCGCGAGTTATAAGAATTTAATTTTTTTTATACTCACCTTGGGGGGTCTCCTGTCACCAAAAATTAACACTGTCTCATAATAAATTACCAAACAAAATTTGGCTGCGCTACGAAAATTAGATTGCGAGTTATAAGCATTTTAAATTTTTCGACCCTCACCGTGGGGGTCTCCTGTCACCAAAAATTAACAATGTCTCATAATAAATTACCAAACAAAATTTGGCCGCGCTACGAAAATTTGATCGCCAGTTACAAGCATTTTAAATTTTTCGACCCTCACCGTGGGGGGTCTCCTGACACCAAAAAATAACACTGTCTCATAATAAATTACCAAACAAAATTTGGCTGCGCTACGAAAATTAGATCGCGAGTTATAAGCATTTTAAATTTTTCGACCCTCACCGTGGGGGGTCTCCTGTCACCAAAAATTAAAAATGTCTCATAAAAAATTACCAAACAAAATTTGGCCGCGCTACGAAAATTAGATCGCGAGTTATAAGAATTTAATTTTTTTTTATCCTCACCTTGGGGGGGGTCTCCTGTCACCAAAAATTAGCACTGTCTCATAATAAATTACCAAACAAAATTTGGCTGCGCTACGAAAATTAGATCGCGAGTTATAAGCATTTTAAATTTTTCGACCCTCACCGTGGGGGTCTCCTGTCACCAAAAATTAACAATGTCTCATAATAAATTACCAAACAATATTTGGCCGCGCTACGAAAATTAGATCGCGAGTTACAAGCATTTTAAATTTTTCGACCCTCACCGTGGGGGATCTTCTGTCACCAAAAAATAACACTGTCTCATAATAAATTACCAAACAAAATTTGGCTGCGCTACGGAAATTAGATCGCGCGTTATAAGCATTTTAAATTTTTCGACCCTCACCGTGGGGGTCTCCTGTCACCAAAAATTAACACTGTCTCATAATAAATTACCAAACAAAATTTGACTGCGCTACGAAAATTAGATCGCGAGTTATAAGCATTTTAAATTTTTCGACCCTCACCGTGGGAGTCTCCTGTCACCAAAAATTAACAATGTCTCATAATAAATTACCAAACAAAATTTGGCCGCGCTACGAAAATTAGATCGCGAGTTACAAGCATTTTAAATTTTTCGACCCTCACCGTGGGGGGTCTCCTGTCACCAAAAAATAACACTGTCTCATAACAAATTACCAAACAAAATTTGGCCGCGCTACGAAAATTAGATCAAGAGTTATAAGCATTTTAGATTTTTCGACCCTCGCCGTGGGGGTCTCCTGTCACCAAAAATTAACACTACCAAACAAAATTTGGCCGCGCTACGAAAACTAGATCGCGAGTTATAAGCATTTTAAATTTTTCGACCCTCACCGTGGGGGTCTCCTGTCACCAAAAATTAGCAATGTCTCATAATAAATTACCAAACAAAATTTGGCTTCGCTACGAAAATTAGATCGCGAGTTATAAGCATTTTAAATTTTTCGACCCTCACGGTGGGGGTCTCCTGTCACCAAAAATTAACACTACCAAACAAAATTTGGCCGCCCTACGAAAATTAGATCGCGAGTTATAAGCATTTTAAATTTTTCGACCCTCACCGTGGGGGTTCTCCTGTCACCAAAAATTAACACCGTCTCATAATAAATTACCAAACAAAATTTTGCCGCGCTACGAAAATTAGATCGCGAGTTATAAGCATTTTAAATTTTTCGACCCTCACCGTGGGGGTTCTCCTGTCACCAAAAATTAACACCGTCTCATAATAAATTACCAAACAAAATTTTGCCGCGCTACGAAAATTAGATCGCGAGTTATAAGCATTTTAAATTTTTCGACCCTCACGGTGGGGGGTCTCCTGTCACCAAAAATTAACACTGTCTCATAATAAATTACCAAACAAAATTTGGCCGCGCTATGAAAATTAGATCATAAGAAACATAAGTTTGAGACTTGATATCCTAATATCTGAAAAATACACTATCTACCAAAAAGTATTTGTACACATTCAGTTTTTGACATTTTGTCAAATATTTAAAAATATACTGGTCGGATTCTTCTGGAACTTCAGAAATATAAAGATTATGTTTCACTTTATATTTATTTACATTCATTTGTTAAGCGGGTAATTAGGGGGCCGGCAAAAAAACAAAGAATAATAGAAATATTTGGGATGGCCCTGTACATGAAAATGCACGAAACGACTTATCGCTTTAGAATACAAATATATGAATACAGTAGAATATGTACACTAATTTTTGTGAGAATAGCATGTATATTTATGGCGATAGAGCGATTTTTTTGAAAAATTCAAAAAATTCTGGTATGTTTTTTGTTTATATCATGCTGGGTTTTTGACCAAATTTAACGCAAATTTCAGAAAAATTGGCAAAATGCAGTAGAAAAAATGTAGCGCAATTGGAATATAAATATATTAAATATTTTAGGAAATATGAGTAGATGTATAAAATAATTTTTATCTGCGCATGCGCGAACTAGAAAAACATTTTTTTTACATCATTTAATAGTCAATTCTATGGACTGACTTATAAAAAAAATCCAAACAAATATCGTGAAAATTCAAAAAGATATCATTATTTTAGTGAGATGTTTTTACTCTGCTCTCTAAAAACGGCTGAATCTTAAGGGATTCTCCACAAATTGACATTTTTTAATAACTGACTTTAAAAAAAAACTAGTATTGAATTAATACAATATCTAATACAATATTGCTGCTAATAAGTACTTGACAATTGTGATAGAAAAGAAAAAGAGCTTTATTCACATTCAGGGCCAAAACTAAGAGAGGGTTGGGGGAAAAGGGCATGTGCCCCGGGCGCTAGGATGAAAGTGTCCCAAATGTACATTTTGTTTGGCGATTTTTTCCATGTCTATGTTTAGCATGATATTGTCAAAATCGTCCCATTCAAAGCATTTCTCCTATACCAAAGCATAGAAGAATCTAATGATGATGGCATAAAGATCCCGCATAAAGCAGATTTTTTTTTTCGTTTTGATTCGGTTTTACGATTTTAAGGTATCATTTTTTTTAAACAAAGCAGACTACTTTAATCAATATTACATATTTTAAGTTTTAAAATAAGTCGGCTCTTAATAAATTAGAAAATTTTTCTTTGCAAATACTTTTGCAGATGTTTTGCAAAGAAGAAAAGGGAGGGGGGGGGGAGTTCATCAAAATTCATTGAAATATAAATATATTAAATACTTTCTAAAATGTTCTATGTCATGCAATATTTTCAACCAAATATAAAGCCACATTCAGAAAAATTCGCAAAATGTAGTAGAAAGAATAAGGTGCTATTGAAATATAAATATATTAAAAGTTTTCTAAAATATGGGTATTTGTATGAAATATTTTTTAATTAGCGTATGCGTGAACGATAAAATTTATCATTTTACATAATTTAATATTCAACTCTATGGAGCTACCCATAAAAAAATCCGATCGAATTTCGTGGAAATTCAGAAAGTTATTGTGGATAGGAGTGAACTGAATTTCAATTGGTCTCTGAAAGCAGTTGAATGACGTCAGATTTTACGCAAATTGCCAAATCTCCATTTACGTTTTTTACTGGTGATTTACTTCTTTTCTTAGATAATTACCAGAACGAACCTATTTCAGGATAAAAATAATTATAAAAAATCGAAGCATTTGTGTCAAATCTACCCATTGATACATAATTGATAATGGCTCTTATGCAAATGCCGATATCTGCGATCCTGAAATACGTCAAGTTCTCCACTGTTAAATGTGGTGTCGAAAACAACACAGAAATCAATCGCATGCATGATGCCAAGAAGAACAGAGCTGTCTGATTTTGAGAAAGGTGTGATCATCGGGTGCCACCGAAATGGCCGATCTTTAATCGACATATCTAGCGAGCTTAATTACCCCAAAACGACTGTGGCTTATGTGATTAGAAAATGGAAGCTGAATGGTGATTGTCAGAATGTGGCCAGAGTAGGCAGACCGACGAAACTGGGAGATAGAGACCGACGGGTTCTGTCTAGAGAAATTCGGAAGAACCGCAACCAACCAATGTTACACATACGCCAAGAATTTCAACAAGTTTCAGGATGTGTTGTTTCCATGAATACCATCCGTAAGGAAGTTCATCTGCTTAATTTTTATGGTCGTGCTGCCGCCCATAAGCCTTTAATCACCAAGTCCAACCGCGCAGCTCGGTTAAGTTGGTGCAAAACACGCCAGCAATGGACTGTACAGCAATGGAAACAGGTTCTCTGGAGTGATGAATCAAGGTTCACCCTCTACCGTTCTGATGGTAGGGTCTGGGTCTGGCGTCTGCCTGGAGAACGCCTCCTACCAGAATGTATTGTGCCCACAGTTAAATTTGGCGGAGGGGGAATTATGTTCTGGGGTTGTTTTTCCTGGTTCGGACTAGGACCCTTGGTCCCAATTCATGGTAAGCTCAATGCCGATGCCTACTGTAATATACTGGACAACAGTGTACTTCCTACGTTGTGGCAATACTATGGATTGGACCCATGTTATTTCCAGGATGACAACGCAAGCTGCCATGTAGCGAGTTCCAGCATGGATTGGTATGCTGATAATGGAGTGCATCGACTCGAGTGGCCTGCCCAAAGCCCAGACCTGAACCCAATAGAGAACTTCTGGAACGAGTTGGATCGTCGAATTAAATCGGGTGACACACGCCCAAAATCAGTAAAAGAGCTTACCTGCCTTGTGCAAACAGAGTGGAATAAAATACCATTAAATGTAAGACAAAGACTAGTTGAGAGCAAGCCCAGGAGAGTCGCAGCTGTAATTGCCTCTCGAGGAGGATCTACAAATTATTAAATGTGAACAGGGCCAAAACCAATCTTTTTTTCCCGAGGCAAACGTGGATTTTGAAGGTACCCCTTTCCCCCTCCTTCGCAAAGCACATTTACAAAGAAAATTTCTCCAATTTATTAATAGCCGACTTATTTTAAAACTTAAAATATGTAATATAGAATAACGTATTCTGCTTTATTAAAATACTCCAATTTGATACTTTAAACCGAATCAAAAAAATTCTACTTTCAACAGGATCTTTAAGGCCCTTGTCCCTGCCCGCGAAGACACTGCTGAGCTAATGCTATTCCTGTGGAGAGGCATTTTTCTAATAACTCTTTCGCATTTTGAAATTTTCAATTTTTTTTTTTTTTTTTTTTTTTTTTTTTTTTTCATTGGATAGCGGAAGTCCCTCTCAAAATCGCTCCTTGACTACTTTTTCGATTTGAGTCATAGATATTTTTTATAAAGTTAGTTTCACTTTCAGAACCGCTTTTGGAAGTGAAAGAAACATTATAAAAATATCTACGCCAAAATTGAAAAAGTAATCACGGAGCGATCTTGAAAAGGACTTCCGCTATCCAATGCAAAACATATTATTTAAAAATGTCCAAATGCAAAAGAGTTAGAAAAATGCATCCCCATAGGAATAGCATTAGCTCGTGAGCATCTTCGCGGGTAGGGGCAGGGACCTTAAGCCATCATCATTAGATTTTTTTATGCTTTAGCATAGCCCAGATATAATAATTTTAACAATATTATGCTAAACGTAGCCATGAAAAAAATCGCCAAACGAAAGATACATTTGGAACACTTTCATCCTAGCGCCCGGAGCACATGCCCTTCTCCCCCCCCCCCCTCTCTTAGTTTTGGCCCTGAATGCGAATAAAGCTCTTTTTCTTTTCTATCACAATTGTCAAGTACTTATTAGCAGCAATATTGTATTAGATATTGTATTAATTCAATACTAGTTTTTTTTAAAAGTCAGTTATTAAAAAATGTCAATTTGTGGAGAATCCCTTAAAATTCAGCCGTTTTTAGAGAGCAGAGTAAAAACATCTCACTAAAATAATGATATCTTTTTGAATTTTCACGATATTTGATTGGATTTTTTTTTTATAAGTCACTCCATAGAATTGACTATTAAATGATGTAAAAAAAATGTTTTTCTAGTTCGCGCATGCGCAGATAAAAATTATTTTATACAACTACTCATATTTCCTAAAATATTTAATATATTTATATTCCAATTGCGCTAAATTTTTTCTACTGCATTTTGCCAATTTTTCTGAAATTTGCGTTAAATTTGGTCAAAAACCCAGCATGATATAAACAAAAAACATACCAGAATTTTTTAATTTTTCAAAAAAATCGCTCTATCGCCATAAATATACATGCTATTCTCACAAAAATTAGTGTACATATTCTACTGTATTCATATATTTGTATTCTAAAGTGATAAGTCGTTTCGTACATTTTCATGTACAGGGCGATCCCAAATATTTCTATTATTCTTTGTTTTTTTGCCGGCCCCCTAATTACCCGCTTAACAAATGAATGTAAATAAATATAAAGTGAAACATAATCTTTATATTTCTGAAGTTCCAGAAGAATCCGACCAGTATATTTTTAAATATTTGACAAAATGTCAAAAACTGAAAGTGTACAAATACTTTTTAGTAGATAGTGTACCGCGTCAATGTCTGCCGAAGTCTACGGAAGGATACTGTGCCGAAGTTTACCGAACTGAAACGATGTTAGCCGAAGTGTTAGGTTTTTTCGTTACGGAAGTATTAGGTTTTCTCGTTACGGAATTTTTAGATTCGGTCGCTGCGCTCAAAGCGCGCGATAAAAGCTAGCTTAAAAGTGAAAAGAAAAAGAAAAGTGGTTTTATAATTTTTCTGTGGTTTTATTCTACACATTGCAAGATAAAGGTAAATAAAATTAGCTTACCTGTTTTATTATATTTCGGCTCTGGAGTCCTTGATGGCATGGTATTGATGAGAGACAGTTCCGCTGCATCTGGAAAGCTACTTTTTTGTGTACCCAATGGAATATTTATTTATTTGAGAACTCTGCAAGAACATGGTAAATTACTTTACATCTTTTCTAGAAAAAAAAATTGCAACATTAGGTTGTGCTTTGGTGAACAAGAAAAGATTCCACTTTTCATATAAAATACATAGATTAAACTTTTTTTTTTTTTTTTTTTTTTTTTTTTGAGCGTTTAAAACATGTTTTTAGAGTTCATTATTATCTAATTAAGATAAGTAGATGTTTTTGAATCTGAGTATTAGTTAGTTTCAACATTTTCAACATTTCTGCCTAATTCTTTCTTATAGTTTCTTTTTAATTTACTTAAAGCTAAATTGTATGTAATACAGGGCTCCCAAATGGTCCGCAAACTGAACATCAGTATTTTTTAACAGAAAATTTCATGATACGTTTTCGCTAGAATCAACTTCCAAGCGTGGTTTCTTGACAATTTGCAAGAAAAATCTAAAAAGAAAATTTCTCTAAGAAAATTCTGATGTTCAGTTCGCGGACCATTTGGGAGCCCTGGTAATATATAAATTTTAATAGGAATTATAATATTTATTCCGCTTGAAATTCATAAGTATCATTGCTCAAATGTTGTTCGCGCATTTTTCAGAATTTTTACTTTTTTGTCAATCTTACCTCTGACTAAACTCAGTTCCACTTAATCTATTGATTAAATCCATATTTACGGGGATTTCATTTCTATAAGCATTTATTATTCCGACTATTTACACAGAAATTCAAATTCAGAAGCTAATGTTTATAACTTTAGAATTGAAAATAATAACAATAAAAAAACTATAAAAATATACTTAGCATTTTTTTTTTCTCTTTCTCGCATGGTTATTGATGTTTAAGGCACACTTCTAAAGCTAAATTCATGAAGGTTATATATTTTATTTTAAAAAAGAAAAAAAAAATATTTAGCGCATGCAATCTGTTTGCAAAAAATAATAGGTTGGCAGTTCTTTAATTCGGTTCGTAATAGGCGCTTTTTAAACGATATCGTCAATCATCGACAGAAGAGATTTTAATTTGTACTTGCGGTAGGCAGTCGGTTATTTTTATTCTATTCCTGTTTCATCTATCGTGTAACAGCGCGATACAACAATCATATAGAAATCTCGACCACGGTGTTTATTGATTGCCGTTTTGCGTGCGAGTTTCGCGCTTTCTCGCAGAACACCGGCGTTGTCACAAACGCCACCATTTTATTCTACAAATTTGAATAGTGAGGGGGATCGGGGGAGCTGTATTTGTGCAGAAGTAACGTGTTAACGGCATCTAAACAATAATATTATGTATACTAGCGATTAAGAAGCAATCAAAAACTTTCTGTTTCAAATGTTTACATCAAAATTACATTATTTTTGAAACACTTTCTAACAAAGTTGGAAAATGTCTATGAATTCAATTTGTCTGTATGTCCGAGCTCTAATTCGCGTAAAACAAATCAGATTGCAATGAAAATAATATATTTTACTGGAGTTTACTGTAACATTCCCGATATTGAAAATGAAGCATGTACAGTTTCCTTACAGAGACACTGAAAAGAATTTCGCCATATTACAATTTATTTTGAGAAAATCGTTTGCTGTGGATTCTAATCAAATTACACTTTTTAAAATATACTGAAGTTTATGTATATCATCGAGGTGTACTACAAGCCGTTTACTGTAGAATATGTTGTACATATCATATATCGTTTATTTATAGCGACACACAAAAGCAATTGTACGAATAATTGCAATAAGAATATACAATTATAGTAAGAAAAAAAAAATGCTGATACTTGATGCGTATGAATTCTACAGCTCATATGCACAAATGTTCGCAAATACATAACTATATACATTGCTATGTAATGACGGAAAATGCTAAATGGGAATTTTCAACTTACGTTAAGTGTTTAATTGAATTGAATTTTAGGATACTAAGGGGTGAGCGGGGAATAAAGTCATCAAAACTTTTTGGTAATTTTGGACCACTTTCGATATTATACGTTATTATTCCTTGACCCCCCACGCCACTCCCAGTGATAATATCATTATCAAAGTGTAATTTTTTTTTTCAGAGTTTATGTCTTTTGTTTGAAGTGATATACAAAACTGGTTACATTTATTTTTCACATGCTTTAATTGATTCAAATGAAGAGAAGTCAATAAAATCTCGCTTCATTCAAATAACACTTAAAATAAACATATACTCTTTAAAAGTATTTTACAATAGCTTCTTGTTATATAATGCATTCAACAGTAATAAAGTCTTGTTGCACTTGCCCAGAACGGAGAAGGGATGTGGCGCAGATAGAAATTCTTAACAACAGAACAAGTAGAGAACATTCTTTCTCCTTTATTTATTAGTAAATCTTCATTTCAAATATATTTCACGTACGATTTTTTCGCACCAGGGTTATATATGCATGCACAAATGAAAAAGAATAGGATTATCAAACGTTGAGGTATCCCATATTTTAGAATTAAATAATTTTATAATAATTTAATGCTTTGTATTTTCATAAAAATAGATAACAGACTGAAAAAGAAAACATACTACTTTGAACTAAAGACCATGTTACAAATAAAAAAGGAAAATTTTGTTTGGATCAAAAATGATATCGATATCATAAGACAGCAGCCCCCACCTTCCCCCTAAAACGATAACGTTATATGTGCGCAGCCCCTAAGTAGTATTTATAAAAGTTTATAGTTCATATAATGGCTACATAAAAATGAATCGGATATTTCCCCCGCTATTCAGGTAATTGCAGATATTGAGTTTCAAATGCGTTATGTATTTTTTTTTAATTGTTTATTGAGCTATATTTCACCTTAATAAATAGTATTGTATTATTACATACAATGAATGTATCGGAAATTTTTTTTACAATGTATGCTGAATGCGTAGAGGTCTCCACGGGCCTGAATTTCCAGGCCTGGACCCAGGACCAGCCTGGTCCGATCTGGTTCTGCACAATTTCTATTATTTCCAAAAAATTTCGATTTTTATCATACTATTAAGGTTTTTTTTAAAAGAATACTGCATACATATTTGTGAGTCGTGGAAAACGACAGTACGGACTCAGCCCCCCCCCCATCTCCAGTGCCTCCCCCTCCGCTGACGCCTCTTAGTGGGAAAAAATAATTTTTTACTATAGCAGGAGAGGGGAATGACCTCTATTCAAAATATTATCAATCACACCTCAACACGGAATCATACAATAAAATGAAGATTAAATTTATACTTGAATTTTGAACAACCATAACTTTAATGAGTATTATTAATTAAGAAAAACAATGGAAAATCTCAGTTTTTAACCATTTTATTTAGATTTCTTCAACTACAAAGTGAGATTATCAATTTAACATAAGAAAGTTAAATATATATTTGAATTTTTATTGATAAACATCTTAATGAGTATTATTAATTAAGTAAAAACAATAGAAAATATCAAGTTTTATAGAAGAAGACTGATATTTTACGATTTTTATCAACTTAAAGAGCGAAAATTTAAATATACATTTCGAATTTTAAGTGGTTATCAAGTTAATGAGTACTTTTAATTAAGCAAAACAGTGAAAAATATAAATTTTTATTTAAATTCTTAAGATTTTTATCAACTACAAGATCAGTGTATCGACTTAAAAGTTGAAAGTTAAACATACATCCTAGTTTTTCAACGCTATAATCATAATGACTATTGTTAATTAAGAAAAAAACAATTGAAAAAATCAAGTTTTTTGGAAAAAAAAAACAGATTTCTTATGATTTTTTCAACTCAAGCTTCAGAATATCAATTTGAGATAAAAAAAAAAAATTTAAACATACATTTCGGTTTTTAAGTGATTATCACTTTAATAAGTATTATTCATTTAGCAAAACAGTGAAAACTATAAATTTTTAGTCGATTTCTTACGATTTTTTTCAACTGAAACTTCAGAATATCAATTTGAGAGAAAGAAACTTAAGCGTGCATTCCAGTTTTTGAACACCATTTTCTTAATGAGCATTATTAATTAAGCAAAACAACGGAAAATATTAAATTTAACCGATTTCTTTAGAATTTTTCAACTATAATATCAACTTAAGAAAGGAAACTTAAAAATGTATCTCAGTTTTTGAACAGCAATCACCTTAATGAACATTGTTAATTAAGCAAAAAACAATGGAAAATATAAATTTTTAACCGATTTCTTCATATTTTTGTAAAGTATAAAATCAGAATAAGCAACTTAAAATGGAAATTTAAACATATTTTTTTAGTTTTTGAACAGTCATTACCTTAATGATTTTCGATAATTGAACAAATAACAAAGAAACTAATGATTTTTTAATGAAAAAGACCAATTTAAACGAATATGCTTAACTTTTACTCTAAACGGAATTTCATCATACTTTTATATACCAACTAAGTAGAATTTTAATACATAAACGGACGCACTTCAAGAAATACTCAACACACACAAATTTGAAGCTACAGCATCTTCTATTACGTCATATTCAAACTAAAACCTTTTTCTGCATCCCCCCATTCATCCAACATTCTTTAAAGATAGGATAACATAACAAAAGAGTTTTGACGTTACAACTTTCAAAGATATACAACAAAAATACTTACGTTCAAGAAAAAGTATCGCCTAGAAAGATAAAAGAAGAGTTTAAACGTTTACATTGTTACAACGTTTACGTTGTCTTTACAAATCTTGCAGCAAATAGTATGCATTTTTTTATTCTAGAAAACCAAATAAGTCACTTCTCACTGCTTTAGATACTTGACATATTAAAACTACTTCGAGATATTCTATCCCTGTTATTAATCAAATTAGGACATGATTTATCTTGCGTTTCAAAAATTTCTGAATTTTTATAATACTTTCATCAAACTTTATTCTTAGTCCTATTTATGTTAACTGTACAGAATTTTAATATCCGTTTTTATCAATATATCAGAAAATCATTGAAACACACAACAATATTTTCCAAATATGAATATTATCTTTACAGTTTAATAATACAGAAAATACACGAAAACAAAGTTTAATTTTTCCAAACATTTCATATTTCATACCAAAATATCTGAAATTTTCACCACATAAGAGCAAATATTAGACTAATTTTTTATCATTAACATTGTGCATATCATTACACTATTGCTTTTAAAAATAACAGACATCCACTTTTGAATTAATTTTCCAAAATGAAATTACGTCATCTCCTTACAAAAATCCAGTTTTAACAAAATTTCTTGAAAAATTAACAAAGAATTTACTTTTACCATAATGCCTAAGTACTGAAACAGTAAAGAAAATTAATAGTTATTTAATATTTAATAATTTCATACGTGAAATTACTGTCGAATGAGAATACTAATAATCAATAAAATCAACTGTTGAATAAAAAATGGTTCAAACTACCAAAAATTCAAATGTCTTTTCTACAAAAGTTAAAAAAAATTAACAGATGAATGACAAGTTATAGAAATAATTTCAAAAATTTATGAACATATTTACAAATTTATTAAAATCACATCATTTTTCTGGATTACAAACTACAATTTATTGAAAAATTTAACACCGAATTTGTAAGATTTAATTCTTGTATTACATACATTAAATAAATATTCAAAATTTAAAAAAAAAAATAATTTTTAGTCTCATCAATAAGCTGAAATTCTATATTATATATTATATATTCTACCTTATACGCATTGCTCCTACACGAAATTTCTTACTGCTATAATAATCTAATGCAGAGGTTCCCAAAGTGTGCTCCGCGGAGCCCTTGGGGCTCCGCCTAAACTTTCCAGGGGCTCCGCGACGTTCCAGGAAAATAAACAAAACGTAAAAGAAATTAACATTATTCATGTACCTATCTTTCTGTATAATATTTTTGGTTTGAATTGCTTTATTTTATATTTCTTCACTTTATGTGTCTTAAAAACTCGATTTAAAATAAGCTACAAGAAATAGTACTCGGGATCGAATGCACAACGTGAATCTAAACAGACAACCGCCAGTGCCTCTGCTTGCCGAACAAAAGAGAAAACAGTTCTTTGGAGCTCCGCCTATTTATATGTTTATACGCAATTCTTACTAAATACCTAACTCTTACTAAAATGTTTTTAAATGACCATAACATCAAATTTCAAAAAAAAAAAAAAAAAAAAAAAAAAAAATAGGATAGTATTTAAGATCATTTTGAAGCTCTGAAAAATTCATTTGAGCATTTCTTTACAGCTGATCAAAATAAGATGATAGACGATTTTAACTGGATACTAAATCCATATGGAGTGAAAACAAAACCACATAGCTTAAGCTCTAAGGAATACGAAACTCTCATTGATTTAACATCTCAGCGATCTAGAAATCACTTTTCAAAGCAAGCATATCACTGAATTTTGGTGTCATTTGACAGATGAATACAAAATCTTGTCAGACAGAGATTAGAGCAAAATTAATTTTACTCCCATTTTAAAGACATATCTGTGGGAAGCTGGATTCTCCATTTATACAATTATCAAAACAAAATACAGAAACAGACATTCGCTTGCTATTGTCGAAAATTGCACCAAATAATAATAATAATAATAAAAAAAAAAAAAAACTGGCCAAAATAATTCAAGCATATTTTTTACAGTAAACTTTTATATATTATTATTCGTCAAAATTATGTAGAGTAATGATAATAATAATAATAATAATAATAAAAACTACAGGCATTTAATATTTGGATATGTTGCATACTGTATTCTTTTATTTTTGAAATTTTAATTTCTTTAAATGTTTAATTTTGTTAAATTTTACTTATTTAAATCTTCTATCCTAGTTTTCAAAATTTTATTTAATTTTTAAAACAATATATGTCGCTTAAAACGTCTTTTTTTTAAAATGATCCTGCATCATTTAAAATCCCTCACTAGATTCATGTGTGTGTAATTTGTGTATACATTTATTTTTATTTTTATATCTTTGATTTTTTAAAAATCTGTTTAGGTTATTCGTATTAATTTTTAGTTATTTAAAATTTTTTATGCTTTTTTATTGCTGAAAACATATTTTTATTGCTTCTTCTATCATTTAAAGCCCTTTGTTATCTCCATAACATATTTGTGTATATTGTGTTTATATATTTCTTTTTTATATATAAATTTAAATTCTTTAATCTGTTTACGTTATTTGTATATTTAAATTTTCTATACTGTTTTTCTCTGTACAACAATGTTTGTCGACTAAAACGCCCCCCCCCCCTTTTTTTTTTTTTTTTTTTTTTTTTTTTTTTTTTTTTTTTTGTAATATTTTGTATCATTTAAGAAACCCCTCATTAGATTTAATATTTATGTACGATGTGTATTTTTCTCTTTTCGTAACTTTAACTTCTTTAAGCCTTTAATGTTCATAAGGTGTTGAATTCAGACACTTTTCTCCGGGAGGGACTTTTGTGGCTTCGGGGGGGGGGGGTACATTGTAGAGTTCCGGGGTCGAAATTGCACTTTTTGACCATTAAAAACCTAAAATCTAAAATTTTCCGGGGGGGGGGCGGAAGCCCCCCCCCCCCCTTGATTCAGCACTGCGTTCATTCGTTTCTCTATGAAAACACAAAATTTTAATTCCGATATGCAACAACAACACCGGAATTTTGATTTAAAAAAATACATTTTATTATGTATGTTGAAAATCACTTTTTCATATTCACTATTACCGGTGTCATTCATTTATTTAAACATCTTAGCAATTAAAATGTTTTGAAAGTTAAAGGGTTAATCTGTTTATTATATTTTAATAATTTTATAGTTATTAGTGATGAGATTGCCACGTTTCTTCACATCAGTAGTTCATTAGAGAAAGTATTATTACGTTTAATCGGAACATTTTTGCAATTTAGCAGAACAACTTTTTCTCTAACAAAATACCGGTGTCAAAAAACGTGAAAATCTCATCCTTAATTATTTAAATTTTCTATGCTGTTTTGCGTAATTGTACTTAATTTTATAAGCAATGTATGTTGCTGAAAACGCATTTTTTAGCATATTGTATCCTTTTACAACCCGTATTAAAATTATCTTTTAATTGGTGTCGCCTACATTTTCCAATCAGAAATAAGTCTGTAGCAATTTAAAAAATATATATCGGTTCTTTATATTTATCATCACATTAAAACTTTAAAATTTTGCTCAGCTCCAACCATTACTTAGAATTTTTCTCAATGATTATCCGCCCTGATATAAATCTATCCCATTTTGTTAGAAAAGTTTTTTCTACTAGTTGCAGTTCGTTTAACATGTGTAGTTATTAACTGCATGCAACCCACTTAAACACTAAAACAATGACCTAATTCTATATGTATTTTTTAATTGGTTAAAAAAAATAAAAAATAATAAAAAGTAGAAGCTGAAAGACGATTCATTTTTATTGCATGTTTAGAGGTACTAGAAACCACATGTAGGCAGTGCTAGCGAAAACGTGTTACATAATTACACATGGCTGACTGAAATTAAGCATTTTTTTTTTTTTGTTGTTTTATTTATTTTTTTTTTTTTTACTCGAGTGACCTATCGGAATTATACAAAAGTGCCTATGCAAAGGAAAACTGCACAATTTACCTTTTTTCTGTGTCTGCGTGGTGTTCGCCATAAATAATAATAGTTCTATGTAAGCCCCATTGCAATGCATAATCCAAACATAGTTATCATTTTGATCTTTAATTCCAAGATCATACTGGAAATCCTAAGAGAATATTTATTATTTTAAAATTGGGTACAATTAATTCCTTAACTTGCTTGAACATCGCTCGGGTAAAAAAGTCTTTTCCTCGTTACTAAGTGCTTTCAGAAATCATAAATTTTTAACAATAATTTTTGCTGTTTTTGAAGAAATATCCCGATTATACAAGGTAGCTATTTTAATACAAAAAAGAGGGTTTTAATCCTTATTTTTCTTTTATTGTATTCAATAATAGAAATATTAAATAAAATTGTTAACCCTTTCAGGGGCATCGTTTGCAGTCTGCAAACGGTTACTTTTACTATTTTAATTGTGAACTGGCACAAGTAAATTTCTAGTACAATTTTGATCTCATAATATTCATTAAAAAGAGCTCTTCATTATTTTCAAATAAATTTGTTCCTGAATTGCCACGTGAATCAATTAGTTGAACATTTTTGGAGCAGAAATACCATGCGTCTGAAAGGGTTAAAAGGGTATATAATAGGAAATTTGATTTTTAAAATTTCTACTATGAATTTGTTATTTCAGTATCAGAAAAGGGCCAAACTGAGAACCTTGGTTCAAAGTCAGAAATTACTGGCTCGGATTTTTATTCAATAGATTTTTCTCTGCTCGATAGGCATAAAAAACATTAATTTCCAAACCACAGAGTATCGTTGGGTCAGGGGCTCCGCCTTTAAAATGCTTCCCAAAAAGGGCTCCGCGAGAGCAAAAGTTTGGGAACCGCTTTTCTAATGCCAACTAATCTACTCATATTATTAATCAATTTATCATATGTTTCATATTGCACTTCTGAATTATCGTCCATCAAGTTGCTTAAAATATAAATACTATCTTTATAATTTTAATGATATATAATATACATGACTAATCTTGAGTTAGTCCTTCCACAATATTAAATAAATTATATGTTTCATCTCACACTTCTGAATTATCGTCCATCAAAGTACTTAAAATACAAATACTACCTTTACAGTTTTAATGATACATAGTATACATGACTAATCTTGAGTTAGTCCTTTTATAGTATTAATCAAATTATATGTTACATCTTACACTTCTGAATTATCGTCCATCAAGTTGCTTAAAATTTAAATACTATCTTTATAGTTTTAATGATATATAGTATACATGACTAATCTTGAGTTAGTCCTTCCACATTATTAATCAATATATATATATATATTTCATCTTGCACTTCTAAATTATCGTCCATCAAGTTACTTAAAATATAAATACTATCTTTATAGTTTCAATGAGACATAGTATACAAGACTAATCTTTGGTTAGTCCTTCCATAATATTAATCAAGTTATATGTTTCATCTTGCACTCCTGAATTATCGTCCATCAAGGTACATAAAATACAAATACTATCTTTTCCAGTTTTAATGATACATAGTATATATGACTAATCTTTAGTTAGTCCTTCCATTGTATTAATCGAATTATATGTATCATCTTGCACTTCTGAATTATCATCCATAGAGTTTTTTTAAATATTAATAATATGTTTATAGTTTTTGATTATACATAGCATGTATGAATACAATCTTTAATTTTAACATTTCATATTTCAAATAATTTATTTTCGAAACCAAACTATGTGAATTTTACCACAATACTTATCATCATAGAATGATTTGTGTTTCATACATTTCTATAAATTATCAGATATGTACTCCTCAAAGGAATAACTATCATATGAACAAATGAAGGAAATTTAATTTATATTAAATGTACACGAAATTGATTGCAATATACATGTATTTAATAAAAAAAATAAGCGATTCTGTGTACATTAAACCTTTACTAAATATATATTTCTTTCATTATACAGATGTTTCAACAAGATGAACCAAAATAGCAGCAAACTTCAGAAATTAATGATCTGAATGATTCATCCCTAGCACATGTAGCGTTAATGAATAATACATATGTAAGTACTTATATGAGAAATACTGGAATTCGTATATGAAACGTAATTAGAGTAAATATAAAACAATTTTCATACTGCCTACACTTTAACAAATGCCTTTTTACCTATATTATTGAATAAAATCCTAATTGTTTGCATTTATTTCTATTACAGATGTGTTCTATTTGCTACAAACACTTCTTAAGAAAATGGAATTTAACATACAAAAATTCATACAGATGAAAAACCTTATACTTGGGAATATTACCAAATGCTTTTTTCAAGAAGACGTGAATCAAAATTGCACGCATCATCATATAAAGCATCGTCAGTTATATGTAAACTTAGTGAAGAAATTAGTCAGACATTTGAAGAATTTAGAAATAAAGGAAGATATTTAGACTATTTATCCATCATATTTTCATAACAGTTACCACAATATCTCAAACTTAAAATTTGGGAGACATACACACAGCTGAAAAGAAATTTTATTACTCTTGATTCTTCTAACCAGTATGAATGTATAGATATTATTTTGCAATGTATGCTTTAAATGCTCACATTAGATATTTTTTTTATACACATATATCGCTGTGTTTATTTTTCTAAAACCTATTATATTAATGGAATACATAACATTTTAAGTGAAAAAACGCTTTCACAATTTAAAAAAGCATAAGAACATACAAAAAAAAGCAGATGTATGAAAAAATATGCAAGTTTACAAAATAATTTCAAAGTTTTCTAGAAATACTAACAAAAGATATTTACAATATAAAAAAATTACAAAAGTAAAGAGAAAAAACACAAATGTAAAACAAAAACTCACAAAGTGAAAAATCGCAACAAAGTTTTTGAAAAAAAAATTACAACAAAATTTTTTTTACAAAAACCAAAGCTTAAAAAAAAATTTTTTACAAAATTTTTTTTTCAAAAATATTTTTTTTTACAATTTTTTTTTTTTCAAAATAACTTTTTAAAAAAGTAAAAAAAAAAATTACAATGTTAAAAAAATGAAAAATTTTTGTTAAAAAAAGTGTAAATAAAATTGCAAAAAAGTTGCAAAAATTACAAAAAAGTTATGAAAATGTCTCAAAAATTGTGTTGTTTTTAATAGCAAATATAATGGCTTCACCATTATATTAAGAACAACAAAATTTTTGAGACTTTTTCATAACTTTTTTTTCTAATTTTTGCATTTTTTGCAATTTTTTTACACTTTTTTTAACAAAAATTTTTTATTTTTGTTAACGTTGTAATTTTTTTAACTTTTGTAAAAGTTATTTTGAAAAAAAAAAATTATAAAACAAATGTTTTTGTAAAAAAAAAGGTCAAAATTTTTTTTTAATTTTTGTTTTTGTAAGAAAAAAAAAATTGTATATTTTTTTTTTAATCAAAAACTTTGTTGTGAGTTTTTGTTTTACATTTGTGTTTTTTCTTTTTACTTTTGTAATTTTTTATATTGTAAATATTTTTTGTTAATATTTCTAGAAAACTTTGAAATTATTTTGTAAACTTGCATATTTTTTCATACATCTGCTTATTTTTGTATGTTCTTATGCTTTTTTTAATAGTGAAAGCGTTGTTTCACTTAAAATGTTATGTATTCCATTAATTTAATAGGTTTTAGAAAAATAAACACAACGATATATGTATATAAAAGGATATTTAATATGAGCATTTAAAGAATATACTGCAAAATAATATCTATACATTCATACTGGTTAGAAGAATCACGGTTAACAAAATTTCTTTCCAGCTGTATGTATGTCTTCTAAATTTTAAATTTGAGATATTGTGGTAACTGTTATGAAAATATGATGGATAAATAGTCTAAATATCTTCCTTTATTTCTAAATTCTTCAAACGCCTGACTAATTTCTTCACTAAGTTTACGTATAACTGGCGATGCATTATATGATGATTTGTGCATTTTTGATTCATGTCTTCTTGAAAACAGCATTTGGTAATCTTCCCAAGTATAAGGCTTTTCATTTGTATGAATTTTTGTATGTTCTGTTAAATTCCATTTACTTAAGAAGTGCTTGTAGCAAATAGAACGCATCTGTAATAGAAATAAATGCAAACAACTAGGATTTTCTTCAATAATATAGCTAAAAAGGCACTTGTTAAAGTGTTGTGAGTAAAGCAAGTCATTTCATTTTTACTCTAATTATGTTTCACATACGAATTCTAGTATTTCTCATATAAGTACTTACATGTGTATTATTCATTAACGCTACATGTGCTAAGGTAGAATCATTCAGATCATTAATTTCTGAAGTTTGCTGCTGTTTTGGTTCATCTTGTTGAAAAATCTGTATAATGAAAGAAATATATATTTAGTAAAGGTATTTTATTTTTTTTATTCTTATTAAATACATGTATATTACAACCAATTTCGTGTACATTTAATATAAATTAAATTTTCTTCATTTATACATATCATAGTAATTTCTCTGAGGGGTACATATCTGATAATTTTTAGAAAAGTGTGAAACACAAATTATTCTATGATGATAAGCATTGTGTTAAAATTCACATAGTTTGGTTTCGAAAATAGATTATTTGAAATATGAAATGTTAAAATTAAAGATTGTATTCATACATACTATGTATAATCAAAAACTATAAACATATTATTAATATTTTAAAAAACTCGATTCAGAAGTGTAAGATGAAACATATAATTTGATTAATACTATGAAAGGGCTAACTAAAGATCAGTCATGTATACTATGTATCATTAAAACTGTAAAGATAGTATCTGTATTTTAGGTACCTTGATGGACGATAATTCAGAAGTGCAAGATGAAACATATAATTTGATTAATATTATGGAAGGACTAACTCAAGATTAGTCATGTATACTGTGTATCATTAAAACTGTAAAGATAGTATTTGTATTTTAAGTGCTTTGATGGACGATAATTCAGAAGTGTGAGGTGAAACATATAAGTTATTTAATATTGTGGAAGGACTAACTCAAGATTAGTCATGTATATTATATATCATTAAAACTATAAAGATAGTATTTATATTTTAAGCAACTTGATGGACGATAATTCAGAAGTGCAAGATGAAACATGTAATTTGATTAATACTATGGAAGGACTAACTAATGATTTGTCATGTATACTATGTATCATTAAAAATTGAAAGATAGTATTTGTATTTTAACTAACTTGAAGGATGATAATTCTGAAGTGCAAGATGAAACATATGATAAATTGATTAATAATATGAGTAGATTTCTTTTAATACCTTAGATGATTGTAGAAGTGAGAAATTTCGTTTAGGAGCAATGCGTATAAGGGGAAATCGAGTAGAATCAATTGACTTTAACTCTATAATCTCTCCAAGTTAGTATTTATCTCACTTGTGTAAAGTGAAATATAAAAGGTAAAGAATCAAGTTTGATGTAAATAAATATTGTGGTATTGATTCAAAAACTAAAAAAGTATTGAATTTTACTGAATTAGAAAGTATAAAATTTTATTAAATAATGTTTTGTGTGTAAAAATTAAGTTTGAATGTGATAAAATTATGAAAATCAGTTTGTAAACTCTCATTTTTATAAGTTCTACTATGAATATATATATATATATATATATATATATATTTTTGTTTAATTTTGAATATTTATAGGGTGTATGTAATACAAGGTTTAAAATCTTACGAATTCGGCGTTAAATTTTTCAAGAAATTCCAGTTTGTAATCCAGAAAAAGATGTGATTTTAATAAATTTGCAAATGTATTCATAAATGTTTTTCATGATTTCTCTAACTTGTTATTCATCTGTTAATTTTTTAACTTTTGTAGAAAAGACATTATAATTTTTGGTAATTTGTACCATTTTTTGTTCAACAGTTAATTTTTTTTATTAGTAGTATTCTCATTCGACAGTAATTTCATGTATGAGGTTATTAAATATCAAATAAATATTAATTTTCTTTACTGTTTCAGTATGTAGGTATTATGGTAAAAGTAAATTCTTCGTTAATTTTTCGAGAAATTTTGTTAAAACTGGATTTTTGTAAGGAGATGACGTAATCTCATTTACAATTTTTGGAAAATTAATTCAAAAGTGGTTGTCTGTTATTTTTAAAAGCAATAGTGTAATGATCTGCACAATGTTAATAATAAAAAATTAGTCTAATATTTACTCTTTTGTGGTGAAAATTTCAGATATTTTGGTATGAAATATGAAACGTTTGAAAAAATTAAACTTTGTATTCGTGTATATTCTGTATTATTAAACTGTAAAGATAATATTCATATTTGGAAAATATTGTAGTGTGTTTCAATGATTTTCTTATATATTGATAAAAACAGATATTAAAATTCTGTACTGTGAACATATATAGGACCAAGAATAAAGTTTAATGAAAATATTATAAAAATTCAGAATTTTTTTAAGTGTAAGATGAATCATGTCCTAATTTGATTAATAATATGGATAGAATATCTCGAATTAGTTTTAATATATCAAGTATCTAAAGCAGTGAGAAGTGACTTATTTGGTTTTCTAGGATAAAAAAATGCATATTTGTTGTAAGATTTGTAAAGACATTCAAACTTTTAAAAATATTTAAAGTTTGGCAATATAGTTAGTATCTTGTAATAATATATAAACAATGTATTTCAAAGTTGAAAATTCGCGAAAAAAATTAGGCTTTTCTTTAAAATTGATATTTATTTTTGCTTAATTAATGATACTTGTTTAGTCTTTGTTGTTAAAATTAAAATATACGTTTAATTCTTCTGTTAGAAATCCATATTTCCACGTTGTGGTTCAAAAGACTATTGCAAAACTAATCAAATTTGCTTAAATTCACCTTTCCCCCCTGAAAAATTAGTATTTCTATTATTTTGCTTAGTTAATTATACTCATTATGTCTTCCAAATTTTAATTTTGAGATATTGTGGTAACTGTTATAAAACTAGGATGGATAAATAGTTTAAATCTCTTCTTTTTTCTTTCTAGGTGATACTTTTTCTTGAACATAAATATTTTTGTTGTATATCTTTGTAAGTTGTGGATAGGATAACATAATAAAACTCTTTTGTTATATTATCCTATCTTTAAAGAATGTTGGATGAATGGGGAAATGCAGAAAAAGGTTTTAATTTGAATATGACGAAATAGAAGATGCTCTAGCTGCAAATTTGTGCGTGTTGAGTATTTCTTGAAGTGCGTCCGTTTATGTATTAAAATTCTACTTAGTTGGTATATAAAAGTATGATGAAATTTCCGTTTAGAGCAAAAGTTAAGCATACTCGTTTAAATTCGTCTTTTTCATTAAAAAATGATTAGTTCCTTTGTTATTTGTTCAATTATCGAAATTCATTAAGGTAATGACTGTTCAAAAACTAAAAAAAATATGTTTAAATTTCCATTTTATGTTGTTTATTCTGATTTTATACTTTAAAAAAATATGAAGAAATCGGTTAAAAATTTATATTTTCCATTGTTTTTTGCTTAATTAACAATGTTCATTAAGGTGATTGCTATTGAAAAACTGAGATAAATGTTTAAGTTTCCTTTCTTAAGTTGATATTATAGTTGAAAAATTCTAAAGAAATCGGTTAAATTTAATATTTTCCGTTGTTTTGCTTAATGCTCATTAAGGAATTGGTTGTTCAAAAACTGGAATGCACGCTTAAGTTTCTTTCTCTCAAATTGATATTCTGAAGTTTCAGTTGAAAAAAATCGTAAGATATCGATTAAAATTTATAGTTTTCATTGTTTTGCTAAATTAATAATACTTATTAATGTGATAACCACTTAAAAACCGTAATGTATGTTTAAATTTCTTTATCTCAAATTGATATTCTGAAGCTTGAGTTGAAAAGTCGTAAGAAATCGGGGTTTTTCCAAAAATCTTGATATTTTCCATTGTTTTTTACTTAATTAACAATACTTATTAAGATTATAGCTGTTGAAAAACTAGGATGTATAAACATACATCCTAGTTTTTCAACAGCTTTCAACTTTCAACTTTTAAGTCGGTACACTGATCTTGTAGTTGATAAAAATCTTAAGTAATCAAATAAAAATTTATATTTTTCACTGTTTTGCTTGATTAAAAATACTCATTAAGGTGATAACTACTTAAAAACCGAAATGTATGTTTAAGTTTTCTATCTTTAAGTTGATAAAAATCGTAAGAAATCAGTTTTTTTCTATAAAACTTAATATTTTCTATTGTTTTTACTTAATTAATAATACTCATTAAGATGTCTATCAATCAAAATTCAAATATATGTTTAACTTTCTTCTATTAAATTGATAATCTCATCTTGTAGTTGAAGAAATTTAAATGAAATGGTTAAAAACTGAGATTTTCCATTGTTTCGCTTTTTTAATAATACTCATTAAGATTATGGTTTTCAAAATCCAAATATAAATTTAATCTTCATCTTTTAGTATGATTCAGTGTTGAGGTGGGATATATAATATTTTGAATAAAGGTCATTCCCCTCTCCTGTTATAATGGAAAATTATTTTTTCCCGCTAGGGGGCGTTAGTGGAGGGGAGGCACTGGAAATGGGGGAGCCGGCTGCGGGACGGTCCCGCCGCCGGCATTGTTTGAATGATTTTATGATTTTACAGAAAATACGCAATATCAACATTAATGATTACTTAGATTCTTAGAATTTCAACATTCAAATAAGAACTCATTAAAAAAATAATATACTTTAAAATAAAAAAATAAAAAAAAACACCGAAAGTTTAAAACATTATAGTTTTTGAAGCAGGATAATAAAAAGTAGATTTAGGGAAATATTTCTATATCATTTTATTAAAGATTCCATATCCAAATTCATTCTCAAATCTAAAGCAGCTGCCTTCTAACACATTTCTGATTTCATTTCTTTACAGAAACGCGCATAAAATTAGCATATATTCTCATTCAGAAACTATGTATTCGAATGGCATTATACACTTTTTTATACAAGCAATTTAACTTTTAGCAAATACTGTCAAAGCTAATGTTTTGAATCGAATTTCCGGAAGCCTCCGCATGGGAAGGGAGAAAAATCCGCAGCCATGTGACAATAATCTCTTATTCTCTGCAAGTAATGTATTCGCCAAAAATGAAAATATCAATTCGATTCCAAATCCCTTCTATAGTCAGGCTTATCAATTTTATACCTTTACAATTAAAAATTAGTCAGAAAATATGTCAAAAGATTCTGTACGTTGTTGAATAGTAAATTTAAGAACCATCTTAATGTAAATTTCCAAAGATTACATTAGCAGAAGTTTATTATCGTTATTAATACTTTTACAAAACATATTGTCTGCCTTAAACATTTTATGAACAATTAAGTCCAGTTTCCGCCCAGCTTGGCTAAGTAGAAAAACAATGCGAACCTGATCTTGCCCAGCACGAGTCTGCTAAAAAAATATTAAGCCTGGGTCAGACACAATGTCAATCACAATCCGATACCAATCTCTACACTAGAGAAGTTACATTTCTGTATTAATGTTGACAAACTAGCATCGGCTCGAGACTTATGCATTTATAATTATTCTTGTTAAAGCCGTATTCATTGAAAATAGTCCATATTATATCATATTTATACAAACCTTCATATCAGGTCGATAGGCCCGCTAATTTTTCTTATTGGCTGGGCACAGCCCGTATGGCCCGTTAACTATTTTTTGTCGGTCCGGGCCATTGAAAAAGTTCTAAGTCTACGGCCAGGGCCGTTTGAAAATTTTCTTTATTCCCCAAGTCAGGCTGAGTACGGGTTTCGGGCCAGGCCAAGCCCGTGCATTCCTATATGAATGGGTGTTTTTTCTTTTTCTTTTACATTTTTTTCCACTTGTGTGACTTTAATAATGATTTAAATTATTGAAAATATTTAAAAATCCAACGGATTCCACACAAACACTCACTGCCATAATAATAATAATAATAATAATAATAATAATAATAATAATAATAATAATAATAATAATAATAATAATAATAATAATAATAATCTCTTGATTTCTAGAACAGTTAACACATTTTTGCGAAATTCGTTATTCTAGATTAAAGTAATTTCATGAATATGTCAAAGAGTATGGATTTGAAAATATCTATGTTCGACAGTTAAAAGACAGAATTTTAAATTTTTCTAATACTGTGGGATTAATTTTTTATTATTACACTACAAAAAAAAAAAAAATAAAAATAAATAAATAAATAAAATAAAAAAATAAAGTAGAAATTTGAAAATTTAAATTTAAAAAAACGAAAATTCTTTTCAGCATCTAAAAATAAATAAATAAATAAAATCTCAAAGTTTTAGCAAAAACAAGAGATTAAATTTCCTTTCAGTACTATCATCTTTCAATCTTTCAATATTCTTAAATCTGTATTCTCTAATTCTAGGCATTTTCGTGAAACCAGTTTATCGGAAAAAACATAATCTGTACAACAATTATCATTTTTTTTTTTTTTTAAATACAGTATTGGCAATTGTCGAATACTTAATTTAATTCTATACAATATAATTTTAAGCAGCTTGTACATGAGAGGAGATAAGCATTACTATCTCTTTGTGCCAAGACGGTTGGAGACAACCTGGTATTTGTGATAAATACCAGCCCAGAAGTCCGATAAAAAATTTTATTTGATAATTTTAAAAATAAATAAGCATCCATTCATTGGAAAAGGTTTATTGCACAAATATAGAAAGACCTGCTTATTTAAATAATGTCAATTGAGAAATAAATATGTTTTATGTAAAATAAACTGTCATTTAATAGATATTTCTGAACATTTGTTTTTGTAAAACAGGACGTTTTTCTACGCCATTTAGCCGATGTGAAATTCAAGTCCTACATCCAGGGAAGAGGTCATATCAAGCGACCGACAAAACTAGTTTTCTACTTTTCTGAATTAAATGTAAAACAAAAGAAAAATAAAATACATTGAAAAATTCAAGATTTTATTATTTCATCATCTGAAAATAAATTATAAGTTTCATCTTCACAAAATGCTTCATTTCAGAGTTTAATAGGCTTGAAAAACTTTTAA
Source organism: Maratus speculifer (assembly GCA_964019185.1). NCBI lineage: Eukaryota > Metazoa > Arthropoda > Arachnida > Araneae > Salticidae > Maratus > Maratus speculifer. Next base: position 114,599,220 of record OZ025294.1, read on the forward strand.
AGTTATCTTTACAGAAAAACAATTGAATCTCAGCGATGCTTGTCATTGCTAAACTATTCAAACCCTGTTATTCATATCGTCTTCTAAAACCCGTTAAGCTTATATTTTATCCCGGCTTAGTCTAAGGATTTTGTTAGATTTTGGTTTATAAACTAGAATAAACAAGATAAGAGGAAAATGAAACAGAACTATATAACTTAATTTAGGCAAAGAACATCAATATGGATCTTAAACTGACAATTTTGTCAAGGTAAATAATTTTAAATTTATTGTAATATCTATTTACATTTGTTTTTTGAATAGAGTTATGGAGGGAAAAGAAACGTTTTTAAAGAATATGCTGAAATCATACAATTTAAACTGAAGCTAAAACACGATAAAAGTGATAAGAGTACAATTAAAGGCATATCTTTTTATTTTAAAGTATCTTTTTATTTTGACCTACATGTTTCGTCGCATGAACGGCGACTTTATCAAGATCTATATTGTTAAAAATTGTCTTCGCGCAATTATTTCTAAATGAAACTGGTAAGCAAAACTATTGATATTATATACTTTTAAAAAAATTTTATACAAGTTTTAGCAAGTTTTAACTCTAGTTTAATGATAATGCATGATTTTCTTACATAATGTTATATCATATAATTTAGTATACAAATAAATATTCTATTTAAGAACACGCTGAAACATTTAAAATTTAGCCCAAAATGTAATACATACTGCAAGAAAAGTTTCTGGACATGACATGCCTGCTAATCAAAATTCATTTTTGTAAATTCTTCTTTAAATTTCGAAAATAAGCTATTTTAAAAGATTTCTAAAGATAAAGGGACACTTTTCGAAATCTTTAGTGATTCGGAACAAGTTATAATATTAGGTTGTTTCAGAAATTTCTTCCTTTTAAAAAAAAATATAAACCATGGAAATTTCGATAAAGGCAATGTTTTATTGAAGACAGCTTCTTGCCAATCTGTTGAATAAAGCACAGTCTATCTTTCTGGTAGTCTTATAGCCCCTTTTTCAAAAGTTTTTTTTTTCTTTTTGATTGGTGGAAAAATACTTACCGGGGTAATTTTTTTACATCATTCTTTTTTTTTTTTTTTTTTTTTTTTTTTTTTGTTAACAGAATTTTTGAACGAAAGAAACAAATAGTAGTCGGACGGAGCAATGTCCGCAGAGTAAGGAGGATGGGTCAGAATGTCTCGATCGAGTGCAAGGAGTTTGTTTCAAAGGTACATGTAGAGTAGATTCGTCATAATGGAAGATAATACCTCGTTTGTTAACTATTTCGGGGTATTTCATGGCTATTGCTACCTTCAGTTTGTCTGTCATTTGCCAGTATTAATTTTTAGAATTGATGGTCTGGTTACGTGGAAGTCGCTCGCCCAATTTTGTCAAATAGAGGCCAAAACTTTCATCTGTAAAAGTCCGGTTTTAGTGACAGGAATGGGATTTTTAGCTCGAATGGATCAGGATTGTTTGCATTCTTGGTTGTTATAAAGTATCCAACTTCCATCCACGAGAACCAATCAAGAAAGAGGATTTTTTCAAAAGGGGATCTTCTTGATGCTGAAAATGCGATCTATAGACTCCTTGCATTGACATCACAGCAACGACTGATACTCTAATTTGGTGCACATCTGAAGCCCAAACAAAACATCATAACACACCGTTTACCGTTTAAAGCACATGTGGTCTTTCTATTTAATTTTGATTTTTCTTATTCTTGCATTATTTTTCTAAGTACTTAAAAAATGAAGCTCAAATCACTATGTTTACAAACGTGAAAACACTACATTTGCCTTATGTTTGAGCGCCAGATGAAACATGTGACGTCACATGCAAGGGGCCTATAAAGTTTTCGGCCAACAAGTCATGGGCAGGTCAGGCAATAGCAACTATTTCTATATTCTATTCGCGGCAATATATTTAAAGACACGTTTTGTAGCATTTTTCTTTTGCAAATGTTGCCAAAGTGTGAGTAAAAGATTTATATTTTCAAAAAGTGGGACTAGTTGAATTAAAAAATAACACATGAATTGCAACAGAAGCTTTTCGGACAAACTTTGACTGAGAAAAACAACTCCTTGCATTTGATTGAAATGTTTTGGCGCATCCTCCCTTACTCTTCCGACATTGATCAATCCGATTACTATTTGCTTTTTTTCTCCTCAAAATTCTCTTCACCAAAAACAATTAACTGTTAAAAAATCCCCTCGCTAGTATTTTGGAACGAAATCAAAAAAATTTTTGGGAAAGAAGGCACTATAAGACTTTTGGAAATGTAGAAGAAGATCCGCAGATCAGAATAGCACAGATATTCTTCAGTAAAATCTCACCGTTTTAGAAATTTGCTTGAGTTAAAAAAAAAAAAAAAAAAAAAAAAAAAAAAAAGGAATAAATTGTTGGGACAACCTAAATATTTACGTCCGTGATTATTTGCACGGGAATAATCATTTTAGTGCCGTGATTATTCCCGCAGATTAAGAAACATCTATAATTTTTTCCAGTGTATTCTACCGTAAAATTACCCAAAAATTTAAATATGATGTTAAAATTGGGGGTTCTTATAAAAAATTTCAAAGCTTGTTATGATTTCTGAATGAGGGCAGTCCTTCAAATTTATCTTTTGAATATATATTGAAAGATGACATTATTTCCGATCGTACGGTTATTTTCATTTTTTTCTGCGGCATATTCCCCCTCCACAATTAAATTTTAAGGGGGCTCAGGGGTTCAAAACTTGTCAAAAAAATCGATTTTTTTATGATCTAGTTTGAATATTCAATTAATTCTTAACTCAATGCAAAAAACCGCATAAAAATATTTGCATTTTTAACGGAGTTATAAGCATTTATGTATCAACACTTTCATAGCCACACCCATATAATTTCAACTTTGTCGCGTTTGCTGAAAACTTGATTTTTGACGACTAACACCAAGATCTTATAAAAAACTATTTAACAAAATGACTTTTTTTTTTTTTTTTTTTTTTTACATGCACAAAACATCGTTATCTATAGAATGAATTAAGGATATAACTATCCCTTAAAAAAAATCATTAAAAAAATCTCTCAAATTTGAAAATTTAAAAAAACCCTAAAAAATACAACTTTTTTTTTCATTAAAAATACTCAAAATATTAAACTATCTAAAATATATTAATTCATTCTATAGATAATGATGTTATAGGCATGAAAAAAAAAATTAAGCCATTCCATCAAATAGTTTTTTAAAATCTTGGTTTTAGTCGTCAAAAATCAAGTTTTGAGAAAATGCGACTTAAAGTTGAAATTATATGGGTGCGGCTATGAAAGTGTTGATGAAAAATAAAGAACAAGAGATTGAGCTGGTATATTCCATGATGATGGTGCCATGTGTTGGTGTTCTAAATTAAAAGTCTTGTGGTCTTTCTTGTTTTTATTCACAAACACAAACACTAACACAAAACATAACGATTAAAAATTATCCGAAAAATTATATTCAATATATTATAAGTAAAGCCAGGAGAGCATACCAAGAATTGCTCTATTTTCGAGTTGAAAAAATTATTCTATACTGGGAAAAACAATAGTTTTCTCCACAGTTCGGGAATATTACGTAACGGCGTGAGAGACAGTTAACTCCGACCACAGACATGTGATACAATAAATTCGTAACAGTTGATACGTAAATGCTTATAACTCCGTTGAAATTGAAAATATTTTTATGCGGTTTTTTGCATTGAGTTAAGAATTAATTGAATAATCAAACTAAATCATAAAAAAGTCGATTTTTTGAAAAATTTTCAACCCTTGAACCCCCTTAATATCATGCGGGTTACTTTTTGATTGCACTTTTTTTTCAGATAACGATGGAATAAAACTTTATTTTTCATTACTAATGCTAAACCAAGAGGATTTATCTTCAAAAAAGCATTCATTATCATGCATTCAATAAACATTTAAAAAATGTATTCGATTTAATGAAAATTAAGGAAAACTGAAAGCTATCAATTAGTTCTGTGAAAAATATTACATGCGTTCTAATTTTCCAAAAAGTTTTCTCCTAATTCTGCCATTTTCTCCCCTTTAAAGTGTTTTAACAATAAATAAATAAATAAATAAAATAAAATAAAATAAAATAAATAATAAAAATGCTATATAAAAAAACATGGTCTTCTACAATCAATCGGTTCAGTATTAGATTGTTTTCTTTTTCATGATCGTCGCACATTTCGAAATCGGTAACTTAATAATCAGATCTCGTTTTTATTTTTATTTATTTGTATTTATTTTTATTTATTTCTTCTTCTTCTTCTTCTTCTTCTTCTTTCTTTCTTTCTTTCTTTCTTTAAAAGATGGTGTCTTTTATAAGACGTTTTTCTTTGGATTCAGTTTTTTCCATATCTGATAATTTGCGTTTACCCATTTTGTAAATTTTATTACTTTCTTCTTTATTAACAACAACATGACATTTCGATTTCCTATTCAAATAAAAATTCTTCTTAATGTAATAAATTTCGTTGAAAAAATAAGCGAATTTATTGGTTTATTGCCCAAACAAAATATCTGAATGCCATTGAATTAATAAAAATCAGTAAAAACATCATTTTTATGATAATCAAAATGCGGCTTACATAATAACAAAGTTAAATATTACACACGCCATGGATTAAACATTACTACTCCTAGACCAATCATTAAAAATAATTTTTTTTCTTTTTAATGCGGACATCACAAGGTCGATTTACGACCGAAAACAACAACCATTTTCCAAATGATTAATATTAAAGTTAAATAAATAAATAGATGTATGTCCATTCATTTTTTTTTTTTTTTTACCCGCTCAACAATGCGAAATCGATGCGTACACGGATTCGATTTTAAACATAAAAACATGACACTTGCAATTTAAATTACTAAATTAATTAGTAATAGAACTTTTTTTTTTTTTTTTTTTTTTGTAAATGTATCACACCTTGAGTTATAGGATTTTTTGTGATACATGACAGAAGTTTTATTCCTTACCTGCGTTGTCGCGTCGAGAAATTCGGTCCTAAATGCATATTCTGATGCATTTTTTTAAAAAAGCACTTCTATCTTTACCCAAAAAAAAAAAAAAAAAAAAAAACTTTCTTTTGACAGTAAATGAATAAGATTATCATGCGTTTGTGAACAAAAAAGAATCTTGAAATGTTTTAGAAAGCATAATTAATATGGAACTGAAAATGCTGAAACAAGAAATATATAATATTGTTATTTTGCAGAAAAAAAAACTGTTTGAAAAAATGTCGTTTATTTGTTTATTTATTTTTTTTTTCCGATGAACAATATGAATTCGACAGGAAGTTAATTATAAAATATTAATAATAAATATAATACTATATCTCAGGAAACTGAATTTTCATGAAAAAATTATAAAATTAATTGACTTTCTAGCAAATTTGTGGGCCTTATTAAACCAGCATTCCAAAACTTATGCAGACATTTATTTTAGTTTCTATAAGTATTCTCCTCATTGTAAAATAATCTGTTGGTTGCACAACAAGAGTGACAACAAAAAGAAGAAAACAAAAAAAGAAGGAGAAGAAGAAAGAAAGAAAATCAACCAACACAATAGTAAAAAACTTTACAAGGATATTCCGTATTGATTACACAATTTTTGTTAATTTAATAGATTTAGCCCATATTTGTGTATAATAATTACGCACAACAACAACGTTACTGATTACAAAACATTATTGAATACACAACAACAGCGACAACAAAAAGAAGAAGAAGAAAGAAGAAAAAGAAAGAAAATCAGCCAACACAATACAAAAAAATTTTACGAGGATAATCCGTATTGATTACACAAATTTTTTTAATTTAAAAAATGGCGTGCTAGTTAGCAGGTTTTTTTTTTTTAATAACAAATTTTAAAAACTAAATTAAATCAACACATAAGGCATTTCGTTTATGATAAACATGCTTATTAATAGATAATCATATGTTATTTTCCATATTTATCTTTATGTATTAAACTATACTGTCTGCTAAGTTATGGCAATATATTGATAAGCTTAAATTTTTACAACAGATTTTGAGAACAAAAACGAAAATTGAAGTCTCAAACTTAAATGAAATGCAATGCTGAAATCAACTAATTATTTTTAATCTCAAATTTCTGGCTAGTAATTATTTTTTAATGCTTAGTTTGAATTTAAAAAAGTTTTAAGCAAAAAAAAAAAAAAAAAAAAAAAAAAAAAAAAAAAAAAAATAGTCTTTGTATTATGGTTGAGAAAGAAAGCTTTAACTATTTCGCAAACTTTTTCATAAATCATAATTTTTAGGTCATAGCATCTGCGTTTTTTGCTTATTCAGGTATGTTTCGGCCGTTTTCTCAGTATAATTACCGGTTTAATAAAAACTAATGGGATAAGAACTCTCATTTTCTCGGTGGGAATTATTTTACGAGAGTTAGTGAGGGTTAATAATCGTGATTAATGCACGCTCATAAATTTAGCATTCACCAACTTGTTTTGGCGGTTGTTTTACACCAGTTATCGCTATCTATATGAAAAGGAGGAAATTTTTTATCATATAAATTCAGTCTCTATTGCAAATTGTCACCCAAATATTTACCAGGTGTCTCCGAAAAATGATCCGCGGAATAAATTTGCATCTAATGAATGGCTTAGCAGCATTACTTGCAAAGCTGAAATGAAAAACATTGATATCACAAAAACCAGTTGGAGCATTTAGAGAGTTTATATGTAAAGCAATATATTAAATAAATAAGATGCGCAAAAACTATGGATTTTTTCCCCTTTCATTTACTTAAAATTTGAGACATAAATTTTGGTATTAAACGTACTGAATGTTAAAATCAGGTGCGTAATTAGACTTTTTTGCTTCCAGCCCAAACATTGATTTTGTCCCCCTACCCCTTCTCCGCAAAGAAAATTTGCAAAGAGAATTTTATTAAGTTTCTAAAAGCTTCTTTATTTTATAAATTTAAAACACGCAACCATAAAATATGTAATCTTGAGCACGTAATTAGTTTTGTGACGTATTGGTTCATTTAAACCCTGAAAACAGAATCGAAAAAAGAAAAAAAAAAATTCGCTTTATACGGATCCTTACATGTACTTACATTATAAAGAGATAAAGTTTGTTTATTTGTATGGGCTAATCTCCGAAACTACTGAACCGATTTAAAAAGCAATGCTTACAAAATGATGGTGTTCTCCCCGAATCAAACATAGGCTCTATCCAGTGTTGAATTCAGACACTTTTTTTCAAGGAAAGACTTCTGTAGCCCCGGGAGAGGACATGGTAGAGTTCCGGCGGGGAGGGGGGGGAATTGAACTTTTTGGCCATTGAAAGCACAAAATCTCAAAATTTTCCGGGGGGAGATTTTATTGCTCCGGGGGGGGGAATGTCCCCCCGGGCCTCCCTGAACTCAACACTGGCTATATCTTATATCGATGCCATTAACCCAAAGGGTGTGCAGGAGCAAAAAACATACTAAAAATGTGATTGTTGTGTTACTGAAGATTTTAGAAACATGAAATTTGGCATGTTGATTATTTATAAGAAATAAATTATCACTAAGAACATTTGGCAAAAAAATGCATAATTAAAAAGGGGTGAAAACGCGCGAAAAGCATTCTAAATAGCAATATTTAAACAATTTCGAGAAGTAACGAACTGATTTAAAAAAATAATGGTCAAAATGATGGCAACATTCCTTGCTCCAACAATGGATGTATCTTATATCGGTGTCATTACTCCAAAGAAAGTGGAGTGCAGAGTAAAAAAAGTTCTAAAAATGCGCCATTTGTGTTACTGAAAGACTTATAAACATCAAATTTGTCATGTTAATTATCTATAAGAAAATAATATTCTATTGCAGCCCTTAAAGGCTGTGGCAAAATCGAATCTAACTAGTCAAATGTAACCTGCTCTCAAATGTGACTCGACTATATTCTGGCGAGTTTTTATCTATTTTAATAATTTATTTATTTATTTATTTATTAAGTGCGTTAAATTTACGCATGCTTTTTTTTTTTTTTATTAAACTTCGCAGTCATACTGTTTTTCCGTTTTTTTATGAAGGTAGAAGATTTTAAAGAAATGCTGTCAAATACAACATTTTGAATTGAATTTCAAGACGTGACAATATATGTGGAGGAGAGTTGTTTAAAAAGGAGTCGGAATATTTCGCATTATTGATGGGGGAGAGGGAAGCGAAATGCTATAAAATTTCACTCTGGAAAAACTGCAAAAGATCTTTGCATCATTAATCATGTCCCTAAAATTTAAAAAATAAATATTTGAAATTTTAACAATAGCCATTTAAAGACACACATCTGTGTTTTCCAAGGTGTTTCGAAAAAAAAAACTTAATCACGCATTGTCATACCATGCAAATTCTTTGGTAAGAACACACCATTGGTCATTAGGCTCTTTTATTTCCTCTTGATAAAATTAATGTGCTTTTGTTTTGGAGAAGAAAGAGTATGATGTTTAAGGAAATTTCGTAGATATTTAGACAATCGTATGTTTCTATTCAAAATTCCGTAATGAAATTTTCTGTTAAATCTTGAAGAATATAATTTTTGTCATTGTTAGCCCATATGAAAGACTTAACAATATTATTATTACTTATTTATTTATTTTTAGTTTTTAGAAATGATAAATACTTCATACTCAGCTGAAAGAAAATATAAATATACAACCGAACACCGTTAATGCGAGAAGCATCTCTATATAACAAAACACAATGTAACGCATAGCACTCCAAACCGTTTTTTCTTCCAAAAACTGTCATTGGAACTGACGCTCCCACAGAAATATTTATGTGTATTGTTTTTATTTAAATTGATAGAATTTTCTTTTCATACACGTTATGTAGCTAATTCCTTTGCTTTACTTGATTTGTCTAAACGTAATGTTAATGCTGTTATTAAATTGCATTATTTAATTCAATTATTTATTTAATTCAATTGACCCATGTATTCAGTTTACCTTTGAAATTAAAACTCAAAAAACATCTAGCTTTCCTGGATGTCCTAATAGTTCGTAACATTTTGTTGTAAGCTTGTCCTTTCATTATAGATCCAATCATACCTCCCCCCCCCAGACACACACACATACACATGTGATAAAATGATTTGACGACAGTTTAACATACACTTTGCTGTAGGTTTGTCCCAATGGTACATAAATCTCATCATAAAAACTTGCAGTTTTCAATACTGTTATTTTCCGGCCCGTAATTTTTTTTTTTTTTTTTTCAAATTCTGAGTTATTTCATTCTGAAATATCTATATTAAAGATGTCACCACGATCGTGGATTTAGTTTAAATATCATTAACCGTATTTTATCTAAACCACCAACAATCATTCACTGCAAAAACTCAAAACACAAAAATAAACACATTTTGGAACACTTTTGTCCTCAAATTCACAACACATTATTATGTTGCGAAATGTGTTTTGTGTTGTGATTGTGTTCTTAATATGTTGTAAAAGTGCTGCTCTCTAGAAATAACTACTTAATATGTTGCAAAAGTATTGCTATTGAGAAATGTGTTCTAAAAATAATGTTGTTAATTGTGTAGAAAACTGTTGTAAATAGTGTTGATGAAAATAGTTTCTTAAAATAGTATTGTGCAGCACAACACTTTGTCCCCAAATTAACAACACCTCGTAAACTTTTACAATTTATTACACTATAAAACATCATATGCAACAAATCTTCAAGGTATTTTCAAGATGGTGCCTTTAAAATTACACAATTTTAAAAACGAACAGAACCATGCATAATCGAAGCAGCACAATCGAATACGATTCTAGTCAGAAGTGTTGATTTTATATTCAGTTAGTGTTGCAAAAGTGTTTCATTGCGTTTGCAGTGTTGATTCTGTTCCAGCAAATAAAGAATTAAAAAATGTTGTTGTCTTATCATATTTTCCTAAAACCAGTACAAATTTTTTTTTCATATTTTTAATAGATCTAATTTCAAAGTTGCTTTCTCTCCAACCCATGAAAAAATCAAAATACACATTTTTTTTATACCTTTTATGTTAATAACACTAAAATTAAGCATTTCACTACATTCTATTTTTTGTAAAAGCAGATAAAGTTCTCTACAATTTTTATGTAAATATATATTTTTTTTCGGAGCGTGAATAATTATGCGAAAAACAATGATGTATGCCAATGAAGTAGTGAGCTGCCTCATTATTGAAAACATATTATAAGGAAATTCACTCGTCTAATAATAATGTGGTTGGTAGCTAGGGACGACTATGAATTACTTTTTTTATTTTCATCAAACGTTTTTATTAAAGTTCAAATATTTATACATCAGGTCCGGTGTGGAACTGTTTTAAAGTGTCAGTTGTAAATAGGGATTTCTAACGTTCTCCTCGGAACGATCACAGATGTCCCCTTTTCCCTTTTTGTCCATAATCCAGGTCCCTCAACCGGTAGGTGTGCCAACCACTTTCGCTGTCTGCAACCCCGTTCCAGAGTACCTTTACTCTCTCGGTCTCAACACGGACTACCCCCTCTTCGTCTCTCCTGCATCCTTTTCTGCTCTTCGAGAAGCCCGTTTCGCCTCCTCCAAAACCAACATTGGACGACTTGCTTCTCTCTCAGACGCCAGCGTTGCCATCCGCTTGTCTAGGGAAGCTGAAACCTTTCCTCCTTGAGGTTGCTCGTTTGATTTAGAGCATCCATCATTGCTAGACTGTATCGAATTGCTAACGACAAGCAACATAAAATGGTTCCAGACAATCGACGCGTAGGCTAATAGTTCTATAAACTGCTCTCGGGAGAAAATTTGCCCGTTGAATTAGTCTGACTTAGACCAATATTAATTTAAAAGTTCTCTGATTAAGTCTAATTAGGCTAAGACCTTATAATATAATTCGAATGCATCATTATACGTTTAATTTTCCCTGTAAAGCAATTTGTCTTATTAGAAAAATGCATCAGTAAAATTTAAAATGATATAATTCATACCTATTATGTTCGAAAAATTTATATTAAGTGAATTTATTTTAATATAATTTTATAAAATTAGAGACAATAATTATTAATAATTTCAAGCAAAAAAATGAAAATAATTATTGTTTTTCTATTATTCGCCTATTATTTTTACTAGATTATTGTCAGATTTCATCAGTGATTGATTTATATTTGTTATAGTAAACCTTAAATTTTGTTATTTGGATAGCTATTTTTTAAAATACTATCACAAAATTAATTTTTGTCAATTGTGTTAATTAATTGTTTTTACAGAATTATTGTAAATGCACTTAAAAAAAAAATAATTTTAAATAAAGTTTTTTAAATTTAATGTAACTAAATTTTCCTTCATCGATTAACAAAATTAATCGGAATAACTTTATCGATAACTTTAAATAAACTTTTAAAAAAAGAAGGAAAGAAAGAAAAAAAGCCTTTTTTTATATTATTCGATATTTTCTCTAATTGTAACAATTCTTCTTTGGGATTTTTTCATTATTACACATCAATATTACATAAAATCAATAAAGAAAAGTTTATTTTTACGCTATTTATAAATTTTTCGAACCCGCAGAATGCCACGTCAACGAAAATCAATATACTTAGAACAGAACATTTGAAAATAATATTTTTTAAATAATTCTAATTAATATTTTTAAAAAATTAAACCCAAACATATTTTTATTTGTCGACAATATTTATTTATTTATTTTTTTTCTGTTCCTCCAGATAATTTTCTTACCAAAATTATTTTCATCATAAAATTTCAAAATTTAGACTTGAAATAGACATTTTATACAGAGTTTACTCAAGGGTGTATTTCGATTCAAGCTGCTTATTTTCCGATCTATTTTTAAATTCATTTTTGCTCTCAAATGCATCAAAGTGGCAAATTGTCTTTTTTAGAAAGTACACAGTATGCCGTGATTATCGATTCTTTGATAAATGCAGAAAATATTGCAAAAAAAGCAATCAAAGACGGCATTTTTAACCGATTTTTCCGAAGCGGGAAATCTGGGAACGAAAAAAAGGATCATAATGATATGGTAATTGTTTATAAATCAAATTCTAATGAATTGAGCGTAAAATGACATCACACGGCACCTTATACATCTCTTCAAAAATCACTTCAGCAAGTTCCGTTTTTCTAAAAATGTGTCTGAAATTGTATCAGAAAATTTCGAGCTGTTGAAGGCAGAAAAGCGTTTTTTCTAATACACCCTTAACAGAAAAGATTTGAAAGTAAATTAATTTACAGGAACTCTAAATCTATTTTTGTCACACAACTAAATTTAAACAAACTGAAAAAGAAAAAAAAATATTTTCGCTTTTATTTCAACAGACAGTTTACAATGGTTTAGTTTTAAATAAAGAATCATAGAACTCGTTTTTCCTTTGAATATCGTGACAGAATACATTAAGGATGTAAAAGTTTTTTGAAAAAAATAATAATAATAATGAAAAACTTTGAGCAAACTAAACATTTTACCAAATGTTGCGGTTTCAGGTGACTAAACCTTTAATTGATTTACATGATTTAAGAGCAATGTTTTTGTCGAATTTCTGATATTAAGGGAATGTTTTTCAGGAATCATTTTAAGGGTGTATTTCGATTCAAACTGCTTACTTTCCGATATATTTTTTAATTTACTTTTGCTCTCAAACGCATCAAAGTCGCAAATTCTCTTAATTACAAACTTTATAAAGTGCCATGTCGGTCAATGTTTTGATAAATGTAGAAAATATTACAAAAAATGCAGTCAAAGTTGGCCTTTTGATCCGAATTTTTTGAAGCGGGAGATCTGGGAACGAAAAAAAAGGTCATACTGAGAAGATAATTGTTTATAAATCAAATTCTAATAAATTGAGCTCAAAATGACATCACATGGCGCCTTAGACGTCTCTTCAAAAATTCTCTCAGCAAGTTTCATGTTTCTACTTTTAAAAATGCATCTGAAATTGTATCAGAAAATTTCAAACTGTTGAAAGTGGATTTTTTTTTTTTTTTTTTTTTTTTTTTTAATACACCTTTAAGGCTATTCTTAAATCCAAAGAGACAACATTCTGATATATTTTTAAAATAATTTTTGTTTACATATGCATGAAATTGTCAGGTATTATTATTTGTAAACTATATAATCTAAAGACGTTTTCCATTTTTCTATAAATGCAGAAAATACACTGCTCAAAAACATTAGGGGAACAAGCAAAGAAGTTAAGAAAACCGTGCAAGACAGCCACATATTGGCATAAAATAGGTATACACGTGGATGAATGCGCAATACAGAAATAAAAAGACGCAAAAAATTGTAATCAAGCTTTAATTCTTTGAAAACATGGAAAAAACATGAAAAGATTATTTAGGGCAAAAATTTGGTTACATGTAAATGATTAAAAAAAGTATTATTTAGAAATTATGCAAGGTTTTTAATAAGGCATGTGGTCTCCTTGAACAACTAAGTCTGCTGCACACCTGTTTTCAATGGATGCGATGATCTTATCCTTAAGACTTTGGGGAATACTGTTCTATTCCTCAAAAAAAGCAATCTCCAAGTCTCGGACAATAAAAGGAGGCCTTAGTCTCGCAGCAATGCGTCGCTCCAGTATGTCCCAAACATTCTCGATTGGATTCAGGTCAGAAGTGCACGCTGGCCATTCCATACGCTGTATTGTTTCAGCTTTAAGCATGTTCTCCATGAGCTGTATGCGGTCTGGCATTATCATGCAGGAAAATAAAGAAATCTCCAATGGCTGCAGCGTAAGGTATGACATGAGGTCTCAGTATTTCGTCTGTATGCCTTTGAGCCGACAAAGTATTATTCCGAATGATATATACATCCACATGCCCACCAGCTGATCCACCTATGCCACCCACACCATCAAACTACCTCGTCTGTATTGTAAATTTTCAGGAACATATGTGGAATTATTTCGAGTGTCCCTTTCCCTGCATACAAAATCCAATCATGTTGCTCCCAATCTCGTTTCAGTACGTCTTCCTTTGGGCCACACGGTGGCTTGAGGTCAATGGAATGCAAATCATTCGCCTATCTGCATAGAGACCTTCCTGATGAAGCCTATTACGTACAGTACTATTACAAACGCCGGCGACCCTTCGTCATGTTGCCAATAGCAAATGTCTTTCCAATGCAGCTGAGTAGCATTGTCTGTTCTATTTCGACGACCTGTAAACAGTAGATACTGGTCATCAGTTGGTATAGTGGCAATTGCTCTGGACAACGTCTAACATTTCCTGTTTCTTGGAATTGATTTTACAACCTTGCAACGACACTTTTGGCGACTTTAACAGAGACCGCGATACTTCGTTGTGTTTATCCGGATTCAAGTCTGCTTGTAATGCACCATGTCATGGATTCTGGTACATTACGTTGTTGAGACATTTTCAAATCACCCTTTCTCAAAAAATAAAAATGAATAAATAAGAAAAATAAGCTGAGTAATCGAATTTTACAGTTAAGGAAATGAAACACACGTTTCTGCAACATCTCGATTTCTGCCCTTATGTTCTTTTTCTGACGTCATGAATTTTGATTTGAAAATGAAGTTTTCTTCTTCTTTTTCCTGCTAGGCTTTAAATTACGGATGCTTTATTTTATTCCTTATTGGTGTAAGTATTTGCGTGATTTCGTTAAAATCCTGTGCTCTCCTAATTGTTTTGAGCAGTGTAGTTCAGAAAATACTGTCAATATTGGAGTTTGAACCAAATTTCAAATGCGAAAAGGAGAAAAAATCGGTTGTCATGTGATCTTTACAACTCGATAGGAAGTTTATTTATCAAAAAGTGTGAAACTCATTTCGATTCCAAATTGTTACCAATTTCGTACTTTTGCATATAAGAATGAGGCAAAAAATGCGTAAGAAAGTTTCGTTTTTTTTTGAACTGGGAACTTGATATAACTGCTTAATGTAAACTATTTGCATGAAGATTTAAATTGCGGTAAATTCTTTGCTTTCAAAGGAAGGCTTATTGAGAAAGGTCTTTTTTTATTTAGAATTTTAATTTTTTTCAATTAAAAAAATGTTAGTTTAATTAAAGTATAATCAAATGCTGATTTTCGTATATAAAAGTTTCAACAATAACCAGTTATTTTTCTTCTAATGAAGTATTAAAATAACTTTTGAACTACCAGCGAGACTAGTCTATAATTCCATTATATTAAGCTTTCTGAGTATTATATATTATTTGTGATATAAATATGTCAACTGAAAATACTTCACTTATTATTGATTTGATAATTTATTATATTTTATTTTTTCATATTATATCTATATTTTATTTTTATTATGTCTATATTTTATTTTTTGTAAGGAACTGCAGAATATTGTACCAGTTTATCTGCCTGAATGTATTCAATTTATTAACTAACAAAAACTATTCTGATTTTAAATTTTGGTTTAAGTTACGAGATCTTGACGATTTCGATAGGTTTGGAAGTCGATAAAATGTGTCCACTGCGGTTTAAGGTTTGATAGTTTATTTCAAATTAAATTTTCGTTTTCAAATCGTGAATAAACAGACCAAGTATGAATATTTGCCGTTAATTGCCGTAAGTAAGATAATTGCCGTTTAACCACTTGGGGACGAGCGACACGTATATGTGCCGCAAAAAGGCTTAAGAATTCTTGTTTATCACACCAGTAAAATTATACTGTAAAATTTTCCTTATTTAATCGAAGCATTTCCCCGATTTGAAAAGACATAAATTTCTGTTTTTAAAAACCGGTGACTAAACATTAAAAATTTCGTAAAAGGCTCCCATCGCGAAGGTGTTAAGCCGGAAATTTTCCCTCGAATTATGTATCGTATTGATCACACCGTTTTAATATCTTGGTCTTCATCTTCAAAATGCCCTTAAAATATTCCCCCTTATATTTTGACAACTCTCAGTTGCAAAAAAGGTTGAATGCCCTTATTCTGAAACAATATATTTATATTATTCTTAAAAGACGAGAGTTTTCTTTATAGAGTAGGGGGAACTGGGGCATATTGATACAGCTTTATTCTAAAAGATTTTTTGGTGTCTAGAAAGCAGAAATTTCAAGTTATTTTTTTATGTGATGTCAGAAAACCTGTGTAGTGTGTTATAAAAATGTACAATCGTTGTTTTATATATTATTTTTGCATATAATTTTTAAAAAATCAAAAAAAGTAATTTGTATCAATGTGCCCCATCCCCAGATGGATACACTTTGATACGTCTGGGAAAAATGGAGACAAAATAACACCAATGCCTAATTTTCATAGAAAAATAGTTAGCAAACTATTTTATATTATTTATAAAAATTCAAATCACCCACACTTTATTTGTAAGCAATATTAAAGCAATCAAAATGAAATATATAATGACTTGATGTTCTGGTAGTTCCTTGTCTAATTGTTGGCTGTAGTAACTTTGTCATATCTGGTACTTCAACACCAGCATTACCTTCTTTCTTACGAAAGATGAAAAATTACCAAGTTTTCTGTTTATAAATCGGTTTATAAACAGAAATTTATAAACAGATAATTATATTAAAAATTCTGTTTTTAATATAATTATCCTGAGCTATTCTGCAGCTTGTTTCTCTTACGTTAACACTTTTCATGTTGAAAATACATTTTCTCTGGAGAATTGATATAAATTTGAGATTTTCCAGGCTACCGT
The DNA here is from genome assembly GCA_964019185.1 of Maratus speculifer. NCBI lineage: Eukaryota > Metazoa > Arthropoda > Arachnida > Araneae > Salticidae > Maratus > Maratus speculifer. The sequence goes on from OZ025294.1 coordinate 114,615,889, forward strand.
CCTTTTCTTTAATTAGTTCTACTAGCACTATATGTTGGGTAAGTTCGTACGTCTTTTCTTTGCAAAAATACTATAAAATGTTCTAATATAAAGAAATTAAAGCTATTTCACTTCAATAAAAACTAATATTAGAAATTTTTAGCGAAAAATGGTTGGATTAAGGAGTGCATTGTAAAAACATAATAAAAGGTAATGAAAAAATGAACTAGAAAAGGATTTAGGTTGTATCAATGTGCCCCGACAAAGACTGTATCAATGTGCCCCATACAGCCATTTTGAATATAATGAGTCTCAAATCCAATACTTCATAATTTATCTAACAAAAAAGAATGAGAAACTGATAAAGAGTAGTTTTACTTGCCAGGGAGAGTATCCTTTTCGGTTGAAAACACTAAAACAGTTGTATAATACCATTTCAATTGTACAACTCAAATTTACTTTTGATCTAGAAAAACAATAAATCACCCATCCCGTTTCATTAAACAACTGAATCATTCCAAGACTTTCTGTATGTAGTTGAGTGCACTAGCATCACCTTTTGGAGCTGTTGTGAAACTTCCTGTAATGACCATGTGAGCAGTAGAGGGGATGTATCAATGTGCCTTATGTATCAATGTACCCCAGTTCCCCCTACTGGCAGGATTGAACCTGACTTAATCTCCAATAACTAGGGTCAAACAGATATCTTGTGTTTTTTTTTTTTTCTTTTCTTTTTGCCGTGATTAGATTGAGTGTCACATTAACTTTCAGCAGAATTTTCGCATTTAAGTCGGGTTTGTCAGGATTTTAGATTTTCATTACTTTGTAGGTAGGTGTTCTCAAGTCCAGAGGAGCTACTTTCTCTGATACATTTTTACTGTTCGAAAATGCATAAAACTGATAAGGTTTTTTTTTTTTTTTTTTTTTTTCAAAACCATATAATTGGAAGACGTTTTTCTTTTTTCTTTCTTTTTCTTTTATATATTATAAGACCTCCAGTCGGCGTTGTGTGGTAGCGGGTCGAAAAATAGCGGCAAGAGGCTGGATCAGATTTCACTAGAATTTATTTAGTTCATTACAAGGAAATCCCTTCCACTTATAACAAAATAAAAGATGGGTTCTCCACAACAGATTGAAAAGATTGTTCGTACTGAACTTGAAATGGCTTTACCGCCACTCATTAATATGATAAAAGTTTATCAGGAGTTGTTCTCCACAAGTTCTTCCACATAGGCATTAACCGCCTATTAATTCTTCTCCCAGAGTAAAACAATGGTCACTACTCTCTCTGAGTACAAGGGCCAACTCCCCCGTCTCTAACGCTCCGCATCCGAACAGCAAAAGAAGTCCCTTAGAGCATCCCCTCGCTCTATTTATCCCGTTTTCCCTCATCCATCATTCCTTGGGATGACCCGCCTCCTCATTCTTGCACAGCGGTCGCCTTGGAGAAATATCTTTCTCTTACTTGTGGAAATCATCGCCATGCGGTCTCTCTCAACACTTCAAAGGCTCAACTTCCGTGGGGTCTAAAATCAGCGGAACGACCTGGTGCATTAATCGAAGAGTTCACTTAAGTGCTTTATTGAAATCGGTTGACTTTCTTATGTCTACTTTGAGAGTGGAGAAAGATGTATTTCTCCTTCTGAGAATTCTCCGGGATTCCCGTCGTGGGGGGGTAATTTTGGAAGCGTGGGAACGAAATTCATCACAACTCCCCTTCCGCCAGTCTGATATTGGGCTGCAAGACACAATATCTGTAAGGGAAAGGTTAGCTCATTAAACTTGGGTGGCCCCGATATATTTTTAAATCTTTAAAATCCCTTTAGTTTGTTTCTGTTTTTTTTTCTTCATTTAACAGGATCTTTCCCTTCGGTATCCGTTTAATTTATCTACACAATAAAGTACACAATTATAAATTACAAAATACAGATAATTAGCATCAAAACATATATACAATTGGATTTTCTGATAGATTTTACTCTATCCTACTTAAATAATCCACATGGGGTATGTCCTTTCCTGGACGATGTTTTATAGCGTAATGATAGGGTTGCAGGGTGAGTGTCCAACGTAAAAGGCGAGGGTTATTGCCTGCGTTATTCTTTAAGAATATTAAAGGATTATGGTCGGTTTGTATAGAAAACTTCTGACCGTCAATATAATGTCTTAGCTTCTTTATTGCAAAAATTTTAGCGGCGCATTCGCGTTCTGAAGCGCTAAAATTCTTTTCTACGTCTGTGAATTTCCTACTTAGAAAAAGTATCGGATGCTCTTCTGAGCCTTGTCTCTGGGCCAGTATTATACCCATAGCCTTTTCTGAAGCATCCGTTTGTATTATAAATTCGGATTCATAATTGGGGGCATATAGCACGGGATCTTCAGTTAATTTCTTTTTTAATTTCTCAAACGCTTCCCCCATTTCACTGCTCCAAACTATTTTTTCCCTTTTGTTTTTTCCTTTTAAAGCACTCGTAAGAAGTTCAACGATGTCGGCATTATTTTTGATGTACCGGGCATAATAACCTGTCATTCCCAAGAATCTCCTTATTTCAGTTTTGTTTCTCGGTGTTGGCAGATCTACGATAGTCCTGATTTTGACATCTGAAGGTTTTCGTTGCCCCTCCCCGACAATATGTCCGAGATATTTTACTGTCCTTTGTGCGAATTTACATTGTGCAATTTTAATTTTCAACCTAGCCTCTTTAATCCTAATTAAGACTGTCCTTAAATGTATGAGATGTTCCTCCCAAGTGTTGGAAAATACCGCGGTATCGTCCAGATAAGGAAGACAATATTCTTCTAGTCCGTGTAATAATTTGGACATGAATTTAGAGAATCTATACGAAGCCCCTATTAATTGATTTGGGTTACATCGGGCCTTTAAATTCCCATCTTCCACTATTTTCTCGAAATTGTGACTGTTTGAATCGACGGATGGAAAATCTATTTCAAGATCCGGGGATTCTTCAGAGTCGAAAACTTTGCTAGGCAAAATATTTACTTTTACTAATCGTCTTACGTATGGTTTCAACAAATTAACGTGGTAGATTTGTGATTTCTCGCGTCGCCCTGGGACACTCACTAAATAATTTATATCTGAAATTTTAGCGTCGATTTTTCCCGGCCCGATCCATTTAATAGATCTTTCGTTTGGTTTGTTCGTGGCTAGTATGAAAACTTCATCGCCCGGCTCGAAACTTCTTTCAGTTGCCTTTTTATCGTAATAGAATTTCCTTTTCTCCCGGCTGTTCGTCATGTTTTCGACGGCAAGTTCCCGGCATCTTTTTAATCTATTTACCAGATTGAATACATGCTCCGTAACTAATTCGTGTTCGGGACCTTCCCCCGTCCACTGCTCGAACAACAATGTTTCAGGCGTTCTGAGATTTCGGCCGAAAACAAGTTCTGCCGGTAGATTCATGGACCACCGTCCTAAGTGCAAATGGGGCGTGAGGCAAATTTGACTCCCAATCCTCTCCATTTTCTAAGCACAAAGACTTTAATAATTTTTTAACGGACCGGTGAAATCTTTCTACCATGTTTGAGCTAGGCCTACACACACTAGAATGTCTTAGTCTTACTCCGAATTTATCTAAAAACGTAGTCGTTAGACTGGAGATAAAACTGCGTCCTAAATCAGTTTGTATTTCAGTTGCATATCCTATTCGACTGAATACGGTAGTTAACGCTTCCATAACCGTTTCCGAAAGCATATTAGGAATTGCAATCGCTTCCGCCCATCGCGAGTATACACATAAGGCTTTTCCCACTCCCGTGTGAGAAGAAATTCCTTCATGACAAGCCGTTAAAATTCCTTGTCTAAATTTCCAGGGTATAATCAATTGGTTCCTTATATTTCCTCTATAGTCAGTTGACTTTCGCACAATGATAGAGTTATGAATTTCGTAATGCGATTTCTTTTTTTCCGCTTTCTCGCGTACTTCATTTAATTCTACCTCATCTTGTTGAGCTTTCACTAAATCCGCCTTTTTGACTTCCCCTAAAATTGAGCACGTGTCTGGTTCCAGCTCTGGAAAAATCAATACATCTTCTTCCGTTTGAGATGTCTCCTCCCCTTTTTCGGAAGAGCTTTCGTACAATACAATAGTAGTATCTTCAATAGGAACTTTGGGGTTGTTTGATACAATGCCTCCCCTTTCTTCCCTGTCCAGAGAGCCCGATTTTTTCTCTTTCAGAATTGATTTAGTCTGATTGCGGATGAGAACGGCATTTAAAACTGCGGGATTATTTTTTTTTCCTTCCTCAATTAATTTCTGAGTACCATTTCCCAAAATATAGTAATCCATGTCAATTTCCTTTTCTGCTACTATAGCTTTAGTTCGGATCGAACCTGCCCCCTCAATTTCTAAATCTATTATCGCCGTAGGTAAACAACGTACATCGTTCATCAAAGGTTGCGTAATCCAAACGTAATTCCCGTCTAGTTGATCAGGTTTAATTAATCGTCCTGGGATAACATCTTGGCAGCTGCCCGAATCTCGGAGTGTAACTATTTCCTCTCCATTAATTTTTGCGCGACCCAAATAAGGTTGGAAACCTTTTTCGAATTTAGTTCCGTCGCTAATATGTCGAACATTTGTTACAGGTTTTTTATTTTTTTCATTCTCTGGACAATCGGCCTTCACATGGGAAAAACTAGAACACAAAAAGCACTTCCTTCCACTAGGTCGTTCGAAAACCCGTTGCCGTTCTGTGTTATCATTTCTCTTCCTCCAATTGGTTTCAGTTTCGTTTTTCCTTTCTCGCGATTTGTCATCAATTTTTGGTTTATCGCCTCTCCTGTCTATTGCGTTTCCGGTGTTCCACGATTTTTTTTGTGATACCTTAACAGCTTCGTATTCATCTAATTTTGTTGCTAGAGTTAGGGGATCCGTATAATTAGCCCAAGAGTCTATGAAGTGCTCTCTTAGTTCCGTGGGGGCACGACGTTTGATTTGGTCCGTTATCAATAACTTTTTCAGAGCCGAAAAATCTGAAATTCCTAAACCGTGTAACCATCCTTCGAGAAAACGGTCAAGTTCAAAGATTAAATCTTTCCATGGGCTTCCAGGATTTTTAGCATGCCTATTTAATTTTACCCTATAAGCTTCAGGACTCAGCCTATACCTGGCCAGTAATAATGCTTTCACATGTGCGAAATTTTCAATTTGGTCAGCCGGTTCGCGCAAGATCAATTCCGCTATGTCTATGGGTAATAAAGAGAGTAAATGAGTTACGTAGTCTTCAGTTTCGATACCTACTCTATTAGCTTGTCGTTCGAATAAGTTTAAGAAAAGAGTTATGTCGGATTTATCGGGGTCAAAGCGGTGCATTACAGTCTTAAGTGCAAGCTTAGGTTGACGTTCAGCATTACTACTCGCAGTAGAATTACGTCTCTCTGAGGTTTGAGATAATCTCAGCTGTTCCAATGTAAATTCCCTTTCCTTCTCTTTATCTTGTCTTTCCCTTTCTTTCTCTTCTCTTTCCCATTGTTTTTCTTGTTCTAACCTTTGTTTTTCCCTTTCTTTCTCTTCCCTTTCCCATTGTTTTTCTTGTTCTAACCTTTGTTTTTCCTCTTCGCGATCCCTAACTATATATTCAGCTTGAGCTAAAGCAAGAGTTTGATCATAATCGCTCGCGGATTCAATTTTCCTAATAATAGCTGCCATATTATCATCCGGTTCGATTTCCACCCCTAGGTCTTCTGCTAAATTTTGTAAGTCTGCCTTCCTGCAATATTTGAGTGACGTAATTTTCGCCATGATTCCGTTAAGTTTAATTCAGTTAACAAGAACCCAAAAAATCAAATGCATTTAACTAAATCGTTAACAATTTCACAATCCAAATTTTATGCATGTATAAGAAAATAAAAAATTTCTAAACACAATTCAATAGATATATAAGGATTTCTAATTCAGACCATTTCTTCAATTCTGTAATTTAGTCTTAATAAAATAAATTTTTCGTAAACTTAAAGATCCCTATGCACACAAAAACACAAATAATAACTAACTTTCTGAAATGTCACAGAAAAACAACTTGGATTTTTTTGGATTGGGCACTCACACAGATTATTAACAGAAACATTTACTAATTTAAATACAAAATATTTTTAACAAAACCTGTCCTAACATACATTAGTCAACAGAAATATGTAACAGCACTAACCGTTAATAAGATTTTAAATTTAGTAACTAAGTTATTGAATTTTATAAAGGCCTTTTTTTTTTTTTTTTTTTTTTTTTTCAAAAGAGCCTTTTTTTTTTCACCCACTGGCTTATCAAATGTTTTTAGAGAAAAACAAAATAATTCTAACCTCGAGAATTTTTTTACAGCTAGATATTACTTATTTATTAAATTATTTTATGATTAACTTTAATTAATTTGGCCTAAGTCGAAATTCACTGAAATATTTTTTTTAACTTAAGTTTAAGTTTAGAATCATGACAATATTTTACTATAAATACACTAAATTTTCAATCTGAGGCCACTGAAAGAAAAATGAGCCTACCTTTTTCTGCTTGGCACGTCTTTCTGAAGAGGTCGGTCCCGGTTGCTCCTGGGTCTGGCTCGGAGGGTTTCTTTTCTCGGGCTCCACTTGTCAGCGGTCAGTGGTCCTTGATTTCGAGGTACTTGAAGCTTGGCGCTCTTTGGGTATAGCTGAAGGACTCAGGGGCTCCTTCTCAATTTGCTGCGGCACGGCTGAGGCACTCCTATATCTTTTCTCTGGTTGCTGAGGCACGGTCAGGCTTGATGCTCTTCTATTAGCGTCGTCTCTCTGGGCGGGCGCTATTATCACACACTGGGGCAGACTAAAATATCCAAACAACTTTTCTTTTCTGGTGTAAGAATCCGCTAAACTGCCACCAGTTATAAGACCTCCAGTCGGCGTTGTGTGGTAGCGGGTCGAAAAATAGCGGCAAGAGGCTGGATCAGATTTCACTAGAATTCATTTAGTTCATTACAAGGAAATCCCTTCCACTTATAACAAAATAAAAGATGGGTTCTCCACAACAGATTGAAAAGATTGTTCGTACTGAACTTGAAATGGCTTTACCGCCACTCATTAATATGATAAAAGTTTATCAGGAGTTGTTCTCCACAAGTTCTTCCACATAGGCATTAACCGCCTATTAATTCTTCTCCCAGAGTAAAACACTGGTCACTACTCTCTCTGAGTACAAGGGCCAACTCCCCCGTCTCTAACGCTCCGCATCCGAACAGCAAAAGAAGTCCCTTAGAGCATCCCCTCGCTCTATTTATCCCGTTTTCCCTCATCCATCATTCCTTGGGATGACCCGCCTCCTCATTCTTGCACAGCGGTCGCCTTGGAGAAATATCTTTCTCTTACTTGTGGAAATCATCGCCATGCGGTCTCTCTCAACACTTCAAAGGCTCAACTTCCGTGGGGTCTAAAATCAGCGGAACGACCTGGTGCATTAATCGAAGAGTTCACTTAAGTGCTTTATTGAAATCGGCTGACTTTCTTATGTCTACTTTGAGAGTGGAGAAAGATGTATTTCTCCTTCTGAGAATTCTCCGGGATTCCCGTCGTGGGGGGGTAATTTTGGAAGCGTGGGAACGAAATTCATCACAATATCTATATGCACACATATATATAAAGGCAGATGATTTTTCAGAATATACCATCAAAGTCGGCGTTTTGGACCGAATTTCCAGACGCGGCTCTGCGAAAGATTAGAAAAATCAGTTATTACATGACCATAATTGCCTATAACTCGATAAATAATTTATTTATTATAAAATGGAAAACGCCATCTCATCCCAAATTGCTTCAATAGTCAAGTCAGAAAATTTTATGCCTTAACATTTAAAAAGGAAAAAAAAAAGATTAGAAATTTCTTGTCGTTGAGCAGAAGACTAGAGAACAGTCGTAATTCTGTAAAATGATTCTTCGTCGAAAAAAAAAGACATATTTACCTTGTAGTATCGTAGGCAAGTTTCAGAATTCATATACATTATGAAAAAGTCACATCCAAGGATTATTTTGTTTACCGAAAAAGTAAAATAGTGTAACTTTTAACGGATGAAACGTTTCCTCTGCTATTGTTCGCATTTTCTCAATATATTTCGCGCTGAAACATCCATTTACATTTACACATGACATCTGGTGAAAGAATTTAATAACTTTCTTTTCATCAACTTATTCAGTATGAAAAACAGAACAGTTTCATGCTAAAATCAGAGACGTGATCAGAATAGTGAGCTTACAAATTAAAAGTGATAGATACAATGGCGAGTGAAACGTGAACCAACATCATGCGACGTGAGTTCTATGACACCTCTTTGTGTCGTTACAATAAAAATCCAAGAATCGACGACGCATGTCTTGGGCTTGTTATTAAATTTACTTTACAAACCACAAGACAGATTGAATACGAGACAAGTTTTGCTCATTTATTATCATAATGAGACTGATTATGTTGAAGAGAGCAGTTTGTTTTGTATGCTAAACAAGGCTGATTATGTGATTTTTCTTTTCTAAAACGATTTAATCTTTTCGCATGTAAATAGTCATAATATTTGAGTAGCGAAGTCATTCTGGCGATGGTTTATAGTGTTTAGGTGTATTTTTGCACCATTTTGCACATATTTTATTGTGTTTTATCTTTTTTGACGAGAGTTGTTTAAAAAGCTCTTTGAGAATTTTCAAACATTATTTGCCCATCTTCTTAAAGAATATGTTTCAGAGGTTTTCTTAGGACTCAAATCTAAACACTCTTAAAACGAAAGAGTGGATTTGGCTTCTCAAAAAAGAGCTGTAATTTATTGAATTGTGAATAAGTTGTTTTTAAATGCTTTACTCAAATTGATTTAGATTGCTTATTTAAATAACTCAACTTGATTTAAATTATTTAAAAACAACTCACTAGAGTTGTTTCAACTCTTTATCAGAAGCTGCCTTTCAAAACGTGAGATGAGCAAATTTCGGCTCAACTTGAGTTACTTTTTGGCTGACTTTTTAAGAGAGAAGGAAGTACTTTCTGACATATTCTTTGATTTATTTGTGTTTTTTTTTTGTTTTTTTTTTTTTTTTCGGAAACACATGAAATTGACAGGTGTTATTACCTGGAAACTATGTAATGGCAACACGTTTTCTATTTTTTGAAAAACGCAAAATATCGTTCAGAAAATACTGTTAAAGTTAGTGTTTTGAACAGAATTTCCTCCACTAGAAATTAGAAAATCCGATCATCATATGACGCAAAAATTGCTTATAACTTGATAAGTAATTTATTAATCAAAAGTGAAAAAAGTCTTCGGTATCAAATCGCTCCTTTGTCAATTTCATGCCTTTAAGGGTGTTTTTAAATAAAAAAGGGCAACTTTGTGACGTATGCTTTAATTTACTTTTGTTCGGAAATGCATGAAAAAAGCAGGTGTTGTTATTGAGAAACTGTCTAATTTCACTTTTTTTTTTTTTTTTTTAATACAATAGATTTTTCATAACAAGCCTTTAAAGTTGACGTTTTTGAGCACATCTTCCGACGAAAGCACAAAAACCGGTCGAAAAACAGGAGAAAAACGGGTGATCACGTTATCGAAATAGCTTAGAACTGGATAGGTAATTTAGCTATCATAAAATGGAAAAATAAGTTCGATTCGAAATCGCTTCCATAGTCAGGCATTCCAATTTTATTTCTTTCTTTTAAAAAATGAATTTGTAAATGTGCCAAAACGTTTTGCGCTTGTTGAGCGGAGAAGTTGAGAACAAACACCTTTAAGTTAAAAAATGAATCCGTAAATGTGCCAGAAATTTTTACATTGATAAGCAAGGAACTTGAGAACATCCCTAAGTTACACTGGTGTCCAAAAGTTAAGCATAATTGGTAATTAAGTAAGTAATGAAAGAAATATAAATCGAAATGTGGTGAAACTCCAGGTGGGTAAACAAAATAGTACGCGTCATATATTTTCGCGAAGAGTTTTCCCTGAAATCGAACAGGGGACCGTCAACAAATTGAAAAACAACGAAGATCTTTTGGATAACCCTGTCAAAACTAATGTAGCAAAAGCGTTCAAACTGCACATTATGATTAAGTGGCTTATTGTAATGTACTGTGTTTATTTTTATGAGGATAGCATTCATACTCGTAGAGAAATTAAGGTTTTTATAAAAACAGTCCTAAGTTTTTTGCTTATAAATTTGCAGAGTTATTAATATAAAATAATGTTCTTTTCTGAAAATATGACAAACATCATTGTACACAATATCCTGTCATCAGAATTTAAAAATAATAAAAATTGTATGAAAAATGAGTAGGTTTAGTAAATAATTTTTCATTACGCATGCGTCAACGATATCAAAATTTCATTTGCATATTGTGCTAGCTAAATGTATAGAGCAACTTCTGTAAAAGTTTCAAAAACATAGCTTGAAAATTCTGAAAATTATCGTCTATAGAATCAACTCAAAATCCGTTATTCCTTAAAGGAAGCAAAATATCAGGGGTTTTATCCAAATACAGTTGTACGTGCAATATTGTCTAGGCACGAAACAATGGAATATGGATACAGCCCCTCATCTTTTTGCTTCATCAGGGAATAGCGGATTTTGATCGCATTCTATCAAAAATAATTTTCAGAATTTTTAATCTATGTTTTTGAGACTTTCACAAAAGTTACTCTACACATTTAATTAACATAATATGCAAATGAAATTTTAATAGCGTTCACGCATGCGCAGTAAAAAATTATTTAGTAAACCTGCTCATTTGTCATACAATTTTTATTATTTTTTAATTCTGATGACAGGGTATTGTGTACCATGATGTTTGTCATATTTTCAGAAAAGAACATTATTTTATATTAAGAACTCTGCAAATTATAAGCAAAAAACTTAGGACTGTTTTTATAAAAACCTTAATTTCTCTACGAGTATACATGCTATCCTTATAAAAATAAACACAGTACACTACAATAAGCCACTTAATCATAATGTGCAGTTTGAACGCTTTTGCTACATTAGTTTTGACAGGGTTATCCAAAATATCGTCGTTGTTTTTCAATTTGTTGACGGTCCCCTGTTCAATTTCGGGGAAAACTCTTCGCGAAAATATATGACGCGTACTATTTTGTTTACACATCTGGAGTTTCACCACATTTCGATTTATATTTCTTTCATTACTTAAGCATAACTTAATTACCAATTATGCTTAACTTTTGGACACCAGTGTATTTTGAATGCGGTATGTATTATAGTATTTCCTGATACGCGATGATTTTAAAGCTTTTTGTTGATTACTGAAAAAATATTGAAATTACGAAGGTATATCAGTATTTTCTAAAAAAATATTTTCGCTTAAGTTTTATGAAAAAAAATCCGTTTACTGGAAATTTGTATTTCTTTAAACCTTATAAAGACTATCTTGGCCATTTACATGGGGTCCAGAAAATGACAGTAAAATGGGATCTCTAATTTTATTTTATTCATTGCACCAATTTTAATTAATTAATTAATTTAATTATTTATTTTTTAAAGGAACGTTTGCCCGCTGCATAAGGTAATTCACACAACTTCAGGAAAAAATATTTAACCAAGAAATATGAATGTCATCAGTTACCGTTTGTATAGCATTAAGATGTAGTAAATATAAATCCTTTAAGTAACTGAACATACAACAAATATACATAAGTAGAAGGAAAGTGACAGTTCTAAGCCAGCAATTGGTTCTAGGGGCGTGACCATGTGATTGACAGGTGAGAAAAGAATGTAGACAAAGTGGCACTCTCCACTTGTCAGCAAACACTAAAGGAAGGATTCTTCTGTAACAGGACCGCTAATGAAGATAATTAATGAAGAGTCTGTCATAAAAGAAAGGTTTAACAAGAAAAAGCGTTAATGAATGAAGATAATTAATGAAGAGTCTATTGTAAGAGGTAGGTAAAACAAAGGAAAGCATTAATGAATGAAGGTGATTCAGAAATGTCTGTCAGGATCTGATAGCACCTGTGCTAAAGAATGTAATGTCTACTCTTTCTCTATTTGAATATCTAGTATTGTATGGTTGTGTACAGAATTTCCAAGGTGACATTCCCTCTTCGTGGAAAGGGGAATTGCCAGCTAATTCTTTGCAGGTGGTGTGTTAGAGAAAGGATATGGCTCAGAGGCATGTCCATCTGTCAGTAAAGTATGCGGATGATGAGCAGATTAGCAGCATGTCACTAAGCAAGAAAAGAATGGAGTATGTGTCCAATGAGGAAGCTCCAAAGGGGTTTATGTTGGGGAAAGCAGTGATTTGGAGAGGGCAAGTTTGTCTCAGAGAAGTCAGTCCTCACCTAGGTTTCGTACCTAGAGGTTGCTCTGTGTGGAAGAGCGTAAAGTGTGCGTTTTCTGGTGCGCAAAGGACACAGACGTCCTGGTGTTTAGTGTTCTGGGCTAAGAAGTGCAGGCCCAGTATACTTGTGCTGGGAGACTCAAGGTTGAGCTCCAAAAAAGTGAATTTAACGTGTATTGAGTGTGAGGTGGAAAGTGTAATTGGAATAGTACACAACCAATCTTTACGGTATCTAATTTAATGTTGAACCGGATCACCTATATCCGAGTTGTAGTTGTATATATTTGTAAATAGCATATTTTGTGTGTACATATATTCTTAATAAACTGATAATTCAGTTACCTGACAGCGTAAGTCTTCATTTACACCAATCTCACAGTGGGTGACCGATATCACTAAGTAATATCGGTGGTGGCAGCTATATCTACCACGGACATTCTTCAAAGTTGTGTGGACTGAGGGGAACGTCCGACAAATTGTTGGCAGCGTCGGGATAGAATCGCCTGAAACCAGTGACCAGCGAGCCGTGTTGCAGTCTGTTAATGCCTGATCGTCGAATATGTGCTAAAGTGTCGTGCCACATCGTCGAGTGTGTGCTAAAGTATCGTGCCGGATCGTCGAATGTATGCTAAAATGTCGTGCTGTATCGTCGACTGTGTGCTAAAGTGTCGTGCCGTATCGTCGAGTGTGCGCTAAAGTATCGTGCCGGATCGTCGAGTGTGTGCGAAAGTGTCGTGCCGGATCGTCTAGTGTGGACTAAAGTGTTGTGCGTATCTTTATTAGAAAGAACTAAACTGAACTGTTGTGCCATATTACCGCTACATCGTGGAACTACCTGTGATTAGAAAAGTACCCCAGCAAATAAAGTATAAGGTAAGGTGTTTTGATCATTTCTTTCTGCTGACATCTCGAACCAAAATTTGTTGTTGTATAATTAATAGTAATTTAAGTAAATTGTCTATATCATTTATATGTTTTATCAATACTTCCTACCTATAAAGTGTTAATAACCATATTGGCTAGTGTTTTAAGGAAAGGTCATAATAACTTGAGCTAGTATTGGCTTTCTCTCTCTATTTTTTTTTTTTTTTTTTTTTTTTTTTATTAATTGTGGTAATAGTAGTTGGAAGGAATAATTAAATTTACTTAAAGTTAAATTATTGTGAAAGTAATATTTAAATGAAGCAACATTTTTTAAGTTTGAAGAGTGTACAATAACATTTGCTTAGAATTTTAATTGGCCAATAGTAGTGAGAAAATAAAAAGACTCAAAAGAGAGCCATAGTGAGAAAAAAAAGGCCCAAAAGAGAGCCATAGTGAAAAGAAAAAAGGCCCAAAAGAGAGCCATAGTGGAAAAAAAAGGCTAAAAAGAGAGCCATAGTGAGGAAAAATAAAAGTGAAGATTTTCAGTATATTTGTTTTAAGTGTAAGAACCAGTATTGAGTTCGGAAATATTTTAGTGAGGATAATTGTAGAAATTTATATATGCATGTTTTACAGTTTTTCTTTATGTGGATTTTTTGATTGACACCAATACTTCTATTCAATTTCAACGTAACAGTGTTATTATATAAATTGTATGTTGTTATCTAAGTGTATAAATTGAAATCTGTATTGCATAGTAATCAAATCGAATTGTGGTTTTACCTTTTGTTTTATTGGAAGTATATTGTGTGATATAAATGGTTGAGGAAAATTAGAGTATTAAGTAGTTTAATTAGAAATGAAATGTATTGATTAACTGAAGGGTATTAATTAGTATAATAAGTGGTGATGTATCTGTACTAAGTTAGAAATTTAGGAAATACTAATTTGGTAGGTTTAACTATTCTTGTGGGGTGGTAATAACAATCGGTGAAGGTATGGCTTTCTTATTGAAACTAAAAAAGGTTGATCTTCAGGGGATAGCCGAAGAGTTGGGTGTTGAATTCACGGAAGATGATACCAGAATTCAGCTTAAGAAAAAGATAATGGACAGTGATGAGTACGACGAGGGGATTATTAAGGAATTATCTGACGCTATGGTTGCAAAACGATTTGAACAGGAAAAATTAGAACGCGAAAAGTTAGAAAAACAGGAAAGGTTAGAGCGTGAAGAAAAACAGGAAAAGTTAGAAATGGAAAAATTAAGAATGGAACATGAATTAGAAATGGAGAAACTAAGGGTACAAGGATCGGCAAATAATTTCAATGGGTCTAGGGAATCTAATAATGAAAGTAACATAGAAAAATTGATCAAAAGTGTTAAAACTCTATCTATCAAAGTACCAGAAGGGACTGAGGGATGGAATTTATTTTTCAACAGTTTAGAAAGGGCATTCAAAACTAAAAATGTACCGGAAAACCAGCAGGCCGAAATTCTACTAAATATGTTAGGAGATAAGGCGGATAATTTGTTAATTTATACCACTACGGAACAAATGGAGAATTATGAGGAGTTAAAGGAGTTAGTTCTAAGGGAACATGAGCCGACACCGAAGGCGTGTTTGGAAAATTTTAAGAAGGCTAGGAGAAACCAGAACGAAACTCATGTATTATTTGTATCGCATTTAATAGCGACATGGGAAAATTATTGTAAGATTAGAGGTGCTGACTCTTATGAAAAGGTCAACCAGTTAATAGTTACAGATAAATTAGTAAGTACGTTAGATGAGGATACCGCGTCATATATTGGGTTAACTCACCAAGGTAAATGGTTAGAAACTTCTAAAATTGCTAAAGAATGTGACAATTATTTTGATGCTAAACATAAGTCTTACGCCGTTACGTATGAAAGTTTTAAAGGTAAAGATAGGCACGTAAACAATGAAAAAATGAGACCGAGGGATGATAACAAAGTTAGTAATAATTGGAGGCAAAACGGGAGTAATGAGACTAATTCTTTTTCGGATAGGAAAATAGATTTTAAGAAGCCTAGTGATGCTTCAGCTCCTAAATGCTTTAAATGTGGTTTGAGAGGTCATTACCAACGTTTTTGTAATAAAGTGGGTAATGAGGGAAATAATGGTAATAAAGGGCGAGATCCGAAAGCGTGTGGGCATAAGGTTGTGGTAAAAGAAAGCAAGGAGTTACCTAATGGAGCTATTGTGGCGAGAATATCGGCAAAGGCCGAACAGAGAACTAACGTTATTGGTGAGAAATTAAATAAACTTGAGAAAATTGAAGTTAATGTAAATGGGCAAAAAGCAAAGGGATTGGTTGATTCTGGATGTGAAATTAGTGTTGTTCATAAAGATTTGGTACCGGAAGAGAAATTAAAAGGAGCGGGTAGTATTTATTTACAAGGGTTATTCGGTGAAGCAGTTAAATCGCCGTTGGTTAAACTACCGTTAGCTATTCCGCAATTCGGACAAACTAATATAATTGATCAGGAAGTACTTTGCGCAGTGACTGATAATATTAATGAGCAAGTGATTTTACATCCCGAAGTGATTAATGAGTTGTCAGGGGTCAACCGCAAGGAGCCATTGCTAGAGGCCCAAGAATTAGAAAGTTCAGAAATTATTGTTGATAACTTGAATGAAAAGGAAGGTATGAATAACGATAGTTGTAATGTTTACGCAATAGAAGCGAGTTCGCAAAATGTACAAACTCAGAATACGGAAAAAACGGAAGTGGAGAAAGGTAATAAAGCTATTGTTAGCAATTCCGAGATGTTTAAGGAATCCCAATTAGAATGCAAATAATTAGAGAAAGCTTGGGAATTAGCTAAAATGGATAAGGGGGATTATTATATTGTAAATGGCTTATTATATCACAAAGAGAAATTGTTAGGCGAAATTATAGCGCAATTAGTAGTACCCAAAATAAGGCGAGAAGAAATCCTAAAATTAGCGCATAGTTCGGTATTTGGAGGGCATCATGCTGCCAAGAAAACTTTACAGAGAATCAGGTATTCATTTTATTGGGAGGGGATGGCGAAAGAAACTAAGCAATTTTGTGAGTCATGTTTAGAGTGCCAATTGACTAGAGGGGTTAAGGTAAATGATAGAGCTCCTATTTCCCAGTGTCGCGGCCAGAACTCCCATTTCAGGTGGTTAATGTTGATTTAATTGGGCCTATTGATCCTAAAAGTTCCCAAGGGCATCGGTATATACTAACCTTAATTGATCAGCATACCAGGTGGGCGGATGCGATCCCTTTAAAAAGTTTAAGTGCTAAAACCGCGTGTGATGCGTTACTTCAAATATTTATGAGGACAGGAATTCCAAATGTAATTGCCTGTGATAACGGAACCAATTTCACTGCCGACTTAACGAAAGAATTTGAGAAAAGGTTAGGTGCTAGTCCAAGATTTTCGACCCCACAGTATCCACAGTCTAACGGGCTCGTGGAACGATTTAATCAGACTCTTAAACGTATGTTACATCATACTATTAGAGAAGAAGGAAAAAAGGGGCATGAACAAATACCATTTGCATTATGGGCGTATAGGGAAGTCCCAAATTCTACGACTGGAATCGCACCTTTCCAGTTGTTATATGGTAGAGCGCCGGAGGGTCCTTTATCGATTCTAAAGTCATCCTGGGCAGGAGAAAATAAGGGGGCGCAGTTAGATACTACGCCGATTCATGAGTATTTGAATAAACTTAGGGGACGTTTAGAAAGAGCTGCAAATGAAGCAAAATTATCGTCTGAGGTGCAACAAAATAGAATGGCGTATCATTATAATTTAAGGTCAAAGGAAAAAACGTTTGAAGTAGGCGATAAGGTAATACTGTTAATCCCCGATTCGACTAATAAATTATATTCTACGTGGCAAGGGCCGGCAACTATAGTCGAAAAACGAAATCAGCATTCATTTATAGTTGAGTTAGCCGACGGGAGTAGGAAGCATGTGCTCCAAAACAAAATACGAGAATTTATTGCTAAATGTAATATAGTTAATATTGTTTTCGAGGATGATGAGGAATTTGGAGAAGTTGGGGAAATTCCTATTTTGAACCGGGATCACGAAATAGAACGAGATATAGAGAGGTTCGAAATAAAAGGGTTATCTAACAATCAAGTTAAAGATATAAAGTCTATTTTGAGGGAGAATAAAGAGGTGTTTATGGGTCCTGTACGACCAGCTGAAGTAGGGGAGCATCGTATTGATCTGAAACCGGGGGTGGAAAGGAAAAAGCCAAAGATATATAGTGTACCGGTAGCTTATAAAGAGGAAGTAGAAAGGCAGATTCAGGAGTTATTAGAATTAAATCTAATCGAAGTGTCAAACGCTGAAATTAGTCATCCAATCGTTTGTGTGGCGAAAAAAGACGCCACTGTCAGGCTTTGTATAGACTATAGAGCTTTAAATTCGGTAACTCAGGTTCCAACCTTTCCGATGAAAGACTCTCAAGAAATCATGTATACCGCAGGGGCGGCTAAGTATTTATCATCAATTGATTTATTGAGAGGTTATTGGCAGATTAAAATGGCTGAGGAATGTAAACATTTGACAGCTTTTACAACGCATAATGGAACTTACCAGTGGCGCACAATGCCTTTTGGATTTTCAGGGGCGGCTGCCACGTTTCAGAAAGATATGAATGAGGTTCTTCAAGGTCATCGGAGGTATGCGGAAGCATATATTGATGATGTCATCATTTTCTCCGACACCTGGGAAGAGCATTGTAAACATATTAGGGCTGTCATTGAAGAGTTGAAAAATAGAAATTTTACGATTAGGCTAGACAAATGTAAATTTGGAGAGAAATTGACTAAGTTTTTAGGTCATGTAATTGGGGGTGGAACGCATGCACCTGATGAGGAAAAAATAGGAGCAATAAGGGATCTAAAGAGACCAAAAACTAAAAAGGAAGTTAGATCTGTTTTGGGATTAATGGGATTTTATTGATCTTATATTCCAAATTATGCCGAAATTGCTATACCTTTAACCGAATTGACAAAAGGGAAGGTTAAAAATACTGTACCATGGGATGAAAGGGCAGAAAAAGCATTTAATACTCTTAAAGATGAGTTATGTAAAGTGACGAGTTTGGCTACACCTATCGTAGGCCGGGAATATCAGCTCCACGCAGATGCTTCCGACCTGGCAGTAGGATGTTGCCTTACTCAAAAAGATGAAAAGGGTCAGTTTACACCAATAGCTTTTGCCAGTCAGAAATTGTCAGGGGCTCAGCGTGCTTGGCCGAGTATAGAGAAAGAGGCTTGGAGTGTTCTCTTTGGGTTGCGCAAGTTTGAAAAATGGACCTATGGATCTCAAATTGAGATCATTACGAATCATAATCCATTAAAATTTCTCACCGAAACAACCCCAAGATCACCCAAACTCACTAGATGGGCTCTTGCCTTGCAACGCTGGAACCTGAGTATTTCTCATCGTCCGGGAGCCCAACATTTAAATGCTGACGCAATTTCCAGACTACATAGAAAGAGCTGGGAAGAACAACCAGTTTTTAGCCCATCAGCATCAACGACCCAGTAGTGGACAACCTTAAAGGGATGTCGTCACACATTTAATATTTTTTCTGTGTGTGTGTAAATATTTTTTGATTTTTTGTATTTATAATATTGTATTAACTTGTGTATTTTTTTTGTAATATTAATATTGGTACAAGGTTCAGTAGAGATGTCAGTAGATAGTGTTCAGACACCTGGAAATATCTATGTAATAAGCATAATGAAGAAATCTGTAAAGAGACTATTAAACTCTTCTGCGATATTACTATATGTTTGGGGAAAATTAGCCCCTAAAAGGCATATTTTCCGCTAAGGTGGGGGGTGTCAGGATCTGATAGCACCTGTGCTAATGAATGTAATGTCTACTCTTTCTCTATTTGAATATCTAGTATTGTATGGTTGCGTACAGAATTTCCAAGGTGACATTCCCTCTTCGTGGAAAGGGGAATTGCCAGCTAATTCTTTGCAGGTGGTGTGTTAGAGAAAGGAGATGGCTCAGAGGCATGTCCATCTGTCAGTGAAGTATGCGGATGAGGAGCAGATTAGCAGCATGTCACTAAGCAAGAAAAGAATGGAGTATGTGTCCAATGAGGAAGCTCCAAAGGGGTTTATGTTGGGAAAGCAGTGATTTGGAGAGGGCAAGTTTGTCTCAGAGAAGTCAGTTCTCACCTAGGTTTCGTACCTAGAGGTTAGTCTGTGTGGAAGAGCGTAAAGTGTGCGTTTTCTGGTGCGCAAAGGACACAGACGTCTTGGTGTTTAGTATTCTGGGCTAAGAAGTGCAGGCCCAGTATACTTGTGGTGGGAGACTCAAGGTTGAGCTCCAAAAAAGTGAATTTAACGTGTATTGAGTGTGAGGTGGAAAGTGTAATTGGAATAGTACACAACCAATCTTTACGGTATCTAATTTAATGTTGAACCGGATCACCTATATCCGAGTTGTAGTTGTATATATTTGTATATAGCATATTTTGTGTGTACATATATTCTTAATAAACTGATAATTCGGTTACTAGCGTAAGTCTTCATTTACACCAATCTCACAGAGGGTGACCGATATCACCTAGTAATATCGGTGGTGGCAGCTATATCTACCACGGACATTCTTCAAAGTTGTGTGGACTGAGGGGAACGTCCGACAATGTCTATTAAATGACAAGGGTTTTTAATGAAGAAAAGGTCGCATGCAATCAGTTAAGAAAATCTTACCTGGAGCAGCGTCGGAACACGTCTTGACACGTCGGGACATGTATGAGATCCATGAGGCAGCTGAGCGAATTCTTTCTCGGATTCCGATTTCATTGAGATTATAGGAGCTGGTTTTTGTTAGGTTTACAGTTCAACATAGGTGGTAGCACAATCGCTTTAATCTGAGAGGATGAATAGGAACGCCCTCTCTCGGTGTAATTTTTTTTTTTCGTCGAAGGAATTCAATCTTACGTGTGATGACGTTACACAATTTCACAATGATTTTTTTTAAGTAGTTTGCTAAGGAAGATTTTTTTAATGAGCAAGCATTTTTTTTCATTAAATATTTTTTAATGAAGAAGTTTGTAATTATTTATTTTTTTATTAAATTTTTTGTTAAATAATTTGCTTATAAAGATTATTTTTATTAAACAAGTTTGTAATTATTTAGTTTTTAATTAATATTTTACTAAGCACTTTGTTCATGAAGCTTTTTTAATAAACAAATTTGTAATTAATTTTTTTCATTTAACTTTTTTTTCTTTTCTTTTTATTATTAAGTAATTATTTTAGTAGCAAATTTGATATTTTCTATTTTTTAATTAAGTAACATTTTTAGTTTTCAGTTATTTTTAAAATCTTTAAAAAAAATGGGCAAAAATATCAATATTTAAAAAAGTAGTAGGGATTATTAAAAATAAATTTTTAAAAACTTTTTTTAAACTTCAATTAAATATGTAGGTCACTTTCTATTCTAAATTCACTGTTAGTTGAACAATGAAATACATAAAGTTCACTATTTGAACCATAGTTTAAAAAATTAACAAAATCATTGAAAAGTAAACTGTCCACTTAAGAGGAGTTAACTTTTCCTAAACCTTTAAACTAAAACTTTTAGCCATTTAGCTGATCAATATTGTTGAAGAAAAACTTTCACATAATGCTTTTTTTTTTTTTTTTTTTTTCGTCTTTTACGGGCAAATCATGACTAGCAAAAACGCTTTGCCCATATGACGCACGGGTAAATCAGGGAAACATTTAAATCGCTTAAACTACATGAAACGTTTCCATTTGCTAAAGCTGTTTTCAAAGTTCCTTACTCAACACCAAGTAACTTTCTGAGGCATTTTCTGACTCATTTGTAAACGTAAAGACACGGGACTGACTATTAAAGCTATTTGGAATCGAAATCAGTTTTCCATTTATTGATAAAAAAATTACTTATGGAGTTATATAACTGATTTGGGGTCTTCGGGTTTTTTCCTTTCTCGCGTTGAAAATTCTGTGCAAAAAGGCAAATTTGATAGTATTTTCTTAACAATATTTTGCGTTTAACATAAAAAGGGGGGGGGGAATGTATTTTGAATACGTAGTTTCCGAATAATAACACCCACCAATTTCATGCATTTCCGAACAAAAATTAATTGAAGAATATGTTAGAAAGTAGCCCCTTTCGGATTGAGAATAAGCTTAATTTTCAAGAGAAAACAATATAAATTTCTATCTATCCAAGCAAATTATCTTCAGTACAAAAAGATAAATTAAAATCTTTTTCTATGGGAGAGGGGAGGGGCAGAAAGAAAAGAAAAAAGGAAACTTATGATTACTTAAAATAACGATAATTTGCGTTTAACAGAAAAAAAAATTTTTGGAAAAAGTATTTTGGTTACATAGTTTCCGAATAATAACACCCAACAATTTCATCCATTTCCAAACAAGAAAAAAGAAAAACGAAAACTTATGATTACTCAAAATAACAATATTTTGCGTTTAACAAAAAAAAAAAAAAAAAAAAAAAAAATGAAAAAAGCATTTTGGTTGCATAGTTTCCGAATAATAACACCCAACAATTTCATCCATTTCCAAACAAAAATTAATTTAAGAATATTTTAGAAAGTAGCCTTTTTAGAATTGAGAATAGGCTTAATTTTTAAGAGAAAACAAGAAGAAATTCAATCTATCAAAGCAAATTATTTTCAGCACAAATGATAAATTACAATCTTTTTCAATGGAAAAAAAATTAAGGAAAGAAAAGAAAAAGAAAACCTATATGATTATTTAAATAATTCTATTGTAAGTCGGATTTTCCATAATATATCAATGTAAATCCGTTTTCTCGACAACACGACGGAAAAAAGATTCAATCATAGAAAAAAAAAATGATCCAAACAATTATTTGGAATTTACAAGGGTTTTAATCCCACAGCCTTAAACAGTCATTTTTCGGTCTTGTTTGCCGAGATAAACATTTACATATTTCCATGGAAAAAATTCGTTGGAAATTAGACTCATTTTCATAAAAAATCCATTTGGGCGAAAAGGATAATAGATTCTTCGGCTATTAATCCTTTTGTTTTGGATATTTGCTTTGCAAAGAACTTTATTATGAAAAGTGAATAGAGTTTTATTGTTTGCAATCAGATCTATTCAATGATTATCGCAGTTCTTTTCTGTCGTATTATTTATCTAATTTAGTCTTTAATCTGTCAGTGAAACAATTTGACACTAGATTAGCTGTTCTTTGAAAATTATTTTTTTCATCCTTCCTTTTTTTTTTTTTTTTTTTTTTTTTTTTTTTGTGGTACAATGCAATGTTTATCGTATTGAAAATAGCAAGAATAGAAAAAAAAAATATCCTTAATTAGAAGGTTTTATTTACGGACCAAAAATAAAAAGTTTTTCATTTTTTAATTACTTTTGTTATTTTTATTTTTTGGTAAATACTGGCGTTATAATAGGTAAATAATAGTTCGATTATACAGTTTCTGTATAGTACAGTATAGTACGTTTGTGAAGAAAAATGAATTAAAAAATGTGCTAGAAAATAGGCAGTTGATATATGAAAACAGTCTTAATGTGCTTATTCATTAAACATTTTTTCATTCTAAGTACTTTGAAATATTCTGTATAAAATTTACTACTTTATACTACTTTGAATTAATTTGTATCAAATTTGTTACTTTATACTACTTTTAATTAATTTGTATCAAACTTCTTATTTTATACTACTTTGAGTTAATCTGTATCAAATTTGTTACTTTATACTATTTTGAATTAATTTGCATCAAATTTGTTACTTTATACTACTTTTAATTAATTTGTATAAAACTTTTAATATTATAGTAATTACTTTATACTATTTTGAATTACTTTGTATCAAACTTCTTACTTTATATTAATTTATTCTACTACTAGCTAACCCGCCCGGCATTGCCCTGGTCCGTAATAATAATCTTAAACGAACTTTAAATTTTTATGATTTTATCTTTAACTCGAAATATGTGTAAATACACTGTTAAAAATTTGACCCTTTTGCTGCATCGTCACTCCACCGCTTTTATAAAAAATGATTACTTCAGCCTATTATGGAGCATTCTCATGGGTCAAAAGGGAGATATTCTATAAAAGCGGGGTAGTGATGATGCAGCAAAAGGATCAATTTTTTTACAGTGTACATAATATTAAATACGTGCCCCCTGACTGTGTCAAAAATCGGTTAAAAAAAACAAATATTTAGCTGCAAAAATACCCAAAATAACTGCAATGGGAAACGCAGGAGGGAATATGTGAAGCGATTGCGTGATTTTCGTGTTAAAGTGTTTATATTTATCCTTAAAATTACTGTTAAGTGACTTAACTAAATACTTTTTTCACATACATATCCCAAGTGAAATATTTTAAATTTCAAACTAATTATATCACGCTTAAATCCGACTATACCGTGAATGAAATCGATTCTCGGTGATTAGCTAAATGGTTAGTATATAGTATTATATTTCCTAACCGTAACCAAGTTCTAATTTAACACTAACTATAAACGAAATATCTTAAACATCTCGCGCTAAGTACTTAGTTTCACTTTCCACCGCTACGGAGCGCATTATGTTTTGTAGAACATCCTAATTTTAGGTTCGGATTGGATTCATGTCCATGGAAATTATTTTGTCTTCTTCGGATACAATTATGTTTGTTTGGAATACTTTTGTTCAGTTTAGATTCGGTTCAATTCAGATTCCGTGTTTTTTTTTTTTTTTTTTTTTTTTTTTTTTTTTTTTTTTTTTCCTTCAAATGGGATTTTTAGGTTCGGGTCGGGTTGTACTTTTATGGAAATTATTTTACCTAGTTCTAATGAGGTTATACTTAACTGAAATATTTTTGTTAGGTTTAGATTAAATTTAGTTCAAATTTCGGGATTTTTTTTTTTTTTTTTTTTTTTTTTTTTAACATATTTTTGATTAGGATTGGGTTTATGTCCATGGAAATTATATTGTCTTGTTCGTATCTGGTTATAGTTATTTGGAATATTTTCGTCGGATTCAGATTTGGTTCGATTCAGATTTCAGGTATTTTTTTCAAATTGATTTTTAAGGTTCTGGTCGGATTCATGTCCAGGGAAATTATTTTGTCTTGCTCGGATCCGGTTTTGGGTCTTTGGAATATTTTTTTCGGGTTCAGATGTCGTTCAATTCAGATTTCGGTTTTTTAATGGAATTTTTAGGTTCAGGTTGGGTTGCGCATCAACGGAAATTATTCTGCATTGTTCGAATAAGGATATGCTTCGCTGGAATATTTTTGTCAGATTTGATTTAGTTCAGTTTTTTTAGGTTCGGATCGGGTTCATGTTCATGGAAATTTTTTGTCTTGTTCGGATCCGGGTATGGTTCTGTGGAATATTTTTGTCAGGTTCATATTTGGTTCGATTCAAATTTCAGGTATTTTTTCCAAATGGAATTTTAAGTTCGGATTAAGTTCATGTCCACGGAAATTATTTTGTCTTATTCGAATCTGGTTATGGTTCTTTCGAATATTTGATCGGATTCAGATGTAATTTGCATAAAATTTCAGGTTTTGTTTTTTGAAATGGAATTTTTTAGGTTCGAGTCAGGTTTATGTTCACGGAAATTATTTTGTCTTGCTCTTATCAGTTTTTTTTTTTTTGTCTTATATTGCCTAAAGAGAAATAATTTTTCAGCTTACAGTGTAATATTTTAAAGATTTTTCGAAATAAATTTTTAGAATTTCGAAATTTCAAAAATTTAATTTAAAAAAACTATGTAATGTGGCACTTTAAGCCGAAAAACACATTCTCTGGTAGCAATCTAAAGCAAGAAATATGTCAAATCGAAGCATTCTTTGCAATCAGAACACAATCTTTTCAAAATATACCGTTCGAAACTTTTGTATAAGATTTTTACAGCTTACCTGATAAACAAACCGTTTACTGCATAATTCTATTGATCTTTGTTTTTGATTAATTTAATTTTGAAATCAGGGTGTTATTTGCTGGACCCTGTACATTCTAATGTAACGAAGTATGAACGATCCGACGTAACAGCTGTGTTCAAAAATCTTAAGTTAAACTGACATTTTGCCAGTCTATGAATTTTAAAGATCTTTGGGAAAAAAACAGTCACTTTTGAAATGTCAAAATCTCAAATTGGTTTCTTTCATAGAGTGAAAAGAAATTAATAGAGTGGAAGTATTATCTCTGGAGGTGATGCTGAAAATTTAATTTCTACATTAAGTCCAATTAAGTACCGACAAAAGCACGTGCTTTGACACGCCTATCAATTGAAACAGTTTTAAATCCGTATTTTTTTGCTCTTGTTTCTTAAAAAGAACTAACCTATCCCTTCAACGGTAAAAATTTATTAATTATTTTATCATATGTGTTTTAAATATCAATATAGAAAATTATTTTACCGTTTTGCTTGAAAATATAACATTCTTTTGTTAAAACATTAAAATCGTCTGCAGTCAGAAATCTACATTTTAGATTTTATTACTTAAATTTTCATACATGAGTTTAAAAGAACGTTTTCATCATTATATTTTATATATTTATTTACATGCAATTATTAAGTCATAAACATTTTTCATCTACGTTATAAAGTATTTAAAATTACATTAAATTAGGAAACTTTTAGTAATACAATTTTTAGTTTGCATCAAATGTTTTCAATATCTTATTTAATTTCAATTTGACATTTAATTATTGCTAATTTTCCAGTTTCTTTTATCTTATAAGCGAACATTTATTTTAATAAATAATAATAGAACAAAGACCATTTTAAATATTTGCTATTTCTTCTTAAAATATGCTTCAGTTGTAATTCATTTCTTTCAATTCGTATTATAATTCAAAATCCCTTCCACGTCCTTTTGTTTGGAACATTAAAATTTGAGCGATAAATAGATTCATATTGCAAACCTTTTTTGAGGCTTACTTCACTTCCACTTATCTCATTTCTCCATGGGTTTCTTTAATTCTGTCTCAGCTTTCTTATTACTTCTGCGAAAATTTTTACACAACCAACCAACCGTAAAAAAATGAAAGAGAAAAAAAAATGGGAAAAGATGATTTTTTATGAGAGTGACCTCTCGATTTTAATTAATTACTCAGATAATAATTGGAATTTCGAAATTCTGAGCATCAGGTGCATCAGGAGAGATATTGGGCTACTCTTAGAAAAATTTTGAGCTTCGTACGTACCGTAGTTTTCGCTAACTATCGCAGACACACACGCACACACACAGAGCGATTTGTTATTTTATTAATATAGATTTTGAATTAATTTGTATCAAACGTCTTACTTTATACTACTTTGAGTTAATCTGTATCAAATTTATTATTTTATACTATTTTAAATTAATTTGTATCAAATTTGTTACTTTATGCTACTTTTAATTAATTTATATCAAACTTCTTATTTTATAGTAATTACTTTGTATCAAACTTCTTACTTTATATTAATTACTTTCTACTACTTTGAATTAATTTTTATCAAACTTCTTACTTTGTACTACTTTGAATTAATTTATAACAAACTTCTTACTTTATACTACTTTGAATTAATTTGTATCAAATTTGTTACTTTATATTACTTTTAATTAATTTGCATCAAATTTCTTATTTTATACTAATTACTTTGTACTACTTTGAATTACTTTGTACCAAACTTCTTACTTTGTATTAATTACTTTCGACTACTTTGAATTAATTTTTATCAAACTTCTTACTTTATACTATTTGAGTTAATCTGTATCAAATTTGTTACTTTGTACAATTTTGAATTAATTTGTATCAAATTTGTCACTTTATACTAATATTTTAAAATTTAATACTTTTACATTCTCCAAAAATGTTTTATTTTTGACATCACTAAAAAATTTTGATCTCGCCATTTATTTGATCGATTTATTTATATTGGAAAGGAAAAAAAACCAAAATCATTAAAGGTTAATGTAATGAAACAATTCTGATGAAGTTGAAAGCTAATTTTCACTAGTACAGGCATGTCCAACCTTTCACTAAACAGGTGCGCATCGCTGCTTTCGGTAAGCAGTGAAGGGCGTCATTATTACCATGTTTCAAAACATGCAACAAAATTATTTCACAGTATCATTAGTGATCCACATAATTGTATTTCACTGTAAGAAGACAAAAGTTTCTATGTATCAAAACCTCCATCTAAAAAAAAAAAAAAAAAAAAAAAAAAAAAAAAAATCAAAATAACTCTAAATTATCATTAATTTCGAATTATACATTTTTCTGCAAGAAGCTACCTTAAATAATTTAATTAAGAAGAGAAAAAATTTAATCCTGCCAATTATTAAAATAAAATATATAAAAGATATTGTTAGCCTTTTTTTTTTTTTTTTTTGGAGGGGTGGACGTAAAAACATTCCTTTATATATATTGGAGGTGTATATTTGCAGTTAAAACAAGTTGGAAATTGCACGTGAAGCGTAGCAAATGAGGTGCGTTTATGTAATGGAATACTTTTGTGTGGCATTGTAAATCAATAACAAATGCTCTTTGCACAACAAATTATACAAAATGTATATTATAATATGTACTTTATAGATGCATATCAATTTTATTATGTTCGAATGAGTGTATCATCATTAAAATGCATTTTAAACATTTTCTCTCATTGACCGTAATGTAACGGAATAATTTAGATTGTCTCTGTAATTGAACTACGCATACGATGTTAATAAAATTTGAAATAATTCCACAAAATTATGTAATAATTATGTATTTTAAATTTTAAATTTTGAGCGATTGAAATGCATTTCAAACTTTTTTCGCCATTGAACGTAATGTAATTGTAATTGATCTATGCATCCGATTTTCATAAAATTTGAAATGACTCGACAAAATTATATAATAATTATCGATTTTAAATTTCAAACGATTCCGTTGGGTAGTTTTTGCGTTGTTATATGCGGACGGACAGACAGATGGACGGATGAACGGACGGACTGAACGACAATTATAGGTGCTACGTATTTATATAATTACGAACGCACCTAAAAAGTGCAGAAACAAAGGCATGATACAGTGATCAATCCTTGGATGCTTCCAAAGAGATAGCGTGGAAGAGTTTCGTTGATAAAAATCAATTAAACGATTTTATAGATTAAAATAAGTTATTGTCAGCTTTTACCAATTTCCATCGTCATAATTTCCACGAAATAAAAAATATAACTATAAATTAGTAAAGAAACTCAGTAACATGTGCTTGTTCTTTCAATGTACATTTTAATTTGTAATGTATGAAACACACTTGCAGAGATTTTAAAAATATCTCTCAAGCAAATATCAAGGAGTTTAAATAAAGCATCCTTTAAAAGGGATTTGTGAAAAAATGCGAATAACCTTCAAAAGGGCGCCTTGTTGGGCAGCTCTGCTTTAGTACGTAAGTAAACTATGCTGCTTGATACAAAACTTTAATTTCCCGCACTATAAATCAATCATTCAGTCAAACGATTAAACTGTGTATAATTAATGATTCACAAAAAGTAAATTTATGTCATGTTAATTGTTTGATGAAAATATTTAATATCGCTGTTCAATCACCCTTGCCCCAGAAAAAAAAATACAAAAAAAATTACAAAAATACAAAAATTGTATTGGCGAGAAACAGATTTTTGCTTTCTTTTATAATAGAATGGAAAACGATTTCACGCATAGACTTTTAAAAAATCTTCAATAACTATTTATGATTCAACAATTCCAATTTGAAAAATATTTACTCAGATGTTAGAAAACACCACTTTAAACATGTAAAAAATAATTTTGAAAATTTCGAGAACAGGGAATTTTATTTTATCAAAAACGATACGAAATTGCTCAAATGATAAATAAAATTTTGGTATATTAACCCAGTATCGACATCTGTAAACAATACTGCAAACAATTTATACTAACTGTCCTTATTGGGAGGTAGCAGAAACAAATATAATTGCTTTTTAAAGATTGTATTAGTGACATTTATTTTTGGTTATGTTGCAAACATGCAATGCGGTGATACAAAGGCTTAAATATACACATTTATTACACATTAACTCCTACAAAAATTCATTTGAATTTTTATAATACATTTAAATTTCACCGATCAATATTATTAATTAAAGTCAGAATAAAAAGCATTTTTTTCTCTTTATATTAGTGATTTAGTAATTTGAAATCTGGAAATACTCGAAAGGTTAATAATATGTAAAAAGACAATGAATGCAATTAAAATTGTATTAGCACGCCAACTACTCATTTATGATTGAAATCTTTTTAATTCGGATTTATCAATGTTACACTATTTAATAATAATAATAATAATAATTGCGGATTGACAGAATAATAATAACTCATTTTGCTACCAATTACCTTGAAATAAAAAATAAAAATCCCTTAAATTAGCAAGTAATATACCGTTAAGAAATAATACATTGTTGGGTGTATCCGACAAAATATATATCCACCTTCAACAGCTCGAAATTTTCCGATACATTTTCAGACTCATTTTTAAAAGTAGAAACATGAAACTTGCCGAGGTGATTTTTGAAGAGATGTATAAGAGGCCGTGTGATTTCATTTTACGCTCAATTAATTAGAATTTGATTTATAAACAATTATTTTCTCAATATGACTATTTTTATCGTCCTTAGATGTCTAGCTTCGGAAAATTCGGTTTAAAATGCCAACTTTGACAGCATTTTTTGTAATATTTTCTTCCTTTATGAAAAAATCGACATGCACGGCACATTATACTGTTTCTAAATGAGAGGATTTGCCACTTTGATGCATTTGAGAGCAAAAGTGAATTTAAAAATAAATAAAAAAATACACGATTTGAATTGGAATACACCCTTAATGTATTTATACGACAGTACATTACTAATTATTTTACAGTATGATACAGGCACACCAGCTGGCAGTATTTACTGTAAAATCTTTTTTTTCTTTTCTTTTTTAAGGGTTTGTTCACTGGAACAAATCCAGACCAAATCCAAATTGGACAGAGTCCGTACCTAAAAACTGTATAAACTAGAGACTTCATATTTCGTGCACTACACCTGAATACCTCGTGTCACATGAAAACTCATAAAATTTTGAAAAAGTCTTTTATTTTAATTAAATGGATTTTCAGTGTAAACCGTTCATTTTCGCAATTTAAATTTTACAACAGAACCTTAATTTGAACGTCTTGTGTGAAGATATCATGGCTTGGTGGTAAAGCTCCTCGTTTGTAAACAACAGGTTCTGAATTCTATCCCAGACGATGGAACTTGAAATTTTCATTTAAAGATGGATATGATAAGAAGAAATTCCGTATATTCTTAGGTTTCGTTCATTTGACATTCATAATATTTTTTGAAATTCAATTTACATTCTATTTAAAAAACTTTTGCAATTTATTAATGATTTTGCATTTTAAATTTAATTTTAAACAAATTTTTTCGCTTTTAAAAATTTAAAATTTTATTTATATATCGGCTAATTTTTTTTTATTATTATTATTTCGGATTAAAAAAAAATAAATAAATAAATAAATAAAAAATAAAAAATTAGGTTTTTGGATGTTATTGAAATAATTTGATTTGAACATTTTTAATTTGATTAAAATAAATAACTTCCTCTTATATTTATTTTTAAATTGAATTTATTGGTGCTATCATCTATGTAAGAAATTAATAATTATAAATTAACAATTTGGATTTATTAATTAAAGGGTAAGTTGTTTTGAAAGAAATATTAAACGAAACCCTTTGTGCGATCTGTAATCACACTTATTTACTTGTTCTTTTCTTTTTGCATTGCATATGTATACATTTTCCAGACTGCCAAGGCATTTACTTTCGTCTAAGTAAACTTTCTTTATAGTAATTCTTTCGCTACATAAGCTATATAATTAAATTCTGGAAAAATGTATTTAAAATATTTAATCACATTTTTTTCTGGCAATTTAAATTTTTTATCCTAAAAACATAACTGTGAAACTGTTATTCTGTATTTTACTATTAGTATGATACGAAAAATTTAATCTAATATATCTTTTGAAGCTTCAAATCTATTTGAATGAATACTTGCATTTTTTTTTTTTTTTTTTATCTATTAAGTTTGCGAAAACTATCAACTTTCCATTATTAGATGATTTGATTAGAACAATATAATCTACTCATATAATTAAAGAAAAATTTAAATATAAATTATTTTTCTGATATTTTAGATTAAGAAATTTATAAAGATAATAAGTTGAAATGAAACTGATCTGAATTAATATGAAGGATTAAAAACTTATTAAACACACCATAAAAAAACTTGAATTCGCTAGGTCTTTCGAAAGAACTGAATCTTTCTTCATCAGGCGCAAAGAGACGTGCGTCAACTATAAAAGTAGCGGCATGATTGCTTTCATAGTAAACGTTGCTATAGTGCCGCTGCTTTAATAGTAAACGCGCGTCTTATTTATGCCTGACGAAGAAAGATTCAGTTCTTTCGAATGGCCTAGCGAATTCAAGTTTTTTATGGTTTGTTTAATAAGCTTTTAACTCTTCATAAGAAATTTACATTAATTTTTTTCTGATAATGCTTTTTGTTATTCTATTATCCATATTATATTATTAATAAAAATGATAAACATTGTATGAATATTTGTTTTTAAAAGCTAACATATATAATATGAATAAATCTGAAAAATAATTTTAAATATTTTATGTTAGAAATTGATTTGCATTTAGAAGCCGTGAAGATGGTCTGCAGAACTTTGTAAATTTGGTTGTGAGAATTTCTCTCTCGGTGCCCAATGGACTTTATTCTTCCTTTCGATTCGGAGCTATAAAAATCGCCATTTTACCTTACGTAACGCCACAGGAATATTGACTATCGTACTTACTGCATGTAGACGATTACTGAAAATTTCGTTTACTCTTAAAAAATTATAAATGATTTAAAATTTGTTTCCAGCTAATAATTCATAAAGAAATGGATCCTATTTTTCCTTTCGGTTCGAGAATATAAAAACCGCCATTTTACCTTATGTTACGTCACAGGAATACTGTCCATTGCTTTTCTTTCACTTTACATTCGCTTAATATCAATTTCTTTTGTTTGGCTTAGTACTTTTATTCAAAAAGGAATAAGATAATTGAAATGACATTTTGAATTTTAATTAAAATGAAAAATGGTTTAAAACAGATTGTTAAAAAGGGCACGAGGGTAAGAGAAAATTTCATGCAGCGAGTACTCCCGGGTTGCATTTTCAGAAAGAATCACGTTTTGAGCACCAGCCTTGGCGAGTTGGCGAAAGCGAGAACGTTCAGCTAGCTGCATAGCCAAACACAAAATAAACTAAGTTCAAATGTGTCTTAACCTCCTCAGTCCTGAGACAAACATTATGAGGCACATCAAAAATCGGTTTAAAATTATTATACAGCATCTCCGCAGTTGTATCAGTCTATGTATCAATTCTTATGATATCCACGCATTTAATAAAAATATTTAGAAGTAATTTTAGTAATTCTAGAAGAATTTAAATTAATTTAAAGGCTGTTATTTAGTGTCTCCTCCAGGCGACATCAGGACTGAGGAGGATAAAACATATGATAAATAGAATTATATTTATTACAAGCTAATCTTTACTGCCGTTTTTAATTAACTTCTCAATTTCTTCGAACGTAGCGAGTTAAGGAAATAATATTTTTAAATTAAGAAAAAGAAAAAAAAATATGTTTTGATGTTTTGTGAAATTTAAAGCATTTTAATCTGAAAAAGTTCTTTGTTTTAAACTATGTTTTAATCGTAAACAACGGTGAATAACATTTCCTCATATTATAGTCTTTGCTTAATAACATTTATGGAAAAACAAATGAACAATAAACGCAATCTCTTTGCAGAAGGAAGGGTTGCTATTCGCTAGGCGTTTGACGTCACAAACAAGAAAAGGCGCTTAGCATTAACTTCATCTCCGCGCCAATCGTTGTTCTGGCGATAAGGTGCTCAAAACGTGATTCTTTCTGAAAATGCTCCCGGGTTAATTGTTGCTCTATCTTTTACTATAGTTGTTATCAAAATAGTTTATAAAGTTCAAATATTAATGAACAAAGAGGAAATTTTTGAGACATTTATCTGCTTTAATTTTTGAATTATCAATGTTAAAAATTAAATATTTATTGCCGAAACGTCAGTGAAGGCTTACTTTGGAGACACGAAATTTTTTGGTTTCCGTCTGTTAGTCAGTCTGTCTGTTCCGCGATAACTAACGCAAAAAACATCCGATTGACTTGAAATTAAGTGGGTATGTTAGTGAGGCACTGGGATTAAGCTGTATAGTTTTTTGTTAGATTTGATTCATTCGTTCGTAAAATATAGAATATTTTATTTTGCGCAATAATGCTTTTCTATGGCAAATCCAATGATTTTCATTTTTTTTCCTTGAGAGAAAATGACACATTTCATTAATGGAATTCAATGATAAATGGACACTGAAATTTACCAGTTGAATTATTCATATTGTTTAGAAATTTTGTCTATGAATTTGTCAGATTTTTAAAGTTATTACTGTAAATTTTGGAGATTTTTTATAAATGTGTTCCAATAATATAAACTAATTTGTTTTAGAGATTTACTTATTTCAAATATATTTATTTCATTTTCTTTATTTTCTCTTAATGGTTGCTAAGCAACCATTAATCCTAATCCTCATTATATTTTAATGCTATAAATTTGAAAGCAAATACGAAAATTTAAATGAAGTCAACGTCAAAACTGATGAATTAATGTCTTTGTATCTTTGCGGATAAATATAACATAGCCCATAAAAGAATATAGGCTATGTTTTATTAATTTTATTCAAATATTTTCCTTAATAATTCAAAATTTCCTTCTTTTTCATACAGAATCAAGAGCGATTTTTAGATAAAATTTAACCAATTTCCTTTATCGTTGCCAAAAAAAAAAAAAAAAAAAAAAAAAAAAAAAAAAATCTGGAATAATTTTTCAACGGCAATAAGTTTCAATTGAGCAATTTCCATTCAAAAAATTAAACTAAGAAAAAATAAATATGACGTCAGAATTAAAATAAAAATAAAAATAGTACTTTGTTAAATATTAAACACGGAAATTTAAAATTTGACGTCATAATTGAAATAAAACAGGTATTTTATAGTTGTCGTTAAAAATACAAGAAACATGGACAGCAATAACTCATGAATAATGACGTCATTGCCGAAACTTCGGCGAAGGCTTATTTTGGCGACGCAAAATTTATTGTTTTCCATTTCTCAATCTGTTCTTGTGTCTATCTGTCAGTCTCCGATAACTGCCACAAAATGCAATCAAAACTTCTTTTTTTCGTAAAAAAAATTGTAAAACCCTAGATTACTGAGTTTACACTTTCAAAAGTTCCTGATACATCAGATTTAGGTGTTTTTGGTGGGCAGGTATCTAGAAGTATGAGGATAATGAAAAATGCTTATTAAAACTGTCACTTATCCTTATAAATCAAAATGTAGAAAAAAATACAAGATATACGATAACCGTTAGCAGATTGATAGAAAGTTTAGTCTGTTCTTCTGTATGTTTTTCTGTCCCGCTATAACTGCTACAAAATGCAATCAAAACATTTTTTTTTTCTGAAACAAAATTGTAAAACTCTAGATTACTGAGTTTACACTTACAAAAGTTCCTGATACATCAGATTTAGGTGTTTGTGGTTGGCAGGTATGTAGAAGTGTGAAGATAATGAAAAATATTTGTCCAAACTGTTACTTATCCTTATAAATCAAAATGTATAAGGAAACGCAAGATATACAATAACCATTAGCACAATTATTAGAAAGGGGCAAATTTAAATCAAGTGATGCTACGGGGGGTTCAGGGGGGCTCCGCCCCCTGAAGAAATCTACTATGTTATAATAAAAAAAAACAAAAATAATAGATCATGAAAATTTCAGAATATCCTAACATAACTAAATTTTTAATTTACCGCTTTTGAAGGCTGAAAACTTCTAATTCTTATTTTATTCTTATAAATAATTAAGTACTATGAAAATTTTAAATTAATGTTTCCAAGAAGTTGAATATTACCCAAAATGTGTTTAAATATATATATATATATATATGTGCAAAGCTGACGTTGAGGCTCCTGATCTGCTGATTTACTAGTACATACATAATATATTGTCGATTTACTTTGAAAAATATTCAATTTATTTATAACTAAAACTGTAATGCACTTACTGAAAATGAAAAATGTCATTCGACTGAAAATCACTTCGGTAGTTACGTCTTCCAAATTCATACTTTTATGTATGCTAGGAATTTTATTATGCTAGAAACGAGGGAAAACATTTTTTTTTCGTGAAACAGCCTTGAAGTTATTTTTAGTATCTGTTTTAATACTGAAATTGAATTTTCGAATTTTAAATATTCAAATTAGCAGCAGAATGATTTTTTAAAATTCAGATATTTTTGTCTATCTGAAGTCCAATTAATAAGTTAACATATTTTTAAAATTCATCAAAAGTCTATAATGGGTGAAATATAAAACACCTCCCAAAAGTGGGGCTAATGTAAGACACGCA
The DNA here is from genome assembly GCA_964019185.1 of Maratus speculifer. Taxonomy (NCBI): domain Eukaryota; kingdom Metazoa; phylum Arthropoda; class Arachnida; order Araneae; family Salticidae; genus Maratus; species Maratus speculifer. The sequence goes on from OZ025294.1 coordinate 114,651,624, forward strand.
GATGAAGTAGTGTATCAAATTGTACAGTAATAAAAATAACATCGCGATTTATATCTATTACACTCTTTTTTTTTTTTTTTTTTTTTTTAAGTATCTGAAAAAATAATGATAAAGGAAGTTCGGGCATTAGTTCGGGGGAAGTCAGGCCCTTATTACCGCATGGACAAATCGTGCCCATGGTTCCCGAACCTTAAGAGGCCTCGAAATCTATCATTAAATTTTAAGATTTATTTTCTTTTTCCAAATCCAACTTTTCCATATGTTGAGGTTATTTAATTCATCTTAAAGTAATATGACAAATTGCTAAAGTTATATAATAGAGTTTTGTTCTTTACTAAGGAAAAAAAGTGTTCTTTTATTAATTAAGATATTTAATTTAGAATTGATAAAGCTAAGAATTTTCTTCTATTTATATCTAAGGCACGAATATATGTTTATGTAGACACATACACATTTATGAGTGACCATCATTTCTATTTGAATAACGTTGCAATAATTCGAAAGAGGGCCATCTAATTTTCCTTCGCCCAGGGCCCCAATTAGTCATAATCGGGCCCTGATTGTAGTATGCTATTTGCATTTTTATTTGTCCAAGTTAAAGCAGTCAGATAAAAACGGGAGACAAATAAAGTTAATAAAGAACAAACTGAATATTTATTAAAGCATGTTTAATAAGTTTAAACTTGAAGGAAAAAAAACATATCAATATTTAGCTTTATTATTATTATTATTATTATTATTATTATTATTTTAATTACTGTTTTCGGGTAGTGGCAATCACTCGAGTAATATAGAATAAAAATTAGAAGGAACATAAGAATTGAAAATATATACATATATATTTAAAAGAATAACCAAAATTATTTAATATGTAAACCTTAATGCATGCACTATTAACAAAAAAATTTTTATGAAAAGTTATCATAATTTTTAGCCTCATCTTGAAATAGTTGTCTATGTATACGTAGACAACTATAAAAATACTATACTATTCCATGCACTGTAAAAAAAAAAATACAGGTGTAATTTTACGAAAATCTGCATGCTTACTAAAATTTTATCTTTACACTGTACAATAACGTATCTAAATCTACAAAGCTTTTGTAAAACTACAAAAAGCTGTAGCTTTGCAAATGAACCTTACTAAAAATTATAGTAATATTATCTTCACTGAAAAATAGGGTTCTCAAAATCGAGTAAAAAGTACTCAATTTTAAGTACTTCACATACTCAATATAGTAGCTCAAATTCAAATGTACTCAAAACAGAGAACACGTGTACTCATTTTAGATACCATGACCGTGTTCAAATATAAATCGGTATGAACTGCCCCCTGAATTTACAAATAAAAGGAAAAATATTCTGGACATATATTTCTTGCTCAACATTATTAACAATAAACGTTTAACAGATTGTTTATTAAGAAAAATCGCAAAATTTTTATCAAAGATACCCAAATTGAATATTTGTAGGACAAGAGCATTATTTGGAAGCACTTTTAAATTATTTTAAAATACTGTGCATAATTTAATATTTACATTAATAAGCATCTTTTATGCCACCATGAACGAAATATATCAATACAGGGTACAGAATTATCGTTTGTTTGGTTTTGATAACATATGATGTTTCAAAATTGTGAAAGCAATGTTTGATTCAAAGCATTTTTGATGCGAACATATACTCAATTCGATATTAGTGCATCGATTTACTCATTTTTGAATACTTCAGTTTTTTCAGTGTGTATTCCGGGTTGTAGTTACATAAAAAGTTCTAGGCATCCCAGTTTCGTAAAAAATGCTTTGTAACCTTGGAGATTTTTTTATTAACAGTGCAAATGTGAATCTGTTGCATGAATTTTTGTTGTTGCCATTGCGCAAAAAGTTCTAGGAATACCAGTTTCCTAGAAAACATTCAACAATTTTACAGATTTTGTTTAACATCATTTTGATATTCACAACCTCTTCACTCATCAACAAGTTATAGGAAAATTGACTAACATAGCAATAAACAGAGATGTTCAACTTTAAACAGAACTTGATAAACATCAATGATAGTAAAATTTTATAATTAATACGAATTTTATAAAATTTACCTTCAAAAACTGAGAATAAAATTATATTTCCACACTGCTCCATCAAGGGGCATCCAAACCGAACTGAGCACATTGCCTCGTCGGAGTACTAAAAAGCCGTATGGCAGATTTACGCTTGACCGCAACTCTTTGACTCGGTGCTTTTGAAATATTTCCAACACTTTTGACAGCTTATAATGTCTGATTTTCTAGTTACAATTTACATTTTTTTCTTTTTTTTTCTTTTTTATTTATTTATTTATTTTAGAAATAAATTAAAATATAATTCAAAAGTTTTAACAAGACTAGAATCTTTACTTTAAAAGGGAATGTTTTCACACATCCAAGTAAATGATATTTTGATTAAGAATTTTTCTCATTTAATATAGCTAGGCGGGACCGGTGTGTGGATGATCTGGTGGAATTCCAAATTAGTGGATTAAATGAGTTAAATTACTGACGATGCATCCAGTGATGACAACAGATAAGCTGTTTTATTGTATCTCTGTTTAATCCTTTTCGGGGGCAAGGTACTTGTATTCCTAAAATGTTGAAATAATTGAATGACACCAGTATTTACACGGAATTTTATTTGTAAATGAATAAAAGCGTAGTTTTGCGTATGTAATAAAAGTGAAATTTTCCTAGAAAATTTCTGGTGCCAGTGTGGCAATTTGGAATTAAGATTAGGTGTTATCATTTGCCAACACCACCCTTCAAGGAGTTAATCTGTAAATGTGAAGATTTTTAAATAAAAAGAGATCTTCTAAGAAAGTACATATTTATATCAGAAATATATTTTGCATTAATTAACAAGAAAGAAAAATCATGCGTCAAGCATAGAATATGAAACAATATCCAACATTTCATGAAATCTTTAAGAGTGTTCTCAACTGCTCTGCTCAATAAGCGCAAAACGTTTTGACATGTTAACAAATTCATTTTTTAACAGAAAGATATAAAATTGGACGGCCTGACTATGTAAGCACTTTCAAATCGAACTCAGTTTTCCATTGTATGATAATTAAATTACCTACCGAGTTATAAGCTATTTTGATAACGTGATCACGCGATTTTCTACCTTACATTGTCTGTTTTTTTTTTTTTTTTTTTTTTTTTTTTTTTTTTTTTTTTTTTGCTTTTATCGGATACTGCGGTTCAAAACTTCATTTTTGGCGGCTTGTTCTGAAATATCTATTGTGTTGTACAAAAACAGAAAAATGAGTGCGATTAGGTAGTTTCTGAATAACAACACCTGCTAGTTTCATGCATTTCCGAACAAAAGTGAATTAAAACTTGTATCACAAAGTTGTCTTTTTTTATTTAAGACACCCTTAACAAAATAAAATAAGATAAATAAGATATCTAAAACAAACATTTTAGAAAACAGATAAAGTAGTTGAAAAACTGTTTTCAAAAGTCACCATCCATAGCCAAATATGGATTCCAATATTTTTGAATAGCCCTAGTATTTGATCCGTTGGTAGATATTCGTGTAATATAATAGGAAATTTTAGTTTAGGAAGAACACCCATAACAAGTTGAAATTTCAGCAATTTATAGTAATAGATGGAAACATACTTGAATACTTTTGTTCAGCCTTGTAGTTTACCTAGTATCTTTATTACACGCCAGTATTTAATAAAAATTTAATTCAAACTAAAACACTCTTAAAATTACTGAAATCACATTTAACAGAAATGATCATCCATAGATGTCGATCTATCCAATTGTTTGCATAACTTTGTTTATTATTTTATCTATATTCTGCAAACATTTCTTAGTGAATTGAATGCAGTTCATAGCTTAAAAGACATAACTCATTTAAAAACCACTTTTAAGTAATTTCCGCCCATATTCAGTGACGTTTGCATTTTTTTTTTTTTTTTCCTAACTGTAGTATATGCAGTTGAACTTAAAAGAACATATCATAATTAAAAATGCATTTCTAGCCATCGTCGCTAATATATAGAACTTTGGATGGAGTATACTATTTGAAATATTTTGTGTGTTCCTGTAAGTGCTATGCATTTCGTATTATACATGAAATAACTTACAGAAAGCCTCGGCGACGTGTACCAATTTCATGTAAATGGAATAGTTTAATATATTTAAAATGCGCCACAAACAATCCCCTCTCCTACGCCATTTATAATGGAATTCTTTTGTGTAGCCCTGTAAATAAATAATAATTATTCTTTGCACCACATATTCTACAAAATATATTAGTACATTTTTTAAATGTAAATCAATTTTGTTAAATCAATTTTATTTATGATTTTAATATCAATTTCATTTATTAAATGGTGTAACACTTTTAAAATTCATTTGAAACAATTTTTCAAGTTAGCCATAATGGAACGGAGTAGCTTTGACTATTTTTGTAAATAAACTACGCATGCTATAAATTTTATTTAAAATAGGGTTCGTTCTAAGGTAAACGCCTTATAACATCCTAAAATTTCAGGGCGATTCAAGTATATTTACGAGAATCAGAGTGCGAACAAAGGGACAGACAAACAGAAGTCATAAGAAGTGTTATGATTTCAATTCTTTTGAACTTCATTGGAAAGTGTTGAAAACGTTGTTTGATTTCTTAGCATCTAAACAAAAATTCTTGGAGACTACGTTCATGATTTAAAATTATTTCGTGATAATGTATCAAATACTAGAGAGTTTGGATTTGAAAGTTGTCTTGGAAGGAATTTTGAAATTATGGACTATTCTTCTTTATACAAATTAATAATGTAATATATTATATATATATTTTTTTTTTTTTCAAATTCAATGAAATACGTGTAATGTCACTTGGCTTTCACGCATTTTTTTGGAAGGGAAGGGGAAAATAAACTAAAAATAGCCATTTTTTCAAACATTTCGATGATATCTTAGTATGTTCTTCATTTAAAAATTGATTATACAAGCTTTCATAGTTTATTGCAAAATACAATGAAATTTTTGTAATGAACATCCTGCCATATTACACTGTAAAAAAAAATCGATAAGGTTACTAAGAATTTTTTAGAAAACTGAGATACTTAAAACTTTTAATGTAACCGCGACAAAAGAAATTCATATAACAGATGTACATTTATACTGTAAAACAAAAAATCTGTAAGGTTACTAAGAATTGTTTTGGAAACTAGGATGCCAAAAGAATTGTTTGTGTAACTGGGACAAGAGAAATTCGAGTAGCAAACACATGTTTGCACTGTAGCTACCCCCCCCCCCCTCAAAAAAAATCTTTACGGTTACAAAGAATTTTCTAGGAAACTGGGATGCCTAGAACTTTTTAACGTAATTGCACGAAAGAAATTCAAGTAACAGATTCACGTTTGCACTGTAAAACAAAAAATCTGCAAGGTTTCTAACGATTTTTTAAGAAACAGGGATCCCTTAGAACTTTTTATACGACTGAAAAAAAAGAAAAAAAAACATGTAATTATTCTAGGTTACCAATGAAATTTTAGCCATCATTACAGATTTCTTTGCTAACATAGTTTTCTAGATTTATATCATTTATCTGTGCAGTGTTCAGATAAAACAGATTATACAGATTTCTGAAGTTTTTACAAAAAATTAGTTTAGTAGGTTTACATTAATATTTATTTTTTTTATTTTTTTACACTGAGTAGCTAAATTAAACAAATTTTTGAGTACATGAACTATTTAAATGAGAAACTGATAACGTAATGCCTTTTATTTTATTTATTTATTTGTTTTGGTTTTCTGATATCCCGGTGTTGCATGATTTGAAGCGTGTACTTTCGGTGAATATTTAAACAGCAATATTCTTTAAAGGCCCTTATTTTTGTCACTGGTACACTTATACTCTTTTTTTTTAATGTTCAGTTAAGTTTTGATGTTTTTAAAATATTGAAAAAATGTGTGCATTTTCAGTTAATGCTGTACCGATTATGTACATTTGTTTGTTGTCTTCCTGTAGTTAATTAATTATTTTTTAAGTTTTTCTTTAACTGAATATGCTATAAATTTGTGTTTTGTGTTTTTCTTTTTATTATGTAATCTATTTTGTAAAACACAATATTATTATTAGATTATTACAGTTTGAGAGATGATCTCAGTTGAAAATTTGAAATTGAAAATCCCAAACTCTTCTGAGATTAAGAAGTTATGTACTTTTTATCAAAAATACAGAATTTTATACTAATTTAATGAATTTTTATATGCCTGAGTGTACAAAAAACCGAGATTTTAGAAGTTCTACTTTTTGCACCAGAAAATACTAAAACGTTTATAAAACAAAGAAGTATCAAAACACAGTGAGTGTTTATTTATTTATTTATTTGTCTGCATAAAAATTATGAACTTAACCAGCCAAAAACAGAATTTCTTAAAATAAAAACATAAAAAAAGAAATGCAGAAAATTGACAAAATATCGTTGTGACTGGGGAAAAAATTTCCGACTTTTGAAAAGCAAATTTCAGGAAATTTTCAACTTTTTTCATATTTTGAGATGGAAGGGATATGCGTAAAAATTCTGTTTCTAACACACACACAAACGGAAAAAAAAAAAAAAAAAAAAAAAAAAAAAAAAAACAGACAGTGCAGTTTTAGTGACACTCTTGTGATTGGATAAACTGCAGCTTTAGATTAGAGGATTTCAGGTAATTTTATATTGCTGATTTTTTATGTATTCTGAATGGAATTAGCAAATAAAATCGGAAATTTTCGTGTTAAAAAAGAAAAAAAAGGAATAGCATTGGAAAAATTCAATTCACTGATATTTTCGAGAGTGAAAATACAACACAGTGCTTATCAACCGAAACTCTGACTTTTCTAACGAAAAATCTCAGTTATCAGACAATGAATACACAATTTGAAGAGCATTACTTAGCTGTGAATATCAAATTCCACGAATGGTACGACCGAAAATTTAATACGCACATATCATTATTTAGTATCAATACGTAAAGCTAAGATATTTAAGACAATTTTATGCTTAAGGAATTTTAATATAAAGGGGAGAAGAGGGGGGGGGGGTTAAAGAAAACTATAAAAACATGATTTCATACTAACCGCAAACTTATTCTCGTGATACGTGGCTACTTATTTCAATGATTTATGACACAACGATTTGCAATTTGCTGGACTGTGTGCTCTTGTTTCTCAACCTCGCATAGCGTGCTAAAATTTCTTTTCTTTTCTACGAGTACAACATCTAAATCCTTTTTATTTATTAGTTCACCTTTAATTGAATATTTTTACAGCGTAGACTGAGATTAAAAGACACTATATGAAGGAATTTTTATGTAAGGAATAAAATTCTCAAGTATAAGATTTATTTGAAGAAAACATAAGTAGGTTAAATTTAGAGAAATTTTCTGGGATATTTAAATCGTAAGCATGTGAGATGTTGGAAGTTGGGATTACAGTTTCCGTAGATGCCAAAAGTTATATTCTTATAGAAAAAAAATGTAATTTAACAAATTACAACAAGTATTTGGAATATTATATTTTCAAAGATTGAAATTTAGACTTATAAATTCTAAAGTTTAAATTAATAATAATAATATTAATAAGCATCATTTTTATGATTATCAAAATGTGGTTTACGTAATAGCAGAGTCCTATATTACGTACGCCATGGATTAAAAATTAATATTCCTGTACCAATCATATACAAATTTTAAATGAAATTTTAGTTATACAATTTCGTTACTGCAAATTTTTAAGCTTCTAAATATCACACATTTTCAATTTTTACATCGTCGCATAGAGAAAAAAAAATTACTTTTAAATGCAATTATTTATTTGAAAGCTGTATCTCAATTTGTTTTTAAGTTATTATTATTATTATTATTATTATTATTATTATTTTTTTTTTTTTTTGTCATAGTGGCAATAGAAATATTTCATTTCTGGACATCAAATATGAACCAATCAGAAAATGAATAATATAAAAAACAGAAGTATTTCATTTTTGGACATTAAACATGTACCAATTAGAAAACGAATGAAATAAAAAAAAAATAAGTTACGGAATTCAACCAATAAAATATTCAGATTTCCCAATTCTCTAACGAGAATAGTAACTATTTTCCAAAAAAAAAAAAAAAAAAAAAAAAAACTCCTTTGAAATTAGTAATTTTGACCAAAACTTCACGAACACGATCCTTCTGTCAGATTAGTTCTATGTATACAAAATTTAAGTTTAACAATTTAGAAATGATATTAAAAATAATTCAAGAGAAAAATGTATTTTTTCTGATAACATAAATTATGTAAAAAATTACACTGAAAAAAATGAAGTACTCAAAAATGAGTATATTGATGTACTCATATCGATTTGAGTACATTTGGATCAAAAATGAACCTTATGCTTCCTCAGTTTTGAGGCATCGGATGCTATCAAAACCAAACGAAATGATAAGTTTGTACTTTGTTAAGATTTGCTTCATTCATAACAGCATAAAAGTTATTCATTAAGAGAAAAGCAATGCAACATATCCTGGAAATAAAAGAATAATATTATATTTTTCTTCTTTGGAAGGAACTATATTATCGAGCTTTCGCTATAACGCGTAAGGCTACATTCTGTTGTGAGTGCTTCGTCTACGATCGTAATCGTGTATTCAGCCGCGCTAGCAGCGGTTTGTTGATGTTCATTCTCTGAAAACTTCGAAAGTAAGTTACTATTTTATTGTTGATGTAATCAACTGTTTTTTGATGTTATTCATATTAATGTAAAAATTAAACTGTGCAGAATATTTTAAAGTAATTTAATAATTGCTAAAAAAATGCTCTTATTAATTTTTGAGCAGAAAATGCATGTCATGTTATCACGTGTACCGACATCATTTGGCTTCATAATAACAATAACAATAATAATCAATCCACAAGATTATTTAGAATTACTATTAATTATTATTATTTGAAAGTGTTTATTCAATGTCACATATTTTTACTTCATTCTCGCATATACTCTGCCATTTTTGATGTCATTTTATTTTATTTCAAACTGCAATTCGCCGGCGATGACGCCAAAACTTGACTATAAATAGTTCGTACAGACTCCTTAGACACTATTTAGAAATGAAAACATTAAGTCTGCAAACAAACAAAAAAGAATTGCAGAAATTAGACAAATTAGATAACAAAAATTGCAAATAAATTCATAAGAAATTGATTTTAATATTATTATTTTGTTTATTATTTAGCCCAAATTTCTTTCCATATATTTTTTACTACATAAAGTTTTTCAATAAATTTTTTTACCAATATTTTTTGCTTTTAATACTGCTGTGATTTATCATTTGTATTACAATTTTTTATGGAACCCAAATGTAGATTTTAAATGTAAATAGTTTGATCTATATTTTATTTATGTATGTGTACATAATTTAATTAACGTATTCAATAGCATATAATGGTGACTAGAATCTTACAGGGATGTTAATAATGGTGCTTTTTTCAGTTTTCTATGTATGTCATGGACAACATTCACATTCAAAGAAAGTGATTAAGGTAAAGTGCTCTGAAACTGACATGTTTAAGTAAAACAAATATTTAAAGCATTATCAATTTTTCAAATCCAAGATATCTTTAAGAAGAAAGAAAAACTCATTCTAAATTGTTTTAGAAAATAGGTAATGCTTTAAATATTTGTTAGATGTCAGCTTTAGGACACTTTAACTTATTGCTGCTCTAAAAGAATAAATTCAAAAGTTATATTTTTTTGCGTATGTTGCATTAGCATTTTTTTTTTTTTTATTTAAAAATTCTTTTATAGTTATATGCGATATATATAATAAGTGTTTCGAGTTTCACTGATCTGTGTGTATGACCATTGGTCATTGCATAGGAAAGTTGATTGTTTATTGGTTTATTTAAACTTTAAACATACAAAATCACCAAGGTTGTGAATTCTTTGCATTTTCAGCACCAATAATTAGATTCTAATGGAGAAAAAATTGTTTGAAATGTTCTTCTCTCCAAATGGGGCATTAAAAATTGGGGTGTGCAAGTGCATGCCACATAAATAACAACAAAAGTAGCAAGTCCTTAAAATTTTTTGCAGAGTTTCCCCCAGAGGGTTTCAGGGGGGTGCGCCGTTCCTCCTGCCCTTTAGTTTAAAAAATAACACCCCTCTTGCCCCTCATCTAAAAACTAGCACCCCTCTTGTCGCTGATTCAAAATATAGCGCCCTTTCTGGCCCCGCATTAGAAAAAACGCAGCCCTTCAGTGATGATGCGGACGTGCTATAGCGCATAAATTACGCAAAGATTAGGTGAAAGGACCAAAGGATTTTGTCAAAGGACCGTGGAAAAAACTCGAATTTCGTTAAATGATCATCGACAAAAAGCGAATATTGTCATCTGAAAACAAAAAAGTGAGATTTTTTTTTTCCCAAAGGGCCGCTGAAGAAACGCAAATTTCGTCAAAATGCAACAGACAAAAAGCATGAATTTCATCAAAGTGCCACGGGAAAAATGCAGTTTTTTTTCGCGACGTTTTGACGAAATTTGTCGCTTTTTCCTATTTTTTGATGAAATGTCCCTTTTTTTCAAAATTTTTTTGTCAAAATTCTTTTTTGTTTGTTTTATTTTGTGATTCCTGAACGAAATTTGCATCTTTTCACCATCCTCTGGCAAAATTCGCATTTTTCCCACAATCCAAAAACAAAATTGACGATTTTTTTCACTAATTTAAGAGAATATTTTTTCGATTATTTGTCAAAATTTGCGATACATTTTATGTAAGATTTTTAGCAGGGCCGTAACTATAAACTTGGGGGGCCCCGGGACAAACTAGTGAGGCACCTCGCACCCGGAGCAAATTAACACTTTGCCCCAGACGCAGTTTTTTTTTTCTTTTGCACGCTGTTGTTTAAACATACACAGTATGATAAGTCCAAAAATGACTAAAAAAAAAGCAGAATCCTACTCGGCAGGCACCTGGCGGCGATGGAATTTTTGCCGATCCCACTGAAGCTAGCATAGAGGTGAAAATACAGACTTCTTATTGGTGGAATACTTTAAAGAGCGTTTTGTTTTGGTTCATTTTTGAGTTTATGTAATTTAATCATACATTTCTGTTTAAAAACAATTTGAACAATGGATTTTGATTATTTTTTTTTTTCGATTTTATGTATTTATTAATAGAAAAGAAGAAAGATTTTTTAGATTTTTTTTAGATTCTTTTTATATTATTCAACTGATCAGGAGTCCATATTTTCTTCTTTATACTATATAGAGTTACTTTTGCATGCAAAACATATGTTGTATATCGATATGGAGTATATCGACGGACATGCAAAAACATTTATTCTAGCATGTTATTTTATTTATTTATTATTATTTTTTAATTATTAACTTTTAGCTAGGTGCTGGGCATTTTATAGGAAGTTAGACAAGAAACTAAAATCAATAGTTTTTTTAACCATCAGTTTGGGGCCCCTCAGCCTTGGAGGCCCTGTTACAGTGCCCCGGCGGTAGTTACGGCCCTGATTTTTAGAGTAACGACCGATCTTTCTTTTTTTTATTTTCGGAAATGACTACCTTAATTTTTCTAAGTTTTGGAAAGAAATTTGACAGAATCACAAAAGTGATCCTAAGCAAAAAAAAAAAAAAAAAAAAAAAATTCACAGCAAATTTTCTAAAAGGTTACAATGGAAGTGGGAGAAAAGAGGGGGCGATTCCACTCCTGTTATGAACTATGTGCTTTTTTTTTTTTTGCGCTTCTTTTTCGAAATTTGCATTTTTTCGTGTTTAAATGTGGCAAAATTAGCGGTTTTTCTCTATCTTTTGACAAAATTTTCCAATTTTTGTGATCTCTTAAGAAAATTTGCCCTTTTTTTTTTTTAGCAAAATCTGTCGTTTTTTCACGATAATTTAACAGAATCTGCTGTTTTTTGCGATCTTTTAACAAAATAGGCCTTTTTTTTTTTTTTTTTTTTTTTTTGCTACTTTTTAACAAATTTTACCATTTTTTTCCTTTAACCAATTTTTTAGCAAAATTTTTAGATTTTTTTTTTTTTTTTTTTCCCCCGATTGTTTAACAAAATCTGTTTTTCTACAATTTTTTGAACCGCTAGATTCTAGATTCAACTCTATAAAAGTGGCCTTAAAAACCAAAAAGTACCCTGAAGAATGTAAAAAATGCCCTTTTCAGAACAGTAGCGCGCTGCCCCTTTTTAAACCTGGGGGAAAATCTCTTTTTTGGATTCCTTGGATTTTTTCTTCCCAACTCTGTATGAACCCTGAGTACTCTTTTCTAATAACGCCATTAATTATAATTAATATTTCATTTTTAAATACAGAATTATTTGCAAAATGTGCATGCTTACATGCATTCATAACATGTGCAAAATACAAAGTTGAAACTTGTTTTAAACTGTGTTGAATTCAGGCACTCTTCTCCCGGGGGAGGTGGGGGAATATAGAGTTCCAAAGCAAAAATTGCATTTTTTTTTTACTATTAAAAACACAAAATATTAATATTTTTGGGATGAATCTCTCCCCCCCCCCCTCCCTTGTCAAGCTACATTTCCTATGCGCCCTTGTGACAATTCAATTTATCCCGGGAAAATATCTCAAATTATAAGGGATTAAACAAACCAGTTCAGGATATTTTTGGGGGACAAGGGTACACTGTGTCCCTTTTGAAAAATTCCTTCTCGGTGACCTTTTTTATCTAGAGCCAACACTAATGACCAGAGCCAAGGCCTAACTATTGCACAGGCACCCGGGGACTTGTGCCATGGGCACGAAATTTCTAGGGGGCTAATCATAATTCTGAAAAATTGTAATATTTGAGATACTAATGCGATGAAATGACAAAAATGTCTCAATATATGGTTTAAAGCATTTCAATAAATAATAGGAATTATTTTTTTATATATTCTTGGAAACCTTTTTTAATTTTTGGAGAACTTAATTTTTTTGCTAGAATCAGTAAATCAAACAGTCCTTGGGGTGTGCGACAAGTGCTGCACAGGGCCTCGCACTTGGACATAACATAGTGTTTTCTTCAATAAAAAGATGAATGGTATAATAAAAGAATCTTCAATATAAATTTTTGATTTTAGTTAAGTAAGTAAATTTTAGTTATAGAGGTCTTGATATAAAACATAACCTAGGTTAGAAAAGGAGCTTTCATCATCAATTTGTCATCATTATTTTTGAAATTGATTCAGTAGTTCCAAAAATTACCCATATACATTGGCGGATCCAAGGGGGGTCGTGGGGGTCATGACCCCCCCCTGAAGCTCTTCAAAGAGTAATGTAAGTAAAAAGTGCTAAAACAGGAACGCAAAATAATGTCTAATCGAAAGAATTTGCGCTTTTTTCGAAACTCATCGAGAAAATTCACGAATTTGGCGCTCCTGATATACATAATTCACAATTTTTCCCTACCCGATCGGTGAAATTCACGATTTTTGCGAAGCGGATCCACGAAATTCACAATTTTCCATGCCTAATCAATGAAATTCACATTTTTTTGGGGTGTGATCAACGAAATTTGAGATTTTTCCAAGAATGGTCTGTAAAATTTGCAATTTTTCTTCACTTGATTGACAAAATTCACGATTTTTCGGTGTTCAATCCACGAAATTAGCACATTTTTTCCGTTTTTGTTCGATCAAATACGAATTTTTCCGCACACGAATTATGAAATTGACGAAAACTGACTGGCGAAATCTGCATTTTTTTCCAGCCATAAATTAATGAAATCCGTGATTTTTTTCTCGCGATAAACTGACGAAACTCACGATTATTCTGCAGCCTCTCAAAGATTTTTTTTAATTTTTCCGCACATCATCGACAAAATTTGTGGTTTTTTCACGCCCTATCAACAAAATTAGCGACTTTTCGTTCCGAATTGATAAAATTAGCGATCTTTTTGTTCCGAATCGATAAAATTAGCGATTTTTTCGTTCCGAATTGACAAAATTCGCAAGTTTTTTGTACTCGATCGCCCGAATTCGTGCTTTTTACGAAGCCGAGCAACTATATTCGCGATTATTTCTTTCGATGGAATTGTCAATTTTTGTTCGCCATATCAACGTAATTCGCGATTTTTTTTCAATCCCAATCGACTGTATTTTCGCTTTTTACGAAACTGATCGACCATATTTGCGACTTTTACGTTACCAATCGACAAAATTCGCAATTTTTCCGTGCCCTACCAAAAGCGATTTTTTTTGTTCCCAATAGACTAAATCTGCGCTTTTTACGAAAGCGATCGATCGTATTCGGGATTCATTACGAAAGCGATCGTATTCAGGCCCAATCGAGGATATTCGCGCCTTTTTCCGTTCTTGTCCATGAAATACGCATTTTTCCGCACCGAACAATAAAATTTGCGATTCTTAACTGATTGATGAAATCTGCATTTTTCCCCCGCCGTAAATTGATGAAACTGATTTTTTTTCTCGCGATAAACTGGTAAAACTCGCTATTGTTCTGCAGCCGCTCAAAAAGATTTTCGATTTTTCCGTGCATCATCGACAAAATCTTCGATTTTTCCCTGCCCTATCAACGGAATTAGCATTTTTTTTGTTCCAAATCGACAAAATTCGTGAGTTTTTCGTACCAAATCGCTTGAATCGCCCTTTTTTACGAAGACAATCGTCTACATTCGCAATAAATTTTTTCTAGATTCACAAGACTGGCAATTTTTGCGTTCCACATCAACTCGAAATTCGCAATTTTTTTTATTCTCAATCAACAAAATTTGCATTTTTTTCTGTTCCCGATCGAATAAATTCGCGCTTTTTACAAAAGCGATCGACAAAATTGGGATTTTTTCGTTCCAGATAGACAAAATTCGCGATTTTTTTGTGCTCAATCGACAAAATTTGCGATTTTTCTGCAATTTCGTCAAAATGCAACAGACAAAAAGCATGAATTTCATCAAAGTGCCACGGGAAAAATGCAGTTTTTTTTCGCGACGTTTTGACGAAATTTGTCGCTTTTTCCTATTTTTTGATGAAATGTCCCTTTTTTTCAAAATTTTTTTGTCAAAATTCTTTTTTGTTTGTTTTATTTTGTGATTCCTGAACGAAATTTGCATCTTTTCACCATCCTCTGGCAAAATTCGCATTTTTCCCACAATCCAAAAACAAAATTGACGATTTTTTTCACTAATTTAAGAGAATATTTTTTCGATTATTTGTCAAAATTTGCGATACATTTTATGTAAGATTTTTAGCAGGGCCGTAACTATAAACTTGGGGGGCCCCGGGACAAACTAGTGAGGCACCTCGCACCCGGAGCAAATTAACACTTTGCCCCAGACGCAGTTTTTTTTTTCTTTTGCACGCTGTTGTTTAAACATACACAGTATGATAAGTCCAAAAATGACTAAAAAAAAAAGCAGAATCCTACTCGGCAGGCACCTGGCGGCGATGGAATTTTTGCCGATCCCACTGAAGCTAGCATAGAGGTGAAAATACAGACTTCTTATTGGTGGAATACTTTAAAGAGCGTTTTGTTTTGGTTCATTTTTGAGTTTATGTAATTTAATCATACATTTCTGTTTAAAAACAATTTGAACAATGGATTTTGATTATTTTTTTTTTTCGATTTTATGTATTTATTAATAGAAAAGAAGAAAGATTTTTTAGATTTTTTTTAGATTCTTTTTATATTATTCAACTGATCAGGAGTCCATATTTTCTTCTTTATACTATATAGAGTTACTTTTGCATGCAAAACATATGTTGTATATCGATATGGAGTATATCGACGGACATGCAAAAACATTTATTCTAGCATGTTATTTTATTTATTTATTATTATTTTTTAATTATTAACTTTTAGCTAGGTGCTGGGCATTTTATAGGAAGTTAGACAAGAAACTAAAATCAATAGTTTTTTTAACCATCAGTTTGGGGCCCCTCAGCCTTGGAGGCCCTGTTACAGTGCCCCGGCGGTAGTTACGGCCCTGATTTTTAGAGTAACGACCGATCTTTCTTTTTTTTATTTTCGGAAATGACTACCTTAATTTTTCTAAGTTTTGGAAAGAAATTTGACAGAATCACAAAAGTGATCCTAAGCAAAAAAAAAAAAAAAAAAAAATTCACAGCAAATTTTCTAAAAGGTTACAATGGAAGTGGGAGAAAAGAGGGGGCGATTCCACTCCTGTTATGAACTATGTGCTTTTTTTTTTTTTGCGCTTCTTTTTCGAAATTTGCATTTTTTCGTGTTTAAATGTGGCAAAATTAGCGGTTTTTCTCTATCTTTTGACAAAATTTTCCAATTTTTGTGATCTCTTAAGAAAATTTGCCCTTTTTTTTTTTTAGCAAAATCTGTCGTTTTTTCACGATAATTTAACAGAATCTGCTGTTTTTTGCGATCTTTTAACAAAATAGGCCGTTTTTTTTTTTTTTTTTTTTTTTTTTGCTACTTTTTAACAAATTTTACCATTTTTTTCCTTTAACCAATTTTTTAGCAAAATTTTTAGATTTTTTTTTTTTTTTTTTTTTCCCCGATTGTTTAACAAAATCTGTTTTTCTACAATTTTTTGAACCGCTAGATTCTAGATTCAACTCTATAAAAGTGGCCTTAAAAACCAAAAAGTACCCTGAAGAATGTAAAAAATGCCCTTTTCAGAACAGTAGCGCGCTGCCCCTTTTTAAACCTGGGGGAAAATCTCTTTTTTGGATTCCTTGGATTTTTTCTTCCCAACTCTGTATGAACCCTGAGTACTCTTTTCTAATAACGCCATTAATTATAATTAATATTTCATTTTTAAATACAGAATTATTTGCAAAATGTGCATGCTTACATGCATTCATAACATGTGCAAAATACAAAGTTGAAACTTGTTTTAAACTGTGTTGAATTCAGGCACTCTTCTCTCCCGGGGGAGGTGGGGGAATATAGAGTTCCAAAGCAAAAATTGCATTTTTTTTTACTATTAAAAACACAAAATATTAATATTTTTGGGATGAATCTCTCCCCCCCCCCCCCCCCTCCCTTGTCAAGCTACATTTCCTATGCGCCCTTGTGACAATTCAATTTATCCCGGGAAAATATCTCAAATTATAAGGGATTAAACAAACCAGTTCAGGATATTTTTGGGGGACAAGGGTACACTGTGTCCCTTTTGAAAAATTCCTTCTCGGTGACCTTTTTTATCTAGAGCCAACACTAATGACCAGAGCCAAGGCCTAACTATTGCACAGGCACCCGGGGACTTGTGCCATGGGCACGAAATTTCTAGGGGGCTAATCATAATTCTGAAAAATTGTAATATTTGAGATACTAATGCGATGAAATGACAAAAATGTCTCAATATATGGTTTAAAGCATTTCAATAAATAATAGGAATTATTTTTTTATATATTCTTGGAAACCTTTTTTAATTTTTGGAGAACTTAATTTTTTTGCTAGAATCAGTAAATCAAACAGTCCTTGGGGTGTGCGACAAGTGCTGCACAGGGCCTCGCACTTGGACATAACATAGTGTTTTCTTCAATAAAAAGATGAATGGTATAATAAAAGAATCTTCAATATAAATTTTTGATTTTAGTTAAGTAAGTAAATTTTAGTTATAGAGGTCTTGATATAAAACATAACCTAGGTTAGAAAAGGAGCTTTCATCATCAATTTGTCATCATTATTTTTGAAATTGATTCAGTAGTTCCAAAAATTACCCATATACATTGGCGGATCCAAGGGGGGTCGTGGGGGTCATGACCCCCCCCTGAAGCTCTTCAAAGAGTAATGTAAGTAAAAAGTGCTAAAACAGGAACGCAAAATAATGTCTAATCGAAAGAATTTGCGCTTTTTTCGAAACTCATCGAGAAAATTCACGAATTTGGCGCTCCTGATATACATAATTCACAATTTTTCCCTACCCGATCGGTGAAATTCACGATTTTTGCGAAGCGGATCCACGAAATTCACAATTTTCCATGCCTAATCAATGAAATTCACATTTTTTTGGGGTGTGATCAACGAAATTTGAGATTTTTCCAAGAATGGTCTGTAAAATTTGCAATTTTTCTTCACTTGATTGACAAAATTCACGATTTTTCGGTGTTCAATCCACGAAATTAGCACATTTTTTCCGTTTTTGTTCGATCAAATACGAATTTTTCCGCACACGAATTATGAAATTGACGAAAACTGACTGGCGAAATCTGCATTTTTTTCCAGCCATAAATTAATGAAATCCGTGATTTTTTTCTCGCGATAAACTGACGAAACTCACGATTATTCTGCAGCCTCTCAAAGATTTTTTTTAATTTTTCCGCACATCATCGACAAAATTTGTGGTTTTTTCACGCCCTATCAACAAAATTAGCGACTTTTCGTTCCGAATTGATAAAATTAGCGATCTTTTTGTTCCGAATCGATAAAATTAGCGATTTTTTCGTTCCGAATTGACAAAATTCGCAAGTTTTTTGTACTCGATCGCCCGAATTCGTGCTTTTTACGAAGCCGAGCAACTATATTCGCGATTATTTCTTTCGATGGAATTGTCAATTTTTGTTCGCCATATCAACGTAATTCGCGATTTTTTTTCAATCCCAATCGACTGTATTTTCGCTTTTTACGAAACTGATCGACCATATTTGCGACTTTTACGTTACCAATCGACAAAATTCGCAATTTTTCCGTGCCCTACCAAAAGCGATTTTTTTTGTTCCCAATAGACTAAATCTGCGCTTTTTACGAAAGCGATCGATCGTATTCGGGATTCATTACGAAAGCGATCGTATTCAGGCCCAATCGAGGATATTCGCGCCTTTTTCCGTTCTTGTCCATGAAATACGCATTTTTCCGCACCGAACAATAAAATTTGCGATTCTTAACTGATTGATGAAATCTGCATTTTTCCCCCGCCGTAAATTGATGAAACTGATTTTTTTTCTCGCGATAAACTGGTAAAACTCGCTATTGTTCTGCAGCCGCTCAAAAAGATTTTCGATTTTTCCGTGCATCATCGACAAAATCTTCGATTTTTCCCTGCCCTATCAACGGAATTAGCATTTTTTTTGTTCCAAATCGACAAAATTCGTGAGTTTTTCGTACCAAATCGCTTGAATCGCCCTTTTTTACGAAGACAATCGTCTACATTCGCAATAAATTTTTTCTAGATTCACAAGACTGGCAATTTTTGCGTTCCACATCAACTCGAAATTCGCAATTTTTTTTATTCTCAATCAACAAAATTTGCATTTTTTTCTGTTCCCGATCGAATAAATTCGCGCTTTTTACAAAAGCGATCGACAAAATTGGGATTTTTTCGTTCCAGATAGACAAAATTCGCGATTTTTTTGTGCTCAATCGACAAAATTTGCGATTTTTCTGAAACATGCATACAAAATTAGACATTTTTCGATGGCCGATAGACAAAACTCGCGATTTTCCAATGTCCAGTTGACGATATTTTCGATTTTTCCGCGCCCAGTCAACGAAATTCGTGTTCTTTTTCGCGCGGTAAACAGACAAAACGGATGACTTTTCTGCAACCTATGAACAAAATTGTAATTTTTTTCAAGTATTATAAAATATCTGAAAATTTTTGCGTCCGATCGACAAAATTCGTGATTTTTCTGTGCCTAATTGACAAAATTCGGGATTTTTTTCATGCCTGATTTGCGAAATTTGCTACTTTTTTTCGTAATTCCCTTTTTACAAAATTTACTGTATTTTAAAATTGTTTCATTAAATCATCAGTCAAAAATTGTGACCCCCCCCCCCCTGGAGGTTGGGCTGGATCCGCCCTTGCCCATATAAAAACAGAAATAAACGTTACTCTTTTATAATAGCTTCAAAAGGTCGTGGAAAAACATGACTTCATCAGTGTTTTGAATAAAAAACATGGCTTTCATGGAAATGTGATGAAAAAAATTCATATTTTGTTAAAGAATGATTAAAAAATTAAATTCGTCAAAGGATCACAGAAATAAATGCAGATTTCATCAAAAAATTGAGGAAAAAATGCAAATTCCGTCAGTTGTGGAAAAAAATGCAAATTTTGCTAAAGTGTCGCAGAAACAATTTAATTTCTTCAAATGATGGCAGACAAAGTGGTAATCTCATCAAAAATCAGGGGTAAAATGCAAGTTTGCAAAAAAATTGTGAAAAAAAACCCAAATTTCTACAAAGCACTCAGGATAAAAGGCAAATTTTGTTAAAAGTCTGCTGAAAAATTGCAAAATTCATCAAAAGGTGGCAAGAAAATGCAAATTTCTACAAAGCACTGAGGATAAAATGCAAATTTTGTTAAATGTCTGCTGAAAAATTGCAAAATTCATCAAAAGGTGGCAAGAAAATGGAAATTTCATCAAAGTTCTGAGTAAAAAAAAAAAAAAAAGTGACTTCTGTGTGCTTTAGACATGCTAGTTTTCGAAGGAAATGCAGAATTCTGCTTTTTCGGCGGTGGATTTTATTCCTGGCTCCTGGGATCTATGCAATTATGCATTAAAATTTGTTGACATTTTTATCTTGGGGAGGGGGGAGGGGGTAACAGATGAAATAAACAAAAACTTGAGTACAAACCGTGCTAAATTGAGCAAATTTCATCGAAGGCTTGTAGGGAAATGCGCACATTTCCCCAAAGGATCTCAAAATAAAAACTAAATTCATCAAATGGTCATGGTCGTGGAAAAAATACTATTTTCTTCAGAGGATTGCGAGAAATAACACAATTTTCATGAACAGGTCGCAAAAAGATACTCAAGTTTTATCGAAAGACTGTGGAAAATACTTGAATTTTGTAGAAAAATCATGTGGAAATGTGATTTTTTTTTTCTTGTTGATTGACACATCCTGCTACTTTTACTTGTGACTCATTGGAAAAACTTTTCTGGGGCTAATCAATCATTTTCATGTTTTTATCCACAACCGATAGTTAATTTTCAAGATATTTTCTTTCTACTTATTCTTTTTTGCGACCAATTAAAAATAATTTTGTAAATTTTCGAACAAAGTACTTTATGTATTCTTTATGTATTAAAAAATATTTGCATGTAAAATTATAGAAGATAAATTTTAGTCCCACTGAAAGAGGGGGGGGGGAAGCACACTAGCTGCACAATTATTTATGCGCTAGTAGATACAGTACAATTATTCTGAAATTACCTGAATACCGTTGTATTTTCTACTAAAGATTATTATTTTCTGTTAAATTTTGTCAAATTAAGCAGGGATATGTTTTGTTTAAGAAAATTTTATATCTTTTAACTGGTCAGGTCGGACAGATCCCGGATAAATATTACTTATGTACTTTGTCTATAAGAATTTTAAAAAAATAAAGAATTGAATATAATGTTCACATTGATAGTAAATAATTTAGTGTGGTGCACAATAAAGTTACTGGAAGAATGTTTATATATGTTGCCTTTTGCTGAACTGTACTCTTATATGTTTTAAATTTCTTTGATTGATGCAGAATACAAGTTACTGTATGATGAGAAAAAGAGGGATAGCTTGTGCCTTGAATTTGGAAGTGCATCATATTTAATAATCCTACTGAAAGTAAGAATATAGTATTGATTTATAAAAAAATAATTTTGTTAAATTATTTCTGGGTATATAATAACAGATAAATTGCCTACTGCATATTAAATATTGTATAAATATTAAGAAAATGCCTAAAAATCTGATAAACTGGTAATTTTATTTATTTTGCTTCCCGTTCGTGGCCAATTTGAAGATTTAAATGTAAAATTTAAATGTAAAACCAATAAAATAAAATGCTACAAAAATCTTTCTTAAACTAAGTTTTTGCAAAACTTATTTTTTTCAAGTTGCAAAATTTAGTCCATGCAACATTTTTCGTCAGTGATTCTGTAGAAAGAAAATGTGAATTTTGTCAAATATTTACAGTAAAAAAGTGCAGATTTCGGCAAAAAATTGAGATAGAACAACATTACCTATTATGATTGTGGGGCAGGGTTCGATTTAAGCGGTATCGCATCGCAATTTGCGATTCAAATTTATCTATAATGCGATCCAAGAAATGCATTAAATCGCAATCATTGCGATGCATATTTCCCACACCCTTTGTTATGTCACACACACTTAAAATTTAAAAATGTTTTTACACGACATACGTTGTGCTTTCACTCTCCCCAAGTGTTTATTTACAATGGAAGTACAGCAAAAAGCCATTGCTGGGCGCAGTTTTCCCAGTAAACACATGATTTGTTCCCTCTCTGACGCTTTGATTGATTATTGAATCACTGTTACTCGCTAATCACGGCGTTTGCTCATAGAAGTTTGACGTGTGTGTTGTAGTGGTTCTAAAATGAACAGTGCGCAAATTCTGACCCCACTTCTTCGCTCCGACCGTTACGCGTTTGTTTCTCTCTCTTTTAAAAAATATTTTGTAAATTTTCAAGATTTAAAAGTTACATTAGCTATTTTTTACTTGCTATACAAAAATGTCTAACTGCTATTCAAAACTGACTTTGTATAGCAGTTACTGCTATGCAACTTTCTTTTTCTAAATCGACCCCTGTTGTGGGAGAAATAATTGTGAATATCGTGAAATGAAATGATCAAAGACAATATTGCAAATTTCACTGGTATTTACTCCATTGGGTTTAAAAAAAAAAAAAAAAAAAAAAAGAAATCAAGCTTTTTTTACAAGTATAAAAAATGCTGGAAAAAAGAGGAAACTCTAAAAATCATATTAATATTTTCAAAGGGAAAAAAAACTAAATATAGAACTGTTACAATCATTTATCTTTTAATAATTTTTTAATGGTAAGTTTAATTTTTTGTGGGAGATCAAATTTGTTTTCTCAATGTATATTACTTGCATTATTATTTACATTATTATTATTATTTGCATTTTTTTTTCTTTTCAGAAATTTGTTGTGGTCTTGTACTGTTTGTTGCCTTTGATATTGATTGCCTCAAGCTGTTTTTAAGAAAATTGGCTCCAAAAAGTCAAATTGGACCGACAAGTGCTCAGTCTCTTGATAACTTCATCCAGTTGTGTCGGTATGTGGTATTGCATTATTTATTTTCTAAAAATAAAGATATATACAAGTTGAGCTAAAGTTCAAAATATATGCTAGATTTCTATCTAAGATAGAATCCCTCAAAATTTATTCGCTAATGATTCTATGGTAACCATAGGCCAAAAAGAAAAAAAATTTCCAATCCCTTTTTTAAATATTTTTACAGGATAACACTGTTCGGCATTAAAATCCTCCCCGTAAAAATAATGATCAACAGGTAATATCAATAAAATTACCTTTTTCATGATAGGTTTTTATTGTCTTGTGCTATGTCTTAATTGACGAAATCTGCATTGTTTTCTCTTAGCAAATTTATGAGATTCGCTATTTTTCAAACGAGAAACTGGTGAAATTCACAATTGTTCCATAGCCAATAAATTTTTATTTGCACCCTTGAAAAAATTAGCAATTTTTTTCATGATCATCAAAATTGGTGTTATATTTTTCATGTCCAATCAATAAAATTCGCCATTTTTCAGAACTTGATCAACACAACTTGTGTTTTTGCCTTGTTCAAATGACAATATTTTCTATTGTTCTGCACCCAATCAATGACAGTCGCACAATAAACAGGCAAAATATGGGATATTTCTGCAGTCGAACAAAGTTTGTAATTTTTTCACACATCAACAAAACTGATGGTTTTTTTTTTTTTTTTTTAATAGAAAAAAAATCATAAAATTGATAAGACATTAAAAAAGTTACTGTATCTGATAAGGAAATTACCACTTCCTAAGAATTAATGTTAAATGTCAGTTTGTTTGCTCTATGCATTTATTGTCAATAATTGCTTATGAACCAGCAAATTTTAAGCAGGGAAGGGGGGGACAAAAATAATTTATTCTTTTCATTTAAGTAACTGATTCATTACTTACAGGTTGGAAAAGGGCTAGAAAAATTTATGAAAGAAGATAGTCTGTTGGACGGCCAAAGGAAGCAACCATTGATTCATTCTTGCCATCGGAGAGAGGTGCAAGCCTCAACAATTTTTTTTCATTTTTGAAGATCATAGCATAGAGGTGCTTCAAGAGATGCATCTTTGCTTCAAGTTGCATTTCATTTTCAATTTAGAATTCTCACCTTACTGTTCTAATGTGTGGTATTTTTAAAATACATTTTATAAATGTGACTTGAACAGTGATGTTCCTTCATGTGTAAAAGACTTGAAAAATAATATCTATGTAAATTTTAAATAGTTTTCTTTTTTATATTTTGCCTTGTTTTTTTATTGTATGAGTCCTGTTTTAAAATTTTGTTCACAGGGTTCGTTAATTTAAATCAGCTTGATTTTAATCATGATTTAAATCAATTGAATTAAAAAAATCATTGATTTAAATCAGTTTTTCTTTTAAGTTATTTTTTAATAAATTTAAGATGTAAACAAACATAATAATGGGCTTTAATATGATTTAGTTTTATATAATATATATTAGAGTTTCCCCCAGAGGGTTTCAGGAGGGCGCTCCGCCCCTCCTGCCCTTTAGTTTAAAAAATAGCGCCCCTCTTGTTCCTCATCCAAAAACTAGCGCCCCTCTTGTCATTCATTCAAAAGAAATAGCTCCCTTCTTGCTCCACATTTGAAAAAACGCAGCCCTCCAGCGATGATTCCGAACGCGCTACAGCACGTAAATTATGCAAAAAATTGCCTCATACGCGTCCCGTGGGACGGGTAATTTCGTCAAAAAAAAAAAAAAAAAAAAAAAGGCATGTTTGTTAAAAATTGCGAAATAACAACTAATTTCCGGCAAGATTTGCGAAAAAAGGATAATTTCGTCACAAAGCAGTAGATTTTCTCAAAAGATCGTGGAAAAGACAAATTCCTTCCAAAATTGGGATAAAACGGAAAAATTTGAAAAATGAGTTGCAAAAAACGTCAACTTTCGTTAAAAAAAAAAAAAAAAAAAGATAAAATGGCAAATTTTGTCAAAAGATTTGCGAGAAAAAAAAAAAACCCGGCAAATTTTGTCCAAAAATCACAATAAAACGGAAAATTCTGTAAAAAGTTTCATCTTTTCGCGATATTTTCATGAGATTTGTCGTTTTTTGTGATATTTTCATGAAATTTGACAGGGTTTTTTTTGTGTTCATAGCAAAATATGCTATTATTTGCGATCTTTTAACAAAATGTGCTGTTTTTGCGATCTTTTAACAAAATTTGCTGTTTTTTGCGATCTCTTAACAAAATGGCATTTTTTCCTCTTTTTTTTAAACAAAATTTAGTGCCCTTAAAAATGAAAAAGTGTCCTCGAAAATGTAAAAAGTGCCCTTTTAAGAACAGTAGAGACCTGTCCTTTTTTAAACCTGGGGGAAACTCTGATATATAATCAAACAACTTTCAGAACAATAAAGCTTAATCTTTGTAAAAAAGTAAAATAAATGTAAAGTTTAGAAAAACAAAATGCTTTCAAATTTCATTTGAATCAAATTATAAAATAATCTTGCAACAGTAAAGAAATCTAAGCTGAAATATATTAAATATTTGAATATTTACTCATTAGTATTTTGAAAAAACTTCTACAAGTCGAGGTAAAATAAAATTGTATGACTTTATGTGCTGTACTTTGGTAAGGCCTGTTATATTAAGATTTGAGCAAAATCTGAATCAGTCATTTATTTATTTTAATTTAATATAATTGATCTCAGCCCTTTAGAATGGTGGAAGGTATTTTTGTTACAGTTATTGAAAAGGCTGATACTAAAAAACTTACAGAATTAATGATCAAATAGCTTTTTACTGCAATAGATTTATCTACTTCCGTAGAATAAATGTTTTCTGCCTTTGGTTTGGTACTTTCAGAAATTAGAAATCAAGAGATAAAACTGTTAAACCGCTGCCATCGAAATGCTCAAGGCCAGAGGACACAAATTGTGACATATTCACTAATTGACTGACTTCTCACTAGTGGTAGAATTCTCACTGGAAAATTTTGAATAGCAATTTACTTTGAGAAGACAATTGAGAAGTCAATTGATTAGTGATGACACCTCAATTTGTGTCTTCTGGCCTTAAGTATTTTGATGGTAGCAGTTAAATTCATTCTTCTCAGTCAGCACTTAATAAAATTTTTATGTGTTGCAGATTTTTTATTTTAATTGAAATACTGAAGGTTGGATTAATTTTTGACAACTCATGTGTAGTTTCAAGATTTTTTTCATAGCCTAAAATTTTACTTTGAAATAGTATGAATCATTTATGTAAATTGTGTAATATTATTAATAGATAATACTCATAACATGCATGTCTATGTATGTGAAATTTACATTATTTAAATTAAACAAAAAGTCATAAAATAAAATTAATGTGTGTCATTAAAAAAAAAAAAAAAAAATCAGATTGTTTTGATTTTTATTAAAAAAATCACGAACCCTGATTGTTAAGTTATTGTTTAAAATTATAGGCTAAACTATTTTTCACAGTATTGCAATTATTTATTTATTTTATGTATATAATTTTAGCAAAATTAATGTTTATAAAATGTTTTGTACATTTTGCAAAAGATCTTTCAGTTCTCCTTCTTATCTCTGTTGGCATATTAGGAATCGTCATTGGGTCGTAGAACATTACAAGTGTTATTATAGATTTGTAAGCAATCATTTAGGAAGCTATATAATTATCAGAGACACTTAGAGCGATTCCATGCAAAAGATGAAACATCAGCACCCCCACAGAGCCAAAAGGTAGAAGAATTTTCAGTCAGTCAGATGATGGCTTTGTTATTAATTCTGATGTAAACTCCCCTTCAAAAAAAATTCTAAATAAAAAACAAAATGCTAGGGAACTGTTTTTTTTTGTGTGTGTGATGTGCAGTATTGCAGTGAAGCTTGTAGCAATAGTGGGGTTCCTTTGAAAAGTATTATTTCATCAATAAAGAGAACTTCAAATTTGATGTGGGATACAGTAAATTATTTAAAGGGTGAGACAATGAAATTTATAAACCAGTCTGTCGATCAAACTGATGAACAAACGAAAGCTTTTATAGAAAAATTTGATTATTGTGGCGAGTTATTTTCAAAATTTGATTCTAAATATAAAATATTAACAACTTTAAAAGAAAATGGCCGCTTTGTTAACCCCACTAAAATTGTTCTTGGCTCACGGTACGAACAAAAATTAGATAAAAATGGTGTTCCATGTCGAATTCTCAGAAAAGAAACTTTCCAGTACATTTCAATTGGATTGATGATAAAACAAATTATTTCTGTTGGTGTATTTATAAACATGTTTGAAAACTACAAATGCAACAAAAGCATAAGAGACACTACTTTAAATAGTATTCATGATGGATTTTATTATTATTCAAATCCAGTTTTATCCTCTATGGACACTATAGCTATTGAGAGTTATATATAGATGATGTTGAGATACTAAATCCACTGGGATCCGGTATCCATAACCATACCGGTATCCATAAACTGGGATTTGTTTATTTTACCATTAAAGATATACCTGTGTCACTGCAATCCTCTTTAGATTCTATTTTTATTACAAATATTCATTATGCTCTCGATGTCGAAAAGTATGGTTATCAACCAATTTTAGATCCACTTATTCAAGAATTGAAGGTGCTTTTGAAAAGGGGTGTTGAGTTTAAATGAAAGATGCATAAAATTGCACTGTGGCAAATAGTGGGAGACAATTTAGGGTTAAACAAGTTGTTTGACTTAGTAAAAAGTTTTTCGGCTAATTATTGTTGTAGGTTTTGTCTTGTCCATAAAGATATTATGCACAACATGATAAAAGAATACATTAGTCTATTGTGTAACAAAGATAGCCATGATGCACATGTTAATAATGTCATTGCTGGAAAAATGACAACCTCAATGTGTGGTGTTAAATCTCATTGCTTTCTTAATGAATTAGGTTATTGGCATGTTACAACTAATTTAGTTGTGGATATTATGCATGATTTATTTGAAGGTTGGTGTGCCATGGGAACATTTTTAATTTTGAACCAGTATATTTTTAAAGACAAATTTCTAACTCTTAATCAATTTTAAATGATCATATAATGAATTTCAGTTATGGTAAATGCGATATCCGCAGTAAACCTACTTCAATAAACCGAGATAAATTATTCAATTTTGAGGGCTCTTATGGCCAAAGCTCGTCTCAAAGGTGGTCATTAATTAGAAACTTACCCTTATTAATTGGTGACAAAATTCCACATGACAATGAATTTTGGTAGTTGTTCCTTGTAATGTTGACAATAATTGATACTTTAGTGGCTCCAATGATTTCTTTGCCAGAAACTTATCAACTGGCTGAGAACATGGCAGACCATCATAAAATTTTTCTTGAACTCTTTCAGAAAATTTCAGTCCATAAAAACATAATACTTTTCATTGATTATTTCTATTAAAATGTTTAATAATTAAAATAAACTCACCAGGAAAAAAAAAAAAAACTTTAACCAAAGGGTTTTAAAAAATTTTAAACAATTGATTTGAATTTGAGAAACTGTATTTAAATAATAAAATATTGTTTTTTACTACTGTCACAGACACAAAACTTCCTGCTACTGGGTTTTTTGGTTTTTTACTAGTTTCACTGTGTTATTTACTAACAAATTTTGAACAATCTTTCATTTCATTGTTTTGTCAAGAATTGTAATGTTTGCAATGTTTATTTTTTATCAATGTGGCTATTTATAATATGTGTGATGTTATTTTTTAATTGTACAAAATGTCAGTATGGAATAGTAATGTTATGTTAAACATTGTTTAGTTAAAAATTTTAATGCTTACAATGTTTTTTTAAATCAATGTGGCTATTTATAATATGTGTAGTATTATTTGTTAATTGTATAAAATGTCATTATGAAATGGTAATGTTATTTTAAATATTGTTTTGTCAAATATTGTGATGTATTCATCTATTTTTTTCTAATCAGATATGAATGTGTAAAACTTTGAAATATACATAAACTAATAAAAATATTTAAACATTTCTTGATATGATTTGTTGTAGCTTATATTTTACTTAATTATGGTTCCCAGCGTCCTAGAAAATCAGGAAATTTGCAAATATTTTCTAAAAAGCCAAAAGATCTTGGAATTTTTTTTTAATGCAAAATTTATCAAATTATTGGGAGGGGGGGAAGCATGAGAAATTTCAAGAATTGCATAAAAAAATGTCTTTTATGATAAGATTGTAAAAATAAGTAGCAAATTTAATTATGTGCGTTCATTATGTCCGACAATTTTTCGAGATTTTGATCAGGGATTTTCCTAGTCATGTTATTACATTGTGAAGCACATGTTTTTGGGTGAAGGTGACGTTTAACAAGAAAAACTTTGAAAATATTAAAATTTTTAATAAATATACATGTAATTACAATGTTTCATGTTCTAATGTATAATTTTGTATAAAAAGCGATCTTAATTATGAATTTTAATTTTATGCGAGATTTCATTATAAGGTATTTTCATTGCATTATTATACCCATTATATAGTATAATGCATTAATATATATATATATATTTTTACTATAAATGATTACAAATATTGATTCTTTTTGAATTTTTAAGCAGTCCTCCCCTCCACACCACCCTTTTCTGAACAGCTGAGGTTGATCCCACATTCAACCTCCTTTAGTTTTTAGATTTCTGTTTTATTTTTGATAACTTGGAACCAATATCAAAAAAGTAAATTACTTAGATTTAAAAAAAAAAAAAAAAAAAAAAAAGTTGAAAAGGAGGTAAGTATACAGACAGATTGACCTTAGCTATCTATTGGTGAAAAAATATGTAAAGTATATTACAGAGAAACTTTTGCCATTGGTTTAACATAAGCTTACAAGTCTTAACAAGTTATTATTATTATTTTTTTTTTGAAGGAGGGGGGGGGGGGTCTAATGCTGCAAAGTTATTTTCATGATGGAGGCTTATGTGTAAAATACCATTTTTGGTCTTCATGATGGGATATAAACAGTTCGGACATTTATAGTCATGCATTGCTTGTTGAATTTGAGATTATATCAAAAGGTCAAAAACTTGTGATAAATCTGATTCAAAAACTAGAAAATTAAAATTTTAACTTTCATTTTATATAAACCATTTCTAACACATCCAATTCAAATATTTTTTTTTTAAATACTGAAATATCCAAACATACAAATAGACAAAAGACAGACCCAAGATAAAAAAAAAAAAAAAAAAAAAAAAAAAAAAAAAAAAAAAAAAAAACAATAAAATTAATATTAGCCAATAGGTTTCGTGTGAGTGAGGTCTCAATGTATAAATTTTCTAAGGATTTAAAATTGCATTTACTGTATTAAAAAAAGACAAAACACTGTCTTACAAGTGTAGTTCATCTACTACAAAACTAAGAACTTGATTTTGAAGAATTTAACATTTTCGAAAAAAGTTATGCTTCATAAAATTAAAATAATAGGAATTGTTTCTTTAGTTCATGAGATTCATGACTGAAAGAGACCCTCTTATACTGGAATTATACTTATTTGCTATATTGTTCATATCATTATGAACTAAATTTGTAACTTTCATTTTAAAGTATATTGAGAATTGTGATACAGGAATTGCTGGAAAAATCCGAATATTATTTTTCAAATTGGATGGGTACTTAGCTTAAATTGCACATTTTATGTCAGTAAAGGAAAAATATTTTTCATGGAATATGCATCTTCTCTTCATTGAAATGAAAACGAAATATCAGTTTTCTCAAACTTATACTTGGAAAAAAATATTTTAACTAAATGCTTTATTTTATACTCTCATTTGGCACAAAATCAACTTTAAAAATGAATAATAAATCTTCAATCTGAAACATATGCATAGTCAATAATGAACATATTCTGTATTGGATACATTAACGTCTCATCAAAAACAAGTATGTAAAATTGCCTATTTTAATGCATGCGAAAGATAAAAAATTAATACTTACAGGCTAAAATTTGAACACTTTTGAGCAGGGTTAGAACCCCCCCCCCCTTTTTTTTTCCCCTGAAAAGAACCTTTTTTTAAGCATCCTTTCTTTTTATATATGCATGCATATTTATTGATAAAAATAAACATTGTTAGAATATAAGTTGTGTAACTTCATTTTACAATAATTTAAATAATCCAGTGAATTTATGTACAATACTGAAAAAATTCATATTTTAATTTAAACAGTATTAGCAAACAATCTCGTGTTCAATGAATAAACTGCTCTACACAGTGAATCATTGATACTCTAGAAATCTTTTTAAACAATCTTTTGATTAATAATTATAAACATTTGGATGCAGCTTGATAAATATAATTCCATAGTTATTCAAAAAATATATTTTGAATAATTCTTGGGATTTTGTTTTTTGTGTGATAATATGAGAATAATTCTTGGGATTTTGTTTTTTGAGTGATAATATGAAATCAACATTTTTGGTCATTAAATTCAACAAGTAAAAAAAAAAAAAAAAAAATTATTATTAAAATGGAATAACTAGCATCCAATTTTTGAATACTTTTATTCAATTTCATATTTTGATTTTAATTCTTCAAGAAAATCTCCCCAACTGAGAATTTCTTTTACAGCTTGAGCAAACTCTTGAAGATCATTGTGTTATTGTATTAACTACATTAAATTATCTACATTTTTTAATTAAATTTTTTTTATTCTAAATATTGAAAATTTTAAAATTATTTTATCATTGATAAATTCACATTTTTAAGGCTTTTTCTTTAGAGCAATAGATATGTTCATCAATACATACCGATTTTAATCCTATACATAATAAAAATGGCTTAAAAACACCATATCTATAATGCTTATTGCTGAAATGATGTGTCAAAAGTAGAAATTATTTCTATCCAGTAATCTGAAAAATGTAAATTATACATATAAAAAAGAGAAAATGTCGCTAGTTTTCTTTTAAAAAAAAAAACCTATTTGTCCTCTTGAGAAAAAAACCAGTTGGTTTAAACCATACCAATCCTGCTTTTGAGGGATCGAAATTAGCACATAATAAGGTTAAATTTGAATGCATCTATGGGATCAAAAATGAATACATATTTGAGCACTTCTATGTGGTCAAAATTAGCATATAAGTTCAAATTTGAAAACATGTATGTGATCAGAAATGAGTACATACCGGTTTATATTTGAACACTTCTATGTGATCAAAATTAGCACGTAAGTTCAAATTTGAATACATGTATGGGATCAGAAATGAGTACATACCAGTTCATATTTGATCACATCCATGTGATCAAAATTAGAACATAAGTTCAAATTTGAATACATGTATGGGATCAGAAATGAGTA